>JAPYKT020000031.1:1690000-2175000 GCA_028749325.2 Caryopteris x clandonensis | reverse complement strand
CGTGTGTGAAGACAGATGCAAGCTTTTCTTGCCTGATATATACCAAAGTAAGAATTGTTTCGAGTATAGATGAAATGCATTCAAACATAAAAGGCACATCGAGCTATGAATTGACATACTTTTTATAATTCAAGTGTCTAGAATCTAAACTCTAGTTTGTGACAGTTTATACTTTGGAAGAGTTTAAGCTCCTTGAAACATATTATAGGGTAATGCCTTCTTGCAGAAGCTACAAAGTATTTGAAACAAATTTTTGGAGATGAATCTATAAGGTCCAGAATAAGATGTTATAATCTTAAAAAATGAGTCATCCACCTTTCTATTAGAACCTTAACAAACACTATTTTTTCGACCATGTAACTAACACGATTGAAATCATTAAGATCTTTCATGACTTTATTTTCTACAAAAAACTTCAAGGGATTATATCAGACATAATCTGACATGTTATAAACTCTAATATGTACATTTATTAGAGCATATTTTGTTATAACATACATACATACATACATATAAATATATGTATATTTCCTTATAAATACATGTGTGTGTGTAAATATGTACATAATATATGTGTGTTATACACATACATAAATATGTATTAATTAATATGTAGTTATGTATTGATCAGGAACAGGGTAGATGCTTTAAAGATGTCCAGGAAATAAACCAAACACACTCCGAGAAGAGCATTTAACAGAAAGATTAATAGAACAATAAAGACAGAAACCTTTTTCAAAACAAGTTGAATATACATAAAACATGTAGAGCAGATATTACGGTTTATAACTTTTCATTCAGAATCAGAAAAAGGGAAAAAATCACATGAACATAAGATTAGATTTCACAATTGCAAAGTATGACACCTATTTCCACAAGTGCAACTTAAAGCTTCAACGGATGTGCAAAGCAAACACAATATTCTTATATCAATTAAATCAGTAAACAATCTAGAAAGTAGAATTTAATGAGCATATGTTACCATCATATGACCCCAGCTGAGAAAGAACATCCTGCCAGCGTCCAAAGATAATCTTCACATTCTCCTTTTCACCCCACCCAGACTGAAGCATACGACCATAGACCTCAGGGTGAGCTTCTACAATGGTGTGCGATGTTGGTTCGTATTGCTGTATGGCAGTATCCACAAGACCCATGCCAAACCCAATGTTCAATACGTGCCCACCTCTTGAGCAAATAGCTTTTGCATGAGCTTCCATTAGTGGCATCTCCCAAGCCATCATAACAGCCTTGCTTTCTGCATCCATTACCTTATCTTCACTAAATGAAACCCTGTCGTCCAAGTAATCCCCTTTAGAATCACTCTTTGTATTGTCCTTCCTTGCTATAGTTCCAAGAACCAATTCAGCTTGAATGCCTACAAATAACCAATGCCATCCATTAAACAAAATTACAGGAAAAAGGCAGCAGATGTAAATTGTATCAAGCAGAAACTTCAGTAACAGCAGATGTTCTACAATAATAATATTAAAAAGGAAACAAAATTTTGAGGCACGTGCCTTCAAGGAGCTAGGAACATGCAGTCTATGTTTATTGCATGAGACACTTCTTAATAGTAGAGGCCTCAACCAAGAGTATCACAAAATTGTTTCCACTTAATTATGAGTAAGGTGAGGAATCGTGCATAATGATAGAATACATGACCAAGAAGGTTTCACAGACAAGAAATGTGCAGTTATGCCATGAACACCTGCCTAACTGATTGTTGATGTCCTCAAACAAACAACCTTGCTCCCGAAAATTTTCTCTAATTTATGTTCTGAGCAAGTAAGCAAAACCACTGAATAACTTTTACAAATCTTAAATCTTACACACAAAAAAAAAAAAAAAAAAAAAAAAAAAAAACACTTGCTTTTACCCTGTACAAATGTGATATTAAAGCTGAAGCATATAGTACAACATTCACTTTCATGCCTAAGTGCATAAGGTGTGACTCGTCAAAATATGATAGGGCTGTTCAGAGAGCAAACTAACATTTCAGAATTAGGTCATCATAATATAGCTCCCCCTTCTGGGTGTAGCCTGTGGTTTTTTTTTTTTTTTTTTTTTTTCTGATACCAGTCAACCACCAACCATCTCAAACTTAAGGGATATGGCCCTTATCTATCTGCGCCATTTTACATAAGTGCAAGAGTTCATCTGAAAGCGGAATGATACATGACTGTAATCATAACTGGAACATGGTTGACAACAGCAAAAATGAAGACCATATATTGACAATAAAAGTCTGTTCTCTCTCTTCTAATTGATTCTCATAACTGGCATTCCAATCAAAATACGAGCATTCCTTTAGTACTGCATTCAAATTTGGGTTTTTCATGTCATGGATGTTCGTCTTACAAAAGGAAATAACACATATTTCTGAAGTTTGCACCACTCTATGCTACTTTTCAACCCAACGCCACTCTTCAGTACACACATTAATCCATAGTGAAACAAAATCTTCTTTCTAATATAATGAGGACATTGACAAACAGCACACAACACACCCAGTAGCTATGTGTGTGTGAATATACAGTCCACATGTTAGCATCTACAAGACCACATTACCACCACTTCCACCTTTAGAAAACCCAAAAAAATAAATATACTAAGACGCGAAAAATAAAATCAAGAGATAGACCTGCATTAAGGAGGAGGTCGAAGGCGGATTGATGGCCATTTTCCATGGCAAAATCTCCAGCAGAGACATTGGTAGGAGATAGAGCATTCCACGGAGCACCGCTGTCGAGGAGCGCTTTCACCACTTCCGCGCAGCCATTTTTGGCGGCGAGCATCAGCGGCGTTAAACCCTGGCCGTCGAAGTAGGTGACATCAGCTCCCGCTTTGATCAGAGAATTTACTCCCTCGACATCACCGTTTCGGGCAGCCTCGCAGAGTGATTCTTCTTTGTTCTCCTCCATGACTGCGCCTGCTTAGCCTTAAAACACTCCCGCGGCAATTTCAGGAAGAGGGTTTTGGTAGGAGTTGGGCTGAGCTGAGGAGCTGGCCGACGTATTGGCTGTTTTTGTGGGTGTCGTTTGCACGATTAGTATTTTAATAATATTACAGGTGACAAAAACAAGATCCGTTGTAGTCTAGGTGGTTAGGATACTCGGCTCTCACCCGAGAGACCCGGGTTCAAGTCCCGGCAACGGAATTTCTTTTTTTTTATTTCCTTTACCATTAGGGCCTGAATGTGGGCTAGTCCAATCCATTAACTGAAAATTATCTAACTGGGCCAAAACTTTTGAAGCCCAATATGAAGAAAAGGCTATGGAAATTTCCTTATTATTACTACTATTATTATTATTATTAAGGAAAAAAAAAAACAAACAAGGGGAATTTATTGCTGAAGGTGTGTATGATTGCGATCATCGGATATAATAATTTGGCCAACAAAAGAACAATCCGAACAAGAAAATGAAAAGGATGCACAAGCTAAAATAATTTATTTTGATACATCCCTAAATATTTTTAGATAAAGAAATACTACTATTTAAAATTACAATATATATCATCGTAGTAAAAAAATAATTCTTTTTAAAATAAATAAGTACTATATTTTCGTTAACTATGTAAAATTATCATCGTAGTAACAAATAATTCTTTTTATAATGAATAAGTAATATATTTTTTGTAATTATGTAAAAGTTATTATACCAATTTTTATCTGTGAAAAAAAAGGAGTTCGATACAAATCTATGATCGAATGACACGGTGAACATTAATTATGTGCTATTTCAAAGTTTTTATAAACAAAATCTCTAGATTATGTTTATTATAATTCTTTGAATATTATAAGACCTTCCTTCTTCCTTTCTCCATTAAAAGAATACTTTAGGCTTCCCTAATATAATTAGCTTCACATTAATTTGTTGAAAACTTTCAATTAAATTAGGTTTCTTATGCATATTTATTGTTGTGTTAAAAGCAATTCGTGTGCTTTTAAGTATTGTTAATGTGTTGGTTGTTGAGTATAAACTAATCATTAAAATAGAGCAAATTGTAAAATTAGTTCCACAATGTAGGACATTCGCAATTTTAATCTCATTCAAATTTAAATTCATAATTATGTCCCATAACAATTTTATTTTTGCAAATTTAGTTCTTATTTTTATGGAATTTGGGAATTTTGTTGAAATTTGACATATGCATCTCACGTGCTTACCTTTTTTTCGATGAAACTTTTCGATGTGTCTTTTAAATTTTCACACAACCTACAAAAAAATCACACAATAAAATAAAACGCCGCATAAACAAAATAATTTTTAAAATAATTTTAAAAAAAATGGTTGTCTTCTTTAGAAGAACAACTGTAAGTAATAAAAAACCTTCGTTCATATACATTTAATTACTTATGGGTTGTTCATTTAATAAGACAACAATTTTTAAAAATTATTTTATTTTATTTTTTTGTTTATGTGGCATTTTCTTTTACTGTGTGACTTTATTTTTATTTTTATTTTTTTGTTGTATGAAAATTTAAAGCCACATTAGAAAAGTTTTGCTGGAAAAAAAAAAGGTACGTGAGATGAACATATCAAATTCCAACAAAATTTATGATTTACACCAAAATTAGAACTAAATTTACAAAATTAAAATTGTTATTGAACATAATTGCAAATTTACATTTGAAAAGAACTAAAATTATAAATATCATACAGTTATGAAACTAATTTTGCAATTTGCTCAATTAAAATACATTAAAATTTATGAAGATCCAACCAACAATTTGTATAAAATATTATGTACACATATTGTGCATAAAATATACAAATTTGAGTGATTTAAAATTATTAAGTTTTGTGTGAGTCATAATTATTAAGTTTTGTTTAGTTGTTTGATGCAACCAAAAGAAATTTAAAAAAATGAAAGGTTACAAAAAAAAAAAAAAAAAAAAAGAAGCGGGAGGGGGGGGGGGGGTGGGGGGTGGGGGGTGAAGGAACTCACCATACAATAAGATTTTCTGTGAGAAAATGCACACATATTTTGACCACCTACCATAATCTAAGCCAGGCCAACGACACCGTTGCCTTCAGATAAATAGAAATTCTCTTTTCCCGCAGACGCAGTTCGACGATACTATTATAATTAATCTGCCAATTCCAGAAAAAGAAAAAGCATATTAATAAACAGCCAATTTTTTTCCCAATACAGTTTTCTTTCAATTCTTCCTATAATTTGAAATTGTGGAAGGTTCCGATCCATGTATTTCTACGTAGAAATATTGATAATCGCTACCTAGGGTTTTGCGTTTTTTTTTTTTTTTTGGTTTGTGCATTTCTTAGTCGGCATTGTTATCTTTATAGCTCTAATTTGTAGATTTAATTTGAAGGACCCGTGCTTTTTAGGGAAGAAGATGACATCAACTTTTGATAGATGGGAAAAAGATCCGTTTTTCTCTGCTGCGGAGGAAGTTCAAGAATCTGCCGACAGGTGCCTTTATGAATTCCGCTTTTGTTATTGTTTTTTTGAAACAGTGTGTTAATTGCAGATTATTATTGATGTTTCTTAGTAGAGCAATTGAGAATTATTTATATATGTAGACAATATATATATATATATATATATATATATATATATATATATATATATATATATATGATGGCGATCTCTGTTAATGAGCCATTTTAATGGTCATATAATTTGATGAAATTTATCTATTTATGGTGAAGGATGGAATCGACGTATAGGACATGGATTCATGCAATCAAGGATACGGCTGGTGCTTGGAATTTGGATGAACTGCGAAGAGATCTGCAAACAACCCTTGGCACGACCAAGTGGCAGGTTATTTTCTTGTATTGTACTTCATTACAACATTAGATATATTTATATATGTATAGATACATGCATTGCAGACATTGCATCCGAAATTTTGAAAGTACTGCCTTTTATGTGGTACGAGTTTGTGTTATTGCACTATGTGCTTATTTTTTAATTCATTCATTGGTGTGATCAATGCAGCTGGAAGAATTCGGGCGTGCTGTGAGATCTAGTTACCCTTCTACTAGCTCTGCCGATGATGCAAAAGATAGACACCATGATTTCATAATTGCAATTGAGGATCAGATAAGAAGAGTGGAAAGCTCTTTAAATGAGTCAACAGTATCACGAGGCAAGCCACCATTGCCTTGGGTACGATTAGATGAAGGAGAAAGAAATGACCTTGAGTTGTTTCTTTCTGGGCTTTCATCATCTTCTATAAATAAAACCTTGGGAAAAGTTCACGGTAAGGATCAGGGATTGGAAAACTCACAGGAGGCTGGTCGGCAAATAAATAACGAGTGTTCAAGGAGTTCATCTCATTTGGTTGAGCTGGTTCAAGTGGAAGGTAAAGAGGAGAAATTTCCAGGGCATCGTAGGACAGCTAGTGCCAGTGCTGACATTGGGTCCTGGAAAATTGTTGTGGCTGATGATGATTTGCCTCAAGATTCATCCAGTATGAAACCTGATCTACCTCCAAGAAAGATACCAAGTTTTTCGGGATTTCTAAATACCATGGAATCATCTTTGAAGTGGTCAAAGAATGGTTACAAGAAATTAAAGCTTACAGATAGGCCTCAGGAAGCTGGTGCTATGTTACCTAGACCTCCGAATTTGACTAGAGTCAGTACTCTTGTATTCATGATATAATCTTTGTTTAGTTGTGTTTATTCTAATGATAAAAACTTACATTGAATATGAAGGGCATCAATCTGTGTTATGAGAAGAGTAAGAGTTGCCTCGATGGTTGTGATGATTATGACAAACAATTATACAGTTGGTGTGGTACTATCCAGAGACAGCTGCAGAGGTCCCAATATCATATGCAATATAATCGACCTGTTCAAGTCATTTTCTCCGTTATTCTCCTCCTTTGCTTACTTGGTGAGCCTTCTAAAATAGCTGTTTTAATTTGCTATGATGGTCATTGTTTCCCTTCTAGGTAGTGGCTCTAGAAACTTTACATGGAAAGAGTTTGCAATCTGAAAGGGCTTTGGTAGAACTCTTGTTGGTGCATCTACAAGCTGGATAATTAGCTATTCCATCTTAAGTTATATATAAATGTGTTTTAGTACCACTGTGGATTGATTTGCGCTCTCCTCTTTCCTTTTATTAGACAGATAAGTTGGTTATATATTGGAAAGGTTCCATGCAGCATAAGCATTCACTATTAACTTAAATCGTAAAATGCAATAGCATTCTCGAAATGAACTTTCAAGTTGCACAGATTCCTCCTCCCCCCCCCCCCCCCTCCCTTCTCTCTTTTCCAAAGAACTACAAGGGTGCTTTTACTTAGTTCTATAACAGTTACATTGCACTTTTCTATTTAAATGCTAATTCTGATTAACATGTATGAGCTGTGTGTTCTTTAGATCGATTTCCCACATTCCAATTATGTTGCATAAGCCAATTCATGTTTCAAAATCTTGTATTATTAATAAGCTTGATTCCACAAATTCTTAAACATGACGTGTAAAATTCCATTTTGTTGTCATCATAACTTTCCGCTCTTGACTATGAAAATTACCATGTGTTGTTCAATTGTTTTATTTGGTAGGCATTACTTCTATATTTGGATCCTTCCTGATCACATTTAGTTATTTATTACGTCTTCATATTTTCTTGAATTCATTTCTTACTATATTTTTTCAATGCTAGAATGGTGTATCTGTTTATACTAAACTTAAGGATTTAACCTAGGGTTATAGTACTTCCTGCCTTGTATGTGTATGAAGCCTGATGACTAATGTTTTGAAATTTTTTAAGCCTTACTCAAGATTAACAAGATTGCATTGAGGGTGGAGAAACATAGGAAGCAAGAATTGTATTATGTTGGCATGATACAATATATATTATGTTTAGAAGTAAGATAGCTACTATGGTAGGGTATCATGGCCTAGAGCCAAATCCATATATCTCTTGAGATAAATTGGGGGAACAGATTCTTGACCAGTTAATTCTGGATCAAATATTACTGAATAATTACTTAAAAAGGATTGTTTTTTTTTTGGGTTGACTTTCTGTTATTGTTTTCAACATGATGTTAACTAAATTATTGGTTTATTTATGTGGAAGTAAGATGGAGGAGTAATTACCTCCTTTATTCGTGAAAGAAACAAAATAGAGGAATTCTAGACATTACAGCAGGGTTAGGCATGGTTGCATTCGTTTAATTTAATGAAAGATTTACATCGCCTCCAAACTCTTAAAATTAATTCTCCATTCTAACTAAAAGTAGAAGCGTTACACAGTTGAAATAGACTTGAGGAAGTTGAGTGCAGGTATAATCTTTGCAATTGAGGACACTTATCTATTGGTGAATGAGGCCTAAGCATCTTAAATTGATAACTGTGAGATTCATGTCTTATTTTAAAAAGAATCTTCACTCTAATATATCTGAACAGGCACAGCATATTCACAAATTCACAAAGGCGTTGACTATTCATGCCCCATTTTTTACTAAACACACAATACAAAGGAATGGGCTGTGTTTAGTAATTTATGGGGTGTGAATAGTAACACCTATTTTTGCTGCATTAATCTATCTAGTCTCTAGCTCATTGTTGAATCCCCTACATGAATCCTGAAGTCTGCTGGTGTGAACAATTGTATAGCTTAGAAAACTAGCTGCAACGTCTAAGCTCCTTTTGAATTGCTGCTTCGTCCTGTATTGCCTGTGCCAATTGGTTTATTTTGTGCTTGATAATTTACCTAGATGCTAGGGGTAGCCCAGAAGATGCAGTGAGATCTTATGATTTACATGAGAATTTTTGGTTTTAGTTGACAAATGCTAAAAAAAAAAAAAAAAAAAACTATTAACTTAAAAATAAATTTGTTTTCTTGATTAAAATTTGAAAGGTTATATAGAACAACTGGATGTGTCTCCTTTTGTCTGTGAAATATTTACTGTAGTTGCTATTTACTTTATTTTCAGTTGTATTTGTGGTGATATTGTGAAGCTCTCGCTGATCTTAATATTCTTATAATGTTATTTTCCCTGCAGTTTTATTGGCTTTTCGAGCGATCTGAGGAGGAGCTTGTCTTCATTGTTCTGATTCTGCATTCATCTATTCCAAAAACTGTGGATTTGACAGATTATTGTATATGGTGTTGCCTGCCCTAGAAAGATGCTATGCTGCCTTTGTAATCAGAAGTGTAATTTAGTAATCAGGATTGTGACATAGCTGCTTTGGTAAAACCACCAGCAGTTGCAAGTAACAACCCAATTTTCTCTCTTATGGGGTTTTGTAGTTGTACTGGTAGCCCTCTAGGTTTGTTGTACTAATGTGTTTTTGGAGCTGCTTCTGTACCATGTTGTAGTAATATTACTATTTAAAGCCCTTCCCACTCTAGCAACTCTCATTGTCATTTTTTCAAATATAATTTTTTTTTCTATTTTTTAATGTAAGGCTTCTGCTCTCATTAGTTTCATGTATCAATGATAAGAATCAACTTAACACATCGCATGAAATGCTTGTATTCATTTGCAGCAATGGTTACCTTGATATCCATGTTTTTTATCAAGTAGACTAAGGGACCATTTTGATATGCTTAAGATGTGTTTGCATGCTGTAGGTCTTGCAACTGGAGGCCTATTATTTGTGGAAGATGCAGATAGGCGTATCTCATCTCATCCCTGGTAAGACATTCTCTCGTCCCTTTCCAAATCGTTTTATACTTGGCCATTCTTGTGATCATTGATGCTGCTCATCTCTACATCCCTGGTAAGACATTCTCTCGTCCCTTTCAAAATCATTTTTATACTTGGCCCTTCTTTTGATCATTGATGCTACTATTAGAAAATGGCTTTGGTTTCTCTCAAATATTAATGACCATAAATGCCTGTTTATGTTAAGATGTTCTCTTCCTAGAATGTTGGGAGCAGGAGGATGATGTGATTACTGCATTGTCAGACGAGTATTTTGAGTTATGACGCTATTGTATGATGGGGTTGGGACAAACAGTGTCTATTATCTGTATTAAGAATTCTTTGCAGTAGCTATCTGATAAATAAGGTAATGTTTGGAGTCGGTTTGCTGGAGAATGATATTGATCATGTGATAAAATGATAGTGAAATCGAAATTGGAGAGTCGCCATTTACCGCAGTTTACCATATGTTTTGGTTCATTATGTTAACAAAGTTTTGAGGAATGGATTGTACAATCTTGAAGATGTTTTGGTTCATTATGTTAACAAAGTTTTGAGCAATGGATTGTACAATCTTGAAGAATGGACTGGCATTTGACTAGGCCGGTTCTCGGCTTCTCCTGTATCATTCCTAATGGAGAAGTTATTCGATATTTTCTTTTTCTTTTTTCATAGGATGCTACAAACTTATGTATTGTGTGAGGAATTAAAAGTACTCTCTGTCTTGGGAAGTTATTCAAATTTTTTTTATTTCACAAAATAGTTATATTTATTTGAATAAGTACAAGCGAAATTTTTTTTTGTGTAAATTTGAATTTATACTTTTTAGAAGCTTGTATATTTATTTAATTGATGAAAAATAAAATTGTTTTACTGATTTTTTTTATATTTTTATTCTTTTTTAGAATGGAGGGTTAATAATTTGAATTATTTCTCAAAATACTTATTTTATAATCAATTGTATTTCTTTTATTGATTTGTTCCATCTGGCACCCAAAATTTGTGGATTAATGATTAACTTGTTAAAAATGCGATTTAAGTATTGTTGGTTGATATTTTAATTGGGATATTCAATTTTTCAAAAACTTAAATGAATCAAATTTGTGTCTGCTCACCCTCTCTTTTTACACTAAGTGACTCATCATCTTTTTAAAAAATAATATACAATTCAAAAAAGTTTACGAGACTACAAAAAGACTTATAAGAGTATTGAAAAAAAGATATATTTGAGTAGCATCTTGAAAAAATACATTATGAGATGTACTTATACAAATTTTTACTTGCACATGTAGAAAGCCTTGTCAGTCAACTCATGTTCTAAAATGTGCTAAAAGAAATAACAGTCAGTTCAAATTTTAAAAGTGCATTAAAAGAAATAAATTTCGGGGCAGAGTATTACCTTTTAGATAGGAAAATAATAATAAATTTAGTTAAATAAGTAAAATTACTTAAGGTTTAGTTCTTTGAGTTCAAGTAATACTTTTTAGTTAAATAATTATACTAAGATGAAAAGTAGTACTTATAAACAATAACTTAAGTAGATAATAATAAATTTATGATTAATAATATTATTTTTTATTTGTATATGTATAACTCTTTGTAAATATTATTGTTTAATTGTAAATGTATTACTCTTTATATGAAATTATATTATTTCATAAGTTTGTCTACCTTAAGCATAAAATTATACATTTACAGCGAAGAGTACTAATTTTTTGTATAAAAGGTATTAGTATATTATGTTATAACTTAAGCAGAAAGTAAGATATTTACGGTGAAAATGTATTATTGTATAAATTAATCTACGTAAAACAAAATAAACAATTAGGAAAATCATATTCTAGGATTATATATAATATTCCACTACACTATTATAAAACATGTTCGCCATCAATTACAATTTGGCACAGAAGAATTGTGCCATGTCTATAGGCAACTTCAAGCTTTTAAGGCAAAATAATTGAATAAACAAGATAGACTCATTAATTTTTAGATCTCTATCAATTGTAATTGAGAAAGGAACAACAGTTGAATAGACATGTGAATCCAATCAATTTTCAAATTATTAACCACATATAACTCAATTTGAGTTGGAATCAAGCTTTGACTTGTGATTATAACATAAATGAGCTGGATCAAGATCGGACAATGATGTATAAATATTATTTAAAAACAAGAAATAGTGTCTTACTTTAATAATAATAATAATAATAATAATAATAATAATAATAATAATAATAATAATAATAATAATAATAATAATAATAATAATAATAATAATGTCTATCTTGATTTTTTAACATCCTAGGATTAACCTAATATTTAACAAAATTATAGAGAAAGTGATATGTTTTTCTGGTTACAAATTATAAACATTTCCTTCTTCATATTCTCTCAACTTTTGTTTTGTTATGTAAAAAATCCTTTTGAAATATAGTTTTATATCATTACTTTAACTTAGATTAATTAGTGTGAAAGTACTTGATACGTGATCTAATGGATACTTTTCTTATAATCCCTTAAAACAAAATGGGAGAGGCTACACCAATCTAGATTATATTAATTTTATTCAATATTTGATTATGCGAGTTATACCTATGAACTCATTGTCATTTTTCATTATCTATAAATCATTTTTGTATGGTTGACTCTATCCATACGAAAATTAATTCTTCCATTTATTGATTTCACATATAAGATATAAATTATTTTTGTATGGTTGCCTCCATTGATACGTAAATTATAATACTTCTATTTATTAATTTCAAACACATGAGAAAATATAAATATAAGATAAATATCATATAGGAAATTACGACATATATATATTCATATTAACTTTCACAAAATTACTTAATTCAAGCATATAATATATTTTTTTTCAAACACACCCGAAAATAAAAATATAAGATAAATATCAGTAAATACTATAGATATTTCAAAAAAATTATATATTTTTTAATATTTTAATACATAAAAATATATATTAACTTCCATACAAAATTAATCAATGCAATAATAAAAATTAATTTTCATGCGAAAATCCATATTTTCATCTATCGATTTCAGACGCATGGGAAAATAAAATATCAATAAATATCATGGAAATTTCAAGAAATTTTGATATATATGTGTATATATATCAATAAATATTAACTTTCATACAAAATTATTTAAGGCAAATATGAATATTAATTTTCATACGAAACATAAGAAATCATATTCTATTATTATATATAATATTCCACTACACTATTATAAACACATGTTCGCCATCAATTGCAATTTGGCACAGAAGAATTGTGCCATGTCTATAGGCAACTTCAAGCTTTTAAGGCACAATAATTCAATAAACAAGATAGACTCATTAATTTTTAAATCTCTATCAATTGTAATTGAGAAAGGAACAACATTTGAATAGACATGTGGATCTAATCAATTTTCAAATTATTAACCACATATAACTCAATTTGAGTTGGAATCAAGCTTTGACTTGTGATTATAACATAAATGAGTTGGATCAAGATTGGACAACGATTTATAAATATTATTTAAAAACAAGAAATAGTGTCTTACTTTAATAATAATAATAATAATAATAATAATAATAATAATAATAATAATAATGATTTTTGAATATCCTATTAGGATTAACCCAATATTTAACAAAATTGAAGAGAAAGTGATCTGTTTTTCTGGTTACAAATTATAAACATTTCCTTCTTCATATTTTTTCAACTTTTGTTTTATTATGTAAAAAATCCTTCGAAATATAGTTTTATATCATTACTTTAACTTAGATTAATTAGTGTGAAAGTATTTGATACTTGATCTAATTGATAATTTTCTTATAATCCCTTAAAACAAAATGGGAGAGGCTACACCAATCTATATTATATTAAGTTTATTCAATATTTGAGTATGCAAGTTATACCTATGAACTCATTGTCATTCTTCATTATCTATAAATTATTTTTGTATGGTTGACTCTATCCATACGAAAATTAATATTTCTATTTATTGATTTCACATATAAGATATAAATTATTTTTGTATGGTTGCCTCCATTGATACGTAAATTATAATACTTCTATTTATTAATTTCAAACACATGAGAAAATATAAATATAAGATAAATATCATATAGGAAATTGTGACATATATATATATATTCATATTAACTTTCACAAAATTACTTAATTCAAGCATATAATATATTTTTTTTCAAACAAACCCGAAAATAAAAATATAAGATAAATATCAGTAAATACTATGGATATTTCAAAGAATTTATATATTTTTTAATATTTTAATATATAAAAATATATATTAACTTCCATACAAAATTAATCAATGCAATAATAAAAATTAATTTTCATACAAAAATCCATATTTTCATCTATCGATTTCAGACGCATGGGAAAATAAAATATCAATAAATATCATGGAAACTTCAAGAAATTTTGATATATATATATATATCAATAAGTATTAACTTTTATACAAAATTATTTAAGACAAATATGAATATTAATTTTCATATGAAACTTAAATTTATTTAAAAGTCTTAAGAACAATATGTGGAGACATTTTCTTAAATAATTTTTGGAATATATTTATATCATTTAATTTATAAGTCAAATTGGTTATAACTTATTGAAATATTGGTATATGTCGAAAAATATTATAAAACAATATTGATCTTGCTTAGTTTCTAAGTCAAACTAATTAAAAATAAATAAAATATAAATAATGTAGTATTATTACAAGACCCTAACAAGTTGACAAGTTGAATAACTTGGCCACATTAGTGATATAGGAGTAGCAGCAGATTACAACAAAATCAAAGTAGTGGTCGAGTGGTCTAAGTCTTATACTGTGAAAATTTTGAGAGGATTTTGAATTTAATTGAATACTACAAAAAATTCATTAAACATTTGATATTATGGAATTATTGCAAAACCATTGAATGAATTGAGTAAAAAGATGATTTTTTTGTGGGATGAGACTTTTGAATAATTTAAAAGAGTCATGTTTAATTTGTCAGTGTTAATTTTAAAGGAACATTAGTGTTGGAAATAGACGAAATTACAATGGTTATTTCATTTGTGGAATTCTTAGTCATCATTCACGTCATTGAAAAATAGAGACCCTAATTTATCATCAAAATCGACCATCATAGCTTAAAATATTTGATGGAGTAGAAATTTTACCTTTTGCAGCACAAATATTTGACAAAATTGCTTGGGTTTGATTACAAAATTGGATATAACAAAATGTTTCTAGTCCACAACCACTTTATTATTTTTGTGGAGTGATTATTGAATGTTTATCCGCCTAGGTTTCTAGTATATAACAACTTTATTCTTTTTATAAGGTGATTATTGAATGTATACCAGCGTGAACTGTAGAAGAACTATAAAGATTCAAAAGCAGAAGTTAGTATTGTTCTTTTCCTTATTTTTCTTATCATGATGGACTTTTTAAGATACAAAAAAAATTGTTTGTGGGTCTCGTAACACTATGAGAGAAGAATATATTTCAATATATGCATGCTTCGTGCTATGGGGACATTTGTAAGGTCATTTTTCAAAGAGTTAAAACTATCTTTTGGTTGCTTGGTATACAACAAAATATTCAAAAATTTGTTTTAAAATATGATCAATGTCATTTGAGTAAACATGAACAAGAACACCTAATTTGTTTCATCCTTTGCCAATACCAAATGAAACTTGCCAACATATTACAATGGATTTCAAGAATTTTGAATACAATCCCATATTTTTCTTTTGAACCTTTTATGCACGTTTGTAAATCACACACACACAACCACTTAAATTGATGAATTACCATAGAATCTGCTCATAATTCTGTATAAGTCCAAGTTTGGGAAGGTTTTGGTGTGACTCATGATTTTGTGACAATTTACTGGTTTTGAATGAGATTTTTGTTTGTTGATATATTTTTTAGAAGAAAAAAAAAAAGAAAAAATAGATGGGAGTGTTACCTACAAGTATATTCATTTATGTATTAAATGAGTTTCACCACATTTCAAATGAATTATTATTTTGAAATCAAATATACAAAAAATGGATTGATGCCACTGGACAAATATTGTTTAAACTATTTCATCATTATGTGATTCCTCAAAAAAAAAGTGAACGACAAAAGATCTTTGATGAGTCTTAACAAATATAACTATCTAAACCGAACTAAATTTCCTCCCAATTGTTTTGGAATGGAAGTTATTCATCTATCAATATTCAATACACATTAAAGACTATTGCAACAACATGGACTTTAAAATAATTAATTGAGTCATTTAATTTAAGGGTAGATCTATTCATACCTTTGAAATCTCTAAATATACTCCACCGTCTAAATATACACAGTTAAAATTAATAATTCTCTTCTTTTTACTAAATATATTCCATTTATATCTATTATATTATTTTTATTAAAAAATAAAAAACAAATCAGAATCACAAACCCGCAATTTCATGCCCTCCACATAAAAATTCCAAAAAATTTTATCTCTGCAATTTCTCTATCCTCTCTTCAAATCAGTATTTTCTAAAAAATATTAGTATAACACAAGAAGATTAGAAGGAAAATTAATATTTCTTATAAAATAATTCCATCACATTATAGCACTATGATATAATATATATATATATATATATATATATGAGATTCTGGTTATAAAAACTGAACTAAACTCAGTCTTAGCTCGAAGGTCTTAACAAATAACCAGCAATAGTCACTCCAAGGTAGCTCGCTTCTGAACTTCCATACTAAACCATTAGTAAGTCAACTAGAAAGTTGAAATCAAATTCCCTAGTACCACTTGTTAACTACCCCAACTAAACACAAGTAATCAACTTCATAACTCCCATGTGAACAAAGCAATATATATATATATATATATATATATATATGAGATTCTGGTTATTTTGTTGCAGAACAGTGGCAAATCATTGGTCAAATGAATAAGGTTGACACTTAGTTACAAGTCGTGGCCATGTATACGTCTAAAGACCCGAAGACTGGCGATGAAGAGGAAATGGTGGAAATTTTGTTCGGATTTGTGTTACTTAAAGGGAGAAGGAGTGGAGTTGATGACTATTATGAACCCAAAGTTCTACAATTCTTTCAGACGAATAAAAAAAAAATATAAATATATATATGAAAACCTTTGTACATATATTTTTTAAGAAAATCACGAATGAATCTGCAATTTCAATTTGTGTACTTTTATAGTTAAAAAATATGAAGAAGAAGAAGACAATATATATATATATGAACCTTGTACACACAATTCTTAACAAATTCATAAATGAATTTGCAAAGCTTTGTATTACAATATTTAAGAAACATGGAGAATGAATTTGCAAAGCTTTGTTGCTTATCAAATTTGACAATCGCGGTAAAATGTTTTAAAAGTTTTGGGGTATTAATAGACACACCCTTAATTTAACCTCTCAAAGTGATTAAATTATAAAAAAAATCATTTAACGAAATGATTTAAGTTGTAAATAATGAGAAAGTTAATAACCAATTTATATAAGTCAAAGATTTATAAATAATTTGAAATAAGGTTTCAACATAATATTTTTAAAAGAATTTCAATTAAAAGGAGGTAATTAGTAGAAGCTAGCCAAATTGGGGAGGACAAAACAGGTAAGGCACCACCTAAGGTGCCGCCGCCGTCTGAGTTGGTGTTGTGTTAGCTTCCTTATGTGCATAAGCTTCACCAGTAACCAGAGTACTAAAAGTTCATCTTCACCTGTTAGTTTCTAGCCGATGGATGAAACTACGTCGTACCCACCCATCCAGCCCTCTAATTTTGACCTCATCGTGATTGGCACCGGCCTCCCCGAATCCGTCATTGCCTCCGCCGCGTCCGCTGCCGGGAAATCTGTGCTTCACCTTGATCCCAACCCATTCTACGGTACCCACTCCGCCTCGCTGCCACTCAACGACTTCATCTCATTCCTCCAATCTCAGTCCGAATATCAGTCTCAACCACCACTTCAAACCTCCGATGATTACTCTTCTATCCCTCTCGTGCCTTCCCCCGTTTACTCCGCACTTGAAATCCAATCTTACTCCTCTGAACCAATTCACAATTCCAGAAAATTCAACCTGGACTTGGTGGGGCCACGTGTCTTCCTCTGCTCCGATTCTATGATTAATTTGATCCTCAAGACGGGAATCAATCAGTACATGGAGTTTAAGAGTGTGGATGCCAACTTCGTGAGCGATGCGGAGGGCAAATTGATGAATGTGCCTGATTCCCGGAGCGCCATTTTTAAGAACCGCAATTTGTCCTTGACTGAGAAGAATCAGTTAATGAAGTTCTTCAAGCTCGTGCAGGCGCATCTTGGGAACGGAAGTGAGGAGGATAAGATTTCTGAGCAGGATTTGGAATCTCCATTTGTGGAGTTCTTGACCAAAATGGGTTTGTCGCAGAAACTTAAATCGTACAGATCAAGTCTTCTCCTTTTTATATTTTTCTTCTTTTTTTTTTTTTTGGCTGTTATTGAGAGTTCTTGTTGTTGGGTTCATCCTTCTTCTTCTTCTATTTTGGTTGACGATGCTTCTTTTGGTCTCAACTTCTTTTCGTATTGCTGGGTAATGTTGAGAAGTCATTTAAAATTTAGTGTTGGACTTTGCTTGTAATTTGTTAGTCATGTACATGTTACCTTTTTTCCCTTTGAAATCTGACAAAATGACGTATTATATTAGATTGTTAATTTTTAGGAATATGATCAGAATTTTTTGCTTCAAATTATTGTGCCTAAATTTGGGTGATAACAGAGCTGATTGTGGTCTATATGTCACATAATAAAGGATGCAAAACCTTTATTATTAGTTTCGACTGGATGAAGGTGACTGCATTTGTGGAAGATTTTAGAATTTAGTTATCATCATGTTTTCCATAGAAAGCAGGGGCAAACAGTTTAGATCGTTTATTTAGTATCCTCCTTATTTAGTATTTTCAAAAAAATATTCTGATGATTACTGATCTGGTCAGATGCACTTATGCATTTCTTAATGGTTGATAGTTTTGCTTGTTGGTTATTGGGTTTTCAATCTGTCTGACGCACCTGATTTGTGTTCCTCCAGGATTATTTTGTACACAATAGTTCTGGCTGATTATGATCAGGAAAACTTAGAAGTGTGTAAGGATGTTATCAATACTAAAAGTGGGATAAATCGTCTTGCACTTTACCACTCATCCATTGGAAGGTCAGTATTTGCCTTTGCATTTTCAAAAGCTGTCTTGTAATTGTAATAGAACTGTTTACGTTCCCAGAAATAAGTCTGTTTTAGAAAACTTATTGATAGTGGACCAGTTGTGTATGATACTTGTCATTTATTGCTTGTGAGCCAGTGCCACTGTTACCTGCTGTTACATGGGCTCCTAATTGAGTGTTTATCTCAGCACCATTTGTATAAGTGTGAAATATAATTAGTTTTAGTGGAACACTGGTGTTTGAGGTTCTAGGTAATGCAGTAAGTTTACTTGGATCTAACTATCTCTCTTTCATTGATATTCATCAACATTGCTGGAGAATTAAAAATTATCAAGGGCCTTTGTCTCAGGGGTCTATTTCTTGTAAAGTTGGAGGGTAGATTTTCATTACCTCAGCTTAATATTGTGGGGATTTACAAGGAGGAAAATGTGCTTTGTGTAAGACTGACATAATGTGTATGTGGATATATTGACTATTGAGGATTAGTTAGTTTACTTAAGAAGTCAGGGTAGAGAGGGGGTTGTCATGCCCTACAACCCACCTGCAATGTTCAAGCAGTTTCCATTTTTCTACTTCACGAAAAATAAGCAAAATCTCTAGTCAACTATACTACTTTTCAAATTGTTCAGTTATGATTATGGGGCAAATAAAAATTTGTGCTTCGTCAGTGTGTACACATATTGAGTGAACTTCAGTGTGTGTTGTGTGATTCTGAAAAAAAGAATGCGCTGTAAGTAGTTACTGCTTGATGTAATAGTTAGATTCACAATAGGTGTGGGATCAACATGTTTCTTTCTTTTTTTTCCTTCTCCTGGTATGTTATTAGAAATAGACTTTGGCTTCCTTTTTATATCCAACAAGAACTTTTGGATAGGTCTTGGTACAATACAACATTTCTGAAACCTAGCTAAAACTAAAATGTCTTCATATAACTTGGCTTTGACTTGAGGCTTCCATTTTCAATAAACTTTTGTGCATAAAGGTGCAGGTAAAAGCTGTGTTGGAGCATGATAACGAATTACTGATACCTCTGAACCCTTCCAAAACTTTACCCATATGACAATTCTGAATTTCAGAGAAAATGTCAGTGCATACCATCGGAAATTGCTAGGAACTAGGAAGTTTGAACATCTTTCAAATATTTGTTTCAAATGATTTGTAATATAGACTCAACAGTAAGATGGATTTAACCATTTCATTGGAGACTTCCTACTCAGTGTCTTTAGCTGCAAAGTGAAGCTGTTTATTTTCCGTGATTTATTTTTTCCTAAATAGTATGAACACTGTGGATCAAAGGTGGTACAAATGAATGTATGGCAAGATTTCATATCAGGCACTCTGTTCACTAACGTATCTCATGCAGATGCTGTTATTCTCATACTGTTGGATAATTCATACTTCATTCCTCTCCCATTAACATATTAAGAACAATCTGATTAGTTTTATTAATTGAAGCAATGCAGTCAATCAAGCCACTTTATACACTTGTAAATTATAATGAGGCGTGTCTTTTAAACAGTAGAAACTGACTAAATATCAGGTTACTTTACAAAGTCACATGAGATTGCTTTAAAATTATCATAAGCTGAATGACTCAAAGACAAGAAGGGCCTTAATTAGACAGTTTTTGCTCATTTTTTTTAGGTTTCCTAATGCAAATGGTGCCATAATATATCCCATTTATGGTCAAGGGGAACTTCCTCAAGCTTTTTGTCGTCGAGCTGCTGTCAAGGGATGTCTTTATGTAAGTTTTGTTATATATTTGGATTATTGGATGATATGACCATCAGTATGCATGTATTCTTTGCTAGTGCTTTCTGTTATGATAATAACTCTGTGCGACTGCCGTCTCTCTGTTCCTTGGGTGCTTTATTTGATTCTCTCTTCATAGCACTTTGCTGAACTAGCTGTTGATTAATACTAACATTGGATAGTCAGAACTAATCTCCGTTCATATCATGGTTGAAAAAAATGGACTCTGACGCAACTTAAAAGTTTGTCGATTCGAGAATATTTGGTAACTCTGGTGGGTTCTAAACTGAGTGGTTGATGCTCGGAGACATAGGATAGACATATGTATCGTATATTTACCCCTTTGAAGGTTTTTTGCTTCCTAATTTTCTATTCAAGGTTTTGCAACGGATGACATGAATTTGGCTGTTTCAATATGTTTGTTTCTACATATTTGCTACTCTCTGCTATCTCTATGAGCTTACCCTCAACCTGATCTTTTCTTCTCCGAAGATCCTACCATATCATGATTCCGTAACTATCGCTGGGGTCAATATCATGCAACAATTCATCTAGGCCAATATGTTCAAAAGTATGTTGATTATTGGTACATTGCAGCTGAGAATGAACTTTTGAAATTTAATTTGTTCGACTCACATTTGCAGATGCAAATGTGCTAGAAACAATACCTTGAGGGCTTTAATTGGTCCAGACCAAGTGAGTGATGGATGCAACTGATTTGAGTCCAGTATCTTGGCAATAGCTTTTTTTTAATCCCAACAGTGTTTAATCTTGTGTAAATGAAGGATTTCCATGTTTTATTTCCAGAGTCATAACCTTTTGATTTAGATCTGATTGATATTGAAATTTTTATTACATTTCATGGAATATATTTTCTCTGTTCTGTTTACCATTGTCAATCTCACTTACAGTAAATGACTGATGTTTAACAATTTCATTATATTTGTTCTCTTTATACACTCCCTGATGTTCTCCTTCATCTTATGCAGGTTTTGAGAATGCCTGTAGTAGCTGTGCTCATGGATAAGGTTCGAACTGCAGTCATATATTGTTTTCTATAATTGAGTTTTAGCCGAGAGGTGGAGTGTCCTAGCAGCCGTTGCCTGAAAGCCTGATTAATTGGTCCTATGGCATGCCATAATCAGTTTTATATTCATGAATGCACGGCCACTTTTCATCTCTGTGATGTTATGAGGACATGTATATAATATATTATTTCTTTTCTCTAATATCAATTTGCAATTTTTACAGGATGATGGTTTCTATAAGGGCGTCAAGTTAGTTTCTGGTCAGGAATTATTCAGCCCTGAGCTGATTCTAGCTCCCTCTTTCACTATTCCGTCAACTTTGGCTCCTACTGTACAGGTTGACCTGTCAGATGCCAAAGAAAAGGTTGCTCGAGGAATATGCATTTCCAAGAGTTCCCTGAATCCAGAAGTTTCTAATTGTCTTGTGTTCTTCCCTCCAAAATGTGAGTATATTAACTTCAACTAAGCTGACAATTGTCAGTAATTTTTTATTTGCTAGTTCTTCTTTCTGTGCAGCTCTGTACCCAGAACAGGTAACATCTGTCCGGGCGCTCCAGCTGAGTGGCAATGTGGCTGTTTCCCCCCCTGGGATGTAAGTTTCATGTTACATTTGCCTTCTTGTATCATTTGAAGAATATGAATTCACAAACCACATTTTAACAACCTTCATTAATTGAGGTTATTTTTTACCGGTTCAGAGTTACTTTATCACATTTAATAATGCAAATATCTCTCTATATATGTGGCAACTGGAATATCATCTGATCTGTTATATTATCCAATTTACTTCAGGTTCGTGACTTACCTGTCAGCAATATGTGATAATGCTGTCGAAGGGAAGAAATTACTAAATGCAGCCATAGATGCGTTGTTTTGTGTGCCTGTATCTGAAGAGTCTGAAAACAGTGGGGAAGATAATTTATGTGAACATACAAAAGAGAAACCCTGTTTGCTTTGGAGCTCCTTGTATATTCAAGAATTGTTTACGGTTTGCTTTTTTACCTTCACTCTTTTATCTCCTAGAGTTCCATTTATTAACTGGACTTTTTGTGTGCATTTGCTTCTGTAACATTTTTCAAGTCTTTACCATCCAAAAACACGGTCATGTTTGTAAGATGGTTGAATTGCGCTGTGGGTCAGCCAACTGGTACAAGCACAACAACTGGCATGACTTTAGTCGTTGGCCTATAAATACTTTCATTTCAATGGACATGTCGTGCATGCCATGTAATTCCTTCACTGGGAATTCACTTTTGGATTAGCTGTTAATTTTGGTTGCAATCAGTAAATAGGATATGTCACATTGCGGTTGTGCATCACTGGAAGTTCACCTTTCCAATAGGCTGTCCTTTACATTTTCGGTTCTGAGTATACAAAAGCAGTACTTGAAATTTATGTTTGAAGTACATTAAACATGTTCATTTATCTTCACGTGATCCTGAACATTAATGAAATTTGCAACATGATCTAATTGAAGACCTCCCAACAGTAGAATGTTGTATCATCAAATTTTGTTTTGGAGACTTTAATCAACTTCAAATTTGCCAATTCACATAATATTATTGTGATCGGCTCCTAGCTGGATTCCTTACCTTTATGTCTTACGAGTAATTGAAACTCACTTTTCTAGTGAGTGCCACCATGGCTGTCATATGCTGTCTTCTGTTGCCTCTATAGGTTTCTCTGATAAACTGGCAATTGAGTGACGATAAAACTGTCATGCTATCTGTAAGTTTGAGTTGTACTTATCTCAATAAATGCTTAACAAATCAGCAAACCATGTGGTGACCATTTTAGTTAAAAATATGAAGCACATCCAGAATATGTTTTGACTTATTTTTTTTTTTATTTTTTTTGGGGGGGGGGGGTGTGTGCACCATGGAGGTAGTTTATTTTCATAACTACCACGAAACATGTGTGGTGGGAGGAGAGTTTGGCTTTTACTAAACTTAACACTTTAATTGCCCGATTTGCCATTGTCAGAGCCTCAGGGATTATGTTGATAGTTCAATTAAACCAAAGTTCCATTACTTCTAGAACCAACAAAAGCCAGTTGTGCTAGATGGAGTCTCAATAAATAGTATAGCCATATAGGCCTTGAGTACTCTGTTTGAGGATGATGAGTGGATGCATTTGCTTGATGTTGCTGTCATATTCCAGCTATAGCTTTCGCAGTCCTCAAAGCAGAAATGCTGGTTCAACGTAGGAAATATACTAGGGATTATGGGGAAATAAACAGTTCCGTCCTTGCAGTTTGTACCCTTATTTTTGGTGTTTGCAAATTCGGAAGGTTCGAGTCAAGTTCAGTTGTACAAGTTGGGAACAAAAAAAAAAAAAGATCAAGCAAAGAAACAGGCAATAGTAAAAAGAGAGAATTTTCTCTCCATAGAGCTGTCTTAAATTTCTGGCTCTTCTCATCTTAACTCTCCCCCCAAATCTTTTAACGCTGTGGATTGAATCTTCCTTCCCAACTCCATCCATGTTTCTGGCTCCTGTGTTTTGTGATGAAGATTTGTAACCATGGATGTAGTGACATTTTTCCTGGTTTGATAATGTGTTCGTGATGTGTTTGTCTCATCACTTGCAGTTTCATGGTGCTTTTGATTCTGTCAGCTTCACACCAATGCCAGACGAGCATCTGCATTATAATGATCTTCTAGATGCAACACAAAAGGTAACTATTCTCTAGTTCAATGCCTGCCAAAGTTTATAATTCATCTCACACTTCATATCTGACTGCGGAATAATTCCCTATAAGTGCCAAGTATCCAGGATTGAACAGAGAACCCTGGCTTTTTATGATTATGTTTCTTTATTTTTTGCACCAGTTACTTGTTGACCAACCAATGCCCTTTGGTTGTTTCCTTTGCAGCTATTTCAAGAAATATATCCAAACGAAGAATTCTTTCCAGCAATCGTACCTGATGAACAGGTGGATGGTGGTTCTGAGCTGGACCCGTAGATAAAATTTCCCTATGTCTTCTTGACGCTTGTCAATACCATCCACAGCTGGAGATCTGGATTGCAAACACATCTTGATAGTGAAGAATGCTCTTGCAGAGATCATACGCAATGAAAGATGTAATTTGAATTGGGTCTTGAGTTAAGTTAGCGGGCCTGTTTTCTAATTATTTGCGCTGTCGTCCCGTATAGCTGTGGAGGAAGAATATTGAGGAAGGTTATTTCATTGGTTGAGCTGCTTTATGTAAATGATATGCAGTGTTAGATCAGTGATCTCAGTAGAAATGCCTCAGCCTAAAGTTTTGAAATGATTATTTTCTACTAATGGGCTTGTGGCCCAAGGTGTTTGGGCCGTATTTTCAAGCCCTTTGAGCCCATTATGCTCTTATCAATGGCAGGCCATATATGCGGCCCAGGGCAGTTTGTTCTACCTGGTGACATGGTGGCGCAGCAGAGTGTTTGGTCAAATATTCTATGTTATTTTATTAAGATTTTAAATTAATAAAAATTACCATAATTTGATTAATTTATCTGTTACATTTTATGAAAATAATACTACAAACGCATATGTTCTAACACAAATGTAACGCAGACATTGGGTTGAAAGACAAAAAATTGAAGTCTTTAATAGTGTGAATGCATTTATTGACATACACACACCTATCAACTACTAACTCTCCAAATTAAAGCCACCACTAAATAGTTACTTCTATTTTCTTGATTATAACTCAAAGTGGCAATTCGGGTCGGCTAGCGGATCCACATTTAAATTTGGGTTAGTAATTTTGTTAGACCGCAAAAGAATGACCATAGTTTATCTCACCAATTTTAAATTCGTTCATTTTCTGACTATCGATTTATTTATTCGGACTAAAAAGATGTAATTTTATTTTGAATTTTAAAACATATTTTCTTCCATCTACAATAAGTATTGTTTTAGAAATTTTACGCATGTAATAAATAAGTTAAATGTTTATTTTACCAATTGGAGAAGAAACATTATGACTAGTAGTAAAAAAGAAAATATTATATGTACATTTATAAAAAAAATAAAGATAAATTAAAAATAACATTATTTTTTATCGTAAAAATTATAAAATATTATTTATTATATAAAAATTTAAAACTACCAAAGGTCACTTATTTTAAATAAGAGGCCTATAATTTATGAGTCCGTAGAGTTTCTTTATACGCAAAAATTCATGTGAAACGGTTATACTTGTGACACGATATAATGTATTACTTGTTTATTAATAAAGTTTATATGTTTAACTATAAAATATTACTATTTTTTTGAATATATTACTATTGGTTAGTTATCTTAAAAATAACGGAACTTTATAGTTAAACAAGTAATACTTTATAGTTACATAAGTAATATATTAAATCGTATCGCATATGTAACTATTTTACAGAAAACACACGCATCTTTTTATTTCATGGAGCATGTAATTTTTTCTTTTAAGATTGTTAATACATGTATTTAATTTAATTTAATTAAAAATAGAAAAATAAGAGAGAGAACGTGTTTGTAATAATGGGAAGTATGACTGTGAGTGGTGAGCGGACTACAAGTCAAATATTTTTTTTTTATTGTAGTCTCCTAATTGTGGGTGGTGAAGGGGCCCACCACTTTATTGTTTTTTTTTTTTGGAAAACCTAGACCACAAATTTAAGCGTGTGGTGAAACCAGCTGTCAGTATGTGAGGTGGGTGCATGTAGTGGGCCATACCATTCAGGACAATTTTAGGCACACAGACGCTGCTCTTAATGTTTACATATACCACAATTGTGTAATATATTTAAAATAAAGTAATATTTACAAATGAACATTTAAAATATTTTTATTAATTTTAAAGCTATTTAAAATATATAATTTATATAAAGATGATATCTTTTGTATTTTCAAAATAGAAATCTTATTTTTGTAATAAATTGATTAATTTTATTAAAACTTATATTATTTAATATTTTTTTACAAAATTTATTAGTTAATGTTTATTAACAATCCAAATAAAATTCAAATAATATACTGCACAATAATTATTTAAATATAACCTAAAATATTAAAAAAATAATGTACTTCTCAAATTTAATATTTTATTTCAATATATGTTATATAAGTGTAAAATGTAAAATTATGAAAAAATGATTAATTTAACATATTGTGCATCAAAATAAATTAGAAACACAAAAAGTTACTTGTATTTTAACAAATCGAAAAAAATTCCTGAGAATGATGAAAAATAAAATCTAATTAATTGAACTCTATACTATATTACTTTCGAGAAAAATTTCACCTTAGAAATTAAAACTAAATAAAAAAATTATTTTTAGACTAATTTATTATTATATTAATATACACATATATATAATTGTATTTTATTTCAATTAACTATGCATTAACACAAATTACACAAAAAAATAAATTTCATTATTACACTAATATTCTTAAAAAAAATATGTCTTTTTATCTTCTCAATGCACGACGAGGTACTTTAAATGATTTAAATTCATATCAAACCAATCCATCTCTGCATTGCAAAATACTATTTTGCCCTCCATCTTATTGATTTGATTTATTTATTTATTTTATTTTATTTTAGAATCTCTATTTAAATTTGATTAGGGTCTTATATTTTGTTCTTATTTTAGTCTTAACTTATTAATAAATGATTTATGAAGATAAGGATCGATTATTTTGTTGGACCATTGGACCAACCCCACTTTTCCCATTATCATATTAATGTGAATTGTTTCATATAAATATTATATTTTTCAATTTATATAGGAATTTTTTTTGTTTGCACGTCTTATAAATATGTATGTTTGCTAATTTGTCATGAGTCACTAGTTTACCAAAACATATGGCATTAGACGTGGCCATAATTTTGGTTCCGATATGAAACTGACAATTTAGATTGTTTATAGTTTAACATTGGGAATTAACGATTGTAAATTCCCAATTTTAGTTCAAAGTCATTGGTTTCGATTTCGTATTGATGATTTAACATCTATGTGCCGCAGGAAAAAGTCGTCTCGGGAAAGCTGCTCCGAACAACCACGTTATAGCGCCTTACAACAATGAGATCCTCCCTTCCTATCTTGGAAGGCTTTTAGGGCGTGAATCGATAAGGGCTCTTCCCTCTTTCGAGGAAGAAATCGGACAATTATGCCATTCGAAAACCAAGCCTGTTACGTGCTAAGCTTGAACTTTATTTCGAATATATAGGAGTCAAAGTGACCAGCAGGGCCAGGCCAGACTTTGAGAAGACATAAATGCGGCTAATTAAAATTATCTGAAATCAAATCGACTATAGATTGATTTGATTCCGATTCCCCTCCACAAATCTAATAACCAAGAATTCTGAAATCATAATCAAAACCAACCAAATCATGCCCATATAGACATCCAATATATAATTTTAACATTCTTTTGCTCACAATAATATATTGAGAAACATTCCTTTCACATGCATCCTTTTTTTAAATATATTTTGTTGTAAACTAAGAATATGATTTAAAAGACAATGTCTTATTTTATAATTAAAATAAAAATTTTAATTTTATAAAAATTATATATTAAATCGACTAATAAAAAATTGTATAAACATAAGTTTATATTTTTAAAAGATAATGAAAAATTAAAAGTTGCACGGCTGCAAAACGAATCACGAGTATTTTATTCAATAAGTTTACAAAACGTTCTCTCATTTGTATTAATTATTCCTTTTTTAGAGAAAATTATTCATTCACAAAGTTGACTTATCAAATAATTAGGATTATATCTACTTTCCATCGTTTCGAAAAAAAATAAAATAATAATTAATAAAAAAAATTGATACTTATATATTAAATATAAAGTCTTGATAAAAAAAGTAAATAAATACATTTTAAGTTGAAAGAATATATTTACTATACGTACATAAAATAAGAAAAAATCTTTGGTGCCCAATTTTTTTTTCTATGAGCTTTTGCGATTAATGTGAAATAAGAAAGGTGGGTCCAACTATATTGTTAATTATTATTTTTTATTATTATTATTATTATTATTATTATTATTATTATTATTATTATTATTATATTTGGGTAATGATAAAGCCTGCGCAATTTCCTGGCCCTTTCTTGGAACTGCCCTCTTCTCCAAATTAAATACCCCTCAACTTTCTTCATATTACAAAAATATTTTCGAAATAATTAATTTTCCAATTTATTTATATAGCGGAATTGTTGCCCTGCAACTCCACCATTAGAAGGAGCACTCAAAGAGAAGGGCTTTCGCCCAAGAGCCGAGATAATTGAAAGTTCAAAAAAAAAAAAAAAAAGGAATATCTTGCAAGAAGCCATGGGTGGAGGCAATGGGCAGAAAGCGAAGATGGCTCGAGAGAGGAATATGGAGAAGCTCAAAGGCTCTAAGGGTATATGGCTCTTAAGTTTGTGTGCGTTATTTAATTTTTATTTATTTTTGGCTGGGATCAAGAAGGATTTTGTTTTTTCTTTTATGTTTATTGTTTGTTGGGGTGGATGAAATTGGAATTGAACTGATCAAAAGCGTATGTTTAATTTTCTGTGCAGGAAGTCAGCTTGAAACGAACAAGAAAGCTATGAGCATCCAGGTTATTTTTATTTTTCTGTTGGATCTATTTATTACAGTTTATTTTCATTGCTGATTTACCGATGGGTGATTGTTGTGTGTTAATTTTGTTGAAATTTGGGGTTAATACCTTCCTGCATAATTATTATGTTATTGTTTGAAAATATTCAGTTTAATAATATTTTTGATAATATTATATATTTGTTATGTTTTGGGAAAAAGATCTGAGAGAAAGGGTTTATTTTTGTATTTTTGGGTGTGTGTGTGTGTGCGCGCGCGCTCAAATAATTCTTGATTATTTTCTGTTCTCTTATCCTACATAGAAGTATTTCTCTCCATCCTATTGGACTGAAAAAACTGAAAGAAACTGATCTTGAGTGTAAATCTTGTATCACTACTTAATGACTGTTAATGTGATAGGAAACTATATTCTAGTTTTTAGTTTTTTTATTTTATCATTATCAGATTTAGGTTTGAATAATGTTTAAAATTTGTGCAAAAGAAAAACTTGAGTGATGATACTTAATTGACATTACATCATATATGATCTTTAGTTTGAAATGTACTGTCTCCAATCAAATGTAGTTTGAAAACAACTGAACACACAGCAAATTAGTGTTGCTTCTATTCAAATTGAACCTTAGAAAGGTCTAATGCCGTTTCTGTTGTTCTTCTTTGTTGATTACTAGAATGACTGAGGTGTTTACAAATTACAGTAGTGCTGCGTTGTAGTCCATACAAAGTTGGATCTCATGCTAGAACAAGTGGATTAATCTGAATTACAGACCTATAGGACTAACATTTGACTTTTCACTGATTGCGATCTTTGATTAAAACTTTGAATATAAAATTGTTTACTCTTTGCCAGAACTATGTGGTGTATCCAAAATTACACTTTTTTTAGTTCATAATTTTAGGTTCCGAAACAGTACTTTGACAATGTAATAACTTAATATTGAGTTAAATGGCCACCCTAATCTTGAAAAAGAAATTCACTCGATCATTAGTGGCTTCATTGTAGCAATATGATCCATTCGTGCTAAAATTTCAGCGCTCTTGTCTTAAGTTTGAATTTATTCTGAAATTGCAGTGCAAGGTTTGCATGCAAACTTTCATTTGCACTACATCGGAGGTGAAATGCAAGGAACATGCTGAAGCCAGACATCCCAAAGCCGATCTCTTCACTTGTTTTCCCCACCTCAAGAAGTGATAATAAGGAGGCGTTCACCTGTATGATGATCAAACATGGGTTTCAACTCTATCTCTGTTCTGTCAATGTTTAGTTTAAAGGTGTTTCAGTATTTGGTGACTTGATTGCCCTGAACTTCTGATGGTTATAAATGTATTGAAACTCTTATGGGATATGTTCATATTGTCTGCCCAGTTATTGTTTGCTCTTGGTTTAGTACCTATGATGATTTCTTGAGGCATTGCATTGAGAGAGAGAGAGAGAGAGAGAGAGAGAGAGAAATCTAAAATATTCCTAATTCATCTTGATGTTCTGATTGAAAATTTGTGCTCTGCAACAGGGTTGACCCGACCCTTGACCCTGCCACAGCACCGTCAAGCAGGATCAAACGATTCAAACCTAAATATGTAGATTCTCTGTGACGTGTGTCCACCACAAGGATAAACATCTTTTATTGAAGTTTTAATTTTATAATATATTAATATATAACAGATGGGTAAACAAAAGTATTATTTTTCACAAAAGAAATTTACGTACTTCTTTATTGAAATATTAAAAGAAATGCAGATTGTTCACAAATATTACTTTTTTATTGAAAAATTCCACTTTTTATTAGTTAATTACACAAGTGATATTTATACACACGGAATATCATATTTCACTGAAAAAATCACATTTAATTTGAAAGAATTATTAGTTTTTATTTATCTATTTGCACTAACTGTAATTACGCAGATTTTTGAAGAAACGTTGATTTTACATCTTGTAAACTAATTGAAATGAATTTGTCATTGAAATTAGAGCATTATATATATAAGATATATCACAAAAAAATCAACCCGGAAAAAAAAAAAAAAGAATCAAAAGAAGAGGTCTGAAACAAGCAGACATTTGATAATCTATAAAACATTCGAAACTGAGAGTTAACGACAACAAGATTGGTCAAGTCCGGACCAATTGACGAGGGCCATGTGATTTACAATCCTTAAATAATGAAAAGTTGGAATAATGTTGAGATGAATTGAGTGAAGGTAAAATGTCCAACTACTGCACTCGCAACCTGCTATTCTCAGCAGCTCTCACTTGGCTAAAGTATGGATGAGCCTTCAACAGAAATGAAAAAGCTTCAAAACAATGCTAATATGACAAAAAATTATTAATCTATCAAGAAATGTGATCCAGTCTCAAGGAGGGTAGGAGGATAATGTGTGTGTGTGTGTGCGTGTGTGAGAGAGAGAGAGAGAGGTGATATTACCTGTGCTTCTTTGGCAGTGAGCCTGTCTTGATGGTCATAACGGAGAAGCTTATCCAGAAAATCAATGGCCTGCTCGTCATAATGTAAAACCAAAAGAAATTAAGGGTGATGTTCAATGAGTAACTTTGTAAGGGAAATAGAAAGAAATCTTAAACAAGTGTAGAAAGACTAAAGTAACCTCCGGTGAAACGAGATGCTGATTGTCTGAATTTACAAATCTTGACCATGGTTTCCTACTATGCCTGGGCCAAAGAAACAACACAGCCAAATGTATAAAAGATGAGAATGGCACCATATTCTATTATGTGGTTTTCCACTTTATTAGTCCATCAACTCCAGAAATAAGCAATTGATATACAGCACAGGAAAATTAATTTATTTATTACTTATTTATGTGGGATCAACATGTTGCAAATATTCCTAGAAAGCATATTTTTTGACACACCTTCCAACAAGAGCATCAAGTTGAGGATCCAGCTCAAGCCGATACTTGTTTAAATATGCATTCAGCTCATCTGTACCAAGGACCTGTGATGCAAACATAGATCTACACATTTGAAAATCCAAACACACTGCAAACCGTAAAACAGCCCCTCAACTGAGCTAGATGGATATTACAAACTGATAAACCAAGTAAGATTCAATAACTCCATAATCTGATGGTCACAACTGACTACTGACTAAATACATCAGTCAGCACCAACTAGTTGGAGGAGATGAGCATAATAAAGATCTTGGAAACAAGCCAATTGATGTTTAGACCCAACTAGTTGTAGGATTTGAGGACCGTCTGAGCATTCCCTGTCCAACCCACCTACCACATAAAGACCTGACAAAAGGTAATGACCTATGGCATTAATATTGTATGTTTTGTGCTACATGTCCCATTTTTCTAAACCAAAATTTTTGTAAGACATTCATCAAGAAGTACCCACTATTCTTATACTTCTACTATGTACCTATGGTCACAGCAATCATATTGCATTGCCATAGTGAAAGAAGAACAGATAGAAACTTTGCAAAATTATTTATAAGGATAATTTGCTGCATCAGGAAGCAATAGGCATCATAAGCAGTAAAATTATAACACCCTGTTTCAAGCATTCTCATCATCACATCGCAACATAATGGCCTTATGAAAATGAAAGAAGCATGTAGCGAAAAATGGTACGCAAAGGAAGTAAAACCAATCACACAACCAATACTTGATCTCTGTCCTTCCAGATTCACTCTTCAAATATAGTCAATTATGCATTTTAAGTTATATCAATATAGTAGTGGAAAAGATGAGGAAACCCCAAGTTATGCAAACAAGAGAAGATGACATGCAATGTAACAGTATGTTGGAAACTATATAAAAAGTATTGAAACCAGTTGAATTTGCAGCATTCACGGTCCCTAAAAGATTTCCATGTGCAGCAGCACAGTGCTCAAAATAGTCAACTAGCTAATATGTCAAACTTTTGAGCATTACATTTAGAAATCTTCCTCATAAAGAAAATGGACACTTTGGCAGCATAAGTAGATATAGGATAACATCTTAGCCCCTGTTGTTCGGAACTGGATGAACAAAAAAACTCTCCCAGTCCCTGAATCTTGGTTGTTTGAGAATTTTATCTTTCTATTCCCCCAATTATCTCTACTCTCTCCAGGTCCGGGCCCACCACCTATCTCCCTCCCTCCCTCTCTCTTTCTCTCTCTTTCACACACACACACATACACAATTAAATTTCATATTACCATCCACTCTAATCTAATAATACAACCACACCTACTTTTTCTAATACAATAATACAAATCTCCCAGTTTGCGAAAATGATTTGACATCTACATAAAAGTTCAACTTGCCAATCCTGCAATAAACACAAAACTCTTACTATTATTCCAAACGCCCAACAATAATTCTCCCAATTCCGAACTGTAAAGTTGCAAAAAAATCTAGTCTGAACAAGCGCAAATGGGGAAATGAAGAACTTGGTTAAGAAAGAAGAGGATTTAAAAACCATGCCATCCTTGAACACTTGAATTCCATTGCAAAACTGACTATTAATAAGAAATGTCAATAACTGATTTGTCGAAACCAATAAAAATATATGCACACAAATTTCTTCAAGCAGTCAAGTATATGAATGAATTAGACACAAGATAATAACAATTGAAAAATGTTTAGAAGAATGGATCAGCGCGTAATTTACATAGGTAGGAAGATTAATAAAATTGCCAATAAAGATAGTCTAGAAGGTAAAATTACCTTGGCTATTTTAACGAGCTGGTCTTGATTATCATGACCATAGAAGAAAGGTTCTTTACGAAAAATCTGCAAGTTGGACAAATACGATAACCCAACTATCAATCAGTAAAAGCAAATGTGGGTGAAGTAAACGCAAGCAATTCGCACCATTCCAGCGAACATACAACCAAGACTCCACATGTCCAGAGAATAGTCGTAGTCTTGCAAGTCAACAAGTAGTTCAGGCCCCTTAAAGTATCTGAATAATAGTTTTTAAGACAAAATGAGGTTAGTAAGACTATTTAACATGCACCTTTGGGAACTCTACACAGAGTGGCAAAAGCAGCATGCAATATTATATTATCATTTTCTGAATTATTCGAACCTCACAGGCCAGAATATGGAAATAAGGTCAATAACTAAGGCCACTAATGATGTTGGAATGATATGTTTCGAATATGAGAGAGAGAGAGAGACCTCGAAGCCACTCTGACATTGTATTCTTTACTAGGGTGATAAAATTCGGCAAGCCCCCAATCAATCAGCCGAAGTTTTCGCAACTCATGATCAATCATCACATTATGAGGCTTCACATCTCTATGCATTATCCCTTGCGAATGGCAATAATCTAATGCCTGAGATTTTGACATTGAATGATCTGTTAAAAGAGGCAAGCAACCAAGAGGGAACATCTAAAAAAGTTGGTAAAATATAAACTCTGATTCATTAATTAGAATTCAAGTTTAAGAGAATACACCAAATATCTAATATGCATTGATTTTTTTAGTGTTATATACATATATCCTAAAAGTAAACTCTGCAAGATGCCAAAACTTCCCAAAAAAAACAAATTAGATATAATACATTAGAAAAGGGACACTTGAGAAACATCCCTTCTGTTCTACAACACAATACATTATACCTATTCGAATACAATATGTCAAAGCTGTATATAAGCAGATTTGTATTCCAGATCAAAGTCCCAAACAGTAGAGTTCTACATTTCATGCAGAAGCTGTGAATCAATTTCTACGAATTTAACATGAAACTTAAATACAAGAAAATAGATGTATCTTGCAGATGCCTGAACAAAACTCAGATTCTTCATTTCTCATCTATAATCAAGAATTCAGGGCTTTTGCTTAATCATAGGATACTTAAGGAAGTCCAAATACCCTCATCATACTCACTGAAATTATATAATTAGAAGATTAAAGAAGTTATCAATTCAGGGGCAGAGCAGAATTCTCTTTAGAGAAAGTAACAATGGATAATTTTCATGATCAGACAACAGCAAAACTACACTTCCATTATTTTCTATCCAAGAAGAATTTTTATGCAAAGAAGCCAAGGATAACAAAATCAAATGAACTGACTGATGACAAGGAAAGGAATACAAACCAAAACCTGAAAAAGATACAAAAGGACATAGAAGATAACAAAATTATACAAACAGTAACTAGTTATAACATGGTAACCAGACCTTGAGAAGCTCGTATATGTAGTAGCGTATATCATAATCGGTCAACGTTGGATACAAGACTTTAAAATCGGTGCTGTTCACATATTCAAAAACCAAGCTAGGGGTCTTTGAATGCTGATCTCTAACTATATCTAGCAGCTTCACAATATTTGGACCGCCACAAAGATTTTGAAGTATCTTTATCTCCCTCTTTATCTGCACCGGTCAATAGAGAGGTCACCAAGCAGCAAACGCAACAAGTATTGAGATAGAAAGATAATGATACTGCATACGGATGGTAGATTCTCACAAGTCATAAATTTGGGAAGCACTATTAAAATCAAGGATATGAAAATCAATAGATTCAATACCTGATAAGCTTTATCTACAGAGAAGCCAACAAGTAGAAAAGTGTACCAACAGATTCAATGAAGCATCAATATGTCAACGAAAAGGTATAAAATGATTTCCAACTACTTCCAGCAACACAATCAATTGAATGAGATTCCAAAAGTAGTCTACACAACAAATGTTCTATATTCACAGGAACAAACCAAAAATATTTTCTAATTGATTATAAATTTTAATTACAAAATGTGCATATAATTTCAATAAACATTTAAAGAAATTTAGAAAGGGTAAAAAGAATACCACAGTTACGAAAAGGCATAACGCAATGTAGACATAGACTGATGGACTAATGGCCAACACAAATATTGAGATTACTAACATAAGATCTTAAAATAAGTTCTATATAGATGAATATTCCTTCTTAGACATGTAAAGATGCCTGACCAATTGACCATTTTATTGGCTATTTGAAGTCCAAAAATAAACTGATACCAAATTTACCAACACATAATCTCTGCGATTGTAACTGAGAAAAAGTGTGAGCATTACCTTCTTCTTCTTGACTGGTTTGAGAATTTTGATGATGCATCTTTCATTGTTTGTTACATTTACACCTTCAAAGACCTCACTATATTTTCCCCTTCCCACTTTCCGAACAACTTCATAATCATCTTGATCGCTGAACAGATCAGGAGACACTATCATGTTACTAAACCAACAACACCATCTAACTAAAGCAAGTACATATACAAACAAAAGGTTAATTGCCCAGGAAGGCGTGGCAGAAACAAATAAATGTGCTAAAAATATTATATTATATTTTACATTCATTATATTTGCTCACTCCTCATGTATCAGTATAGTACCCAAAACCAAAAATCACATGCATTTAGTTTTTTGAATTACTCCTAATCAAAAGAAAATCCCTCACCTCCCCCACCCCCAGGTAGTAGTTTAAAGGGTGGTTTATCCCACAAAAAAAGATTAAAAAAAAAAAAAAAGGAGAAAACTGTTGATTCTAGGTAGCAGATGCTCTTACCACTTGAGAAAGCCACTTTGTCCACCTACAATTAGAATTTAGAAATTTAAATTGTTGCTGGCAGATATCCTAATACCCTCAGCATTTTATTTCATCTCACTCTTCCCATGGACTCGTACACATCAAAACTTCCACTACAACAGCAAAGAACCTTGCCTTAGAAAACATTTAATTTTCCTATTTAGGATTATTCTACATTCCTACTACAAACATTCATAATCCTAATTCCTAGACATGTTGAATATGATTCGAGCTCTCAATTTGCTGACTTGACTAATTTACAAATTCAAGAGAAGCAAAAAAAAATAAAATAATATATAAGCACAGCATATACCATGTGATCAAGTTTACCTTTTAACCATATGGTACAAATACCAGTAATAAGAAGAAAAAAGGGGGTGGGTGGGGGAATGTCTAATGACTCCTCAATAACCCCAAACGTCACTCTACTGCAATGGGAAAAAATATTGCTTTGATAAGCAAATTCAGGCGACAACTATCTTAAACGCCCAAAGATATTAATTTAATTTTTTACCCTACTCATCCAAGTATTGATACATGATTTCCTGCATTCTTCTCGTGGATTCTAACCGCCCAGCTTGCACATGAAAAAGAAAAAATCAATCTTGTATCGGCCCAAATAAAATGTTAAAACAACTAGATTCTGGCAGGTCCGATGATTTCCAAAACGCTATAACTAATACCTCCTGTAACTTCTACGATGTCCCACAATTTCCATATTAACTTTACTAACCGAACTATATTAAATTAAATATTAGGTCACCATTAACGAGAAGGATTATTTATATGCCCAACCAATTATAGTTATCAAAGAATCTAACACGGGGGGCATAATTCTATGCCTTCAGCCTCATCACATTTAAATCTTTCCATAATAAGCCCCAACAAAAGTTAACTCTGAATTCAACTTCAATAATAGAAAGTATATAAAAAACCTCATCAACGACAAAGAAAAAAACAAAAGGAATAATAATAGAAAAGAAGGGATGAAAATTGGGGATTCATATGTGTCTATACCCCCACTGGACGGTGAGAGACTCGTAGTCCCAGTAATCACGAGGGCGATGGACGTTGACGTCAGCATAAACTCGAGCTTGCGACATCACAAGTTTCGATTCTTCCCAATTCAGGTAGAGATTTCTTCTCCCGGCTGGTTTTTTGTTTTTTGTATACGATGCTTCTGTTTTTATGCCAGCTGCTTGTACGAACTGCAGCGCGATACCGTGCGGTGAAATTTAGGAAGCGGGCTCCTGGATTGGGCCTGCATAAGGACAGATTGTTTGGGCCTGGGCCTTCTGGGCTGTTGTCATGGCCCATTTATGCTTAATTAGTTTTTTTTCTTTTTCTTTTGAACATGTAGTTTTGGAGTTTGTCATCTCCGACCTACATCTGGGCACAGTTTCGATTTCGAATCAGAATTGGCGCTTTTAATTGGTGGTTAATAGTTTGATTTAACCATTGATTTGGTTTTGGTTCGAAATCGGAACCTATTCAGTTCGGTTCCAGTTCCAGAATATCCGGTTAGTTCCAGGACCGATTCCAAAACATGTGGTTTCGGTTCTAAATTGGCGGTTCCAAGTGTGAATTTGTAAAAAAAAGAAATCGAAAATCGAAACTGAAACCGTAGAACCGACGGTTTCAATTTCACCCCTTCCGATTCCAGAAATCGACGGAACCGTATCCATGTCTACTCCAACTCACAAACTACAAATTTTATAATTTTATTTTTTATTTAATTATAATTATTTCCAATCTTTTTAATTAATAAAATTATTTACTTTATTATTTTATTTACTATTATAAACTATTAATCAATGATTTACCCGATTAAATTATTATGCTTAAGCCTATGCTGAATATATTTCCAATATTGTGTTGTGTTTTGATATTTATATAATATGTAATTGGTGTATTTACGTATTATCCTTTATTAAATATTGTACTTATAAAATTATCATCTTTGTTTGGTTGTCGTACATTTTAACATAAACTTATTATGTTAGTGATTTTATTGGTAAAAGTAATTTTTTTAGAATTTATAATTATTTATTAATTTTTAGCTATAGAAATTAGTCAAAAACTTAGAAACTAAATAACTAATTAAATCATAATATGACATATAATTAATTAACTAAACAAAATAATGAATTAATTATGTAATAATGAGATAAATATAATTAGAATTTATATATAGTGTATCCGAAGTATAAAATTAAGATAGTGAAAATTTTCAAAATACGAAGGAAAGCTACACGCTCACTCCAAAAATAGAGGGCAATGGTGCTTTCCCGAGAAAATTATGAGCTTGTTGGTTGGACTGTACAATCCGATTCAAAGTATTACATTTTTAACTTATTAAATTATATATTTATTTAAAAAATATTACTATTGAAATAAATTATTTATTACTTTTATAAAAATATTATTGTTATATTATTATTTATCTATATATAATATATTATTAATTTATTTAAATTTATTACATGAGAGTTAACATATTTCGAATAGAGTGTTTATAAAGCGACCAATAGATTTGCTTTGCACACCGTATTAATTTTTCAATATAATGTAAATACATAAATATTCTTATTTAAAATTTAAAAACATACACAAATTTAAACTTGTTATAAATAAATATTTATTCATCCACACACAAAAACCCTAATTTTCTATTGTTATTTCATTTTGATTAGAAAATATAAAAATACATACATACAAACTCTATATTTGCTATATTTAAAATAAAAGTTTAAAAAAAGCTTGCTCCTTGCCTCCATAGTGTTCCAGCCGCTCGTGAATATAATATTTATTTATTAAAAATTATATATAATTTTAATTTTTAAATAAAAATATTTATATTATATCTAAATATTAATATGGTGTGCAAAACAAATTTAGCGGTCGGTTTGAAACACCCTTTAGAATATTAAATGTTTCAAAGTGAATGGACGATGAGCTCACGGGCGGCCTATAATGAACGAAGGTCCACACCCGACGTAGACGGAACCTTTTATAAAAAACCAACCTTAAGCCTACACGTGGACACTCATGCGGAAATATCTGTTAGTTCCAATAGAAAACGACACCGTATAAACAACGTGCACCCACTTGAAGCCCGCCACGCGTCACCGGGTAGTTAATATAACCAACGAAATCAGATGAAAGCAGACGAGAATCAATATTCAAGCCAGATTTCTGGCTGCCTAACATATAATCCTCCCCATCTCTCCCCCTTCATACTCGAGAGGAGAGAGAGAGAGTGAAAACCACGAGAAATCTCAATATTTCTCCGCTTTCCGGCGGATTCATATCTATTGTCCGTGGCTAATCTGGTCACAAACACAGGTAAGTGTGTGTGTGTGTGTGTGTTTTAAATTGCTGATTCAGTTACAAAATACCTTGGGTTAATTTATTTTTCTCTTGTTTTGTCCAGGAAATTTGTGAAGTGCTGAATTTGTTGAAGATCTGTTTTCTCCGTTATTAACTCGGATTAACTGAATCGGCAAATCATGAAGATGGAGATGTATTGGTGGGACAAAATGGTAATTCCAATTCGGAAAGCTTGGGTCAGAGTCGCTATAAGGATCGGCTATCGCAAAACCGGTAAGTCCTTTTTAAAATCGAATTGTCAAATAAATCTGTGCTTTCAAGCTTTTGCGAGGAATAACAAATTTCAAGCAATCTTATTACATGAACTGATATAGGGAGCTAAAATGTAAGGAATCGTATGTTTAGTCAATGTGCGTTAATTTTGGTCATATAATTTATGATTCTGTGTCTATATTAATTTTCACCTTTCGGACAATGGAATTAATTATGTTATTCAATTACATTTGAAGAGTGTTGTCATTTCATTTAGTTTTCAGAACTTGTCTTGTGTCTTTGTTTTGTTTCATATTTGTCTAAATACTCGAGAGATACGTTACATTTTCATTCTGTGATTTTCTTACAAATTTTGGAGAGAGGGAGAGAGAAAGACACACGAAGTGCCCACTTATCTCTTTTGTCTTTCTCTCTCCAAAATTCTAAAGAAAACAAGGAGGATCCATTGCGGCTCCTGCTCCTTTTACAGTTTTTATTGGCTATAAAGTTCATGATTGCTGCATTGATAAACAATGATAACGCCTCTTCAATAAAATGGTTTATTGTCACCCTGGATTCAATCAGATGAATCATTTTAGTGGTCACACGAACTTTTTTCCTACAAGGTAGATAATTCAAGAGCAAACATTATGACTCACGTTTGAAATCTTTCAGGGCTAATTAAGCTTCGCAAAGATGTAAGAACATGCGAGTACGAGGATGTCCACATCTTGTGGGACATGCTGAAGAGGAACGAACCAGGCCTCGCCAGAAGCGGAAAGTGGAAGCTTCACTGGCCGAAGTGCTCGGCTCTGCTCTGCAGCGGATTTTGATTCTTGATCCTGTTTGAAGTCTGAACAGCCCGTCTCCAGTCCGAGTGTGTGCTGAAAGATCATCAAATGGGAGTACTGCCTGGTAATGTAACAAATAACCGCGTTTCTTCATCGAATCAATTCTGAAGCTCTTTCAGTGTTGTGTGGTTTTTGTTACAGTATCCAGCATGTCTTCGTTTAGTGTGTAACTTGATGTAAGAAAGATGATGGAGCTAGTTCTTGTAAATGGTGGTGGCTCTCTCTCTCTCTCTCTCTCTCTCTCTCTCTCTCTCTCTCTCTCTCTCTCTCTCTCTCTCTCTGTGGTATGTAAGAACCCAAGCCCCCCTTATAATTATCAAACCAAATTATAAAATGAAAATATGTTGAATTCATCAAAGAACAACTATAATAGTTGTCACATATTTATACAAAAGTTTGGAGGCTCAAAACTAACTTATCAAAGAAGTTGTAACTACCTTGCAAGTTACATAACCATCTAACACATTTCTAACTAATTATCTAACTTGTGAAACTACTTTTAACAACCACGCAAGTGGCATAACCGTCGAACTAATTTTCTAACTACCGTACAAGTGGCACATATACTTAATATGCTCCCTTATAAGCTCAACCGGGTTCAGGATAGACAGATAACTTTGAACTTAGGAATTGAAACCGAGTACAGGACAAGGCTTTGGTTAGTATGTCTGCTGTTTGATCTTTAGACGGAACAAATCTGATATCCAAGTCCTTGCTTTGCACCTTCTCTCTAAGAAAATGAACATCAACCTCAATATGTCGAGTTCGAGCATGGAAAGCCGGATTAAATGCCAATTTAACTGCTCCCAAGTTATCACACCACAAAACTGAAGGTTTAACAATAGGCAGACCAAGTTCAGTAAAAAGACTACGAATCCAGATCAGTTCAGTGGTAGCCATGGCAAGAGCCCGATACTCAGCTTCGGTGCTGCTCCTTGCCACAGTATGCTGCTTCCTAGAAGACCAGGATATAGGATTGGATCCTAGAAATATGCAAAAACCACCAGTGCTCCTCCTATCATCAACACAACTCGCAAAATCGGCATCTGCATAACCTTCAAGCACCATTCTAGAAACAGGTTTAAAGAACAAACCAGTGGAAATAGTGCCTTGTAAAAACCGCAATACCCATTTTCCAGCTTTCCAATGATTGACAGTGGGAGCATGAAGAAATTGGCTCAATTTATTCACAATATAAGAAATATCTGGTCTTGTCATAACAAGATATTGCAATGCACCAACAAGACTTCTGTATTTGGATGGTTGATCAAAAGGACGACTGTCTTGCAAATGTAATTTAATCCCAGAACAACAAGGAGTATGCAGAGGCTTAAATTTTTCCATATTATGTTGATGTAGAAGATCCCGAATGTACTTTGACTGAGTAAGATGAATGCCTTGAACAGTCCTATCAGCTTCTAGGCCAAGAAAATAACTCACTTCCCTTAAGTGTTTTAAGGAGAATTTCATGTCAAGATCAGAGATAAGCTGTTGAATCTGAGAGGGATCATCACCGGTGACCAAAATATCATCAACATACACAAGTACAATTAGCATTTTACCATTGACATGAATATGAAAAAGAGAATGATCAGAGACAGACATTTTGAGGCCTTTAGAAAGCAAGAAACCTTTGAGCTTGTCATACCATGCTTTCGTAGCTTGTTTCAAGCCATAAAGAGACTTCATTAACCTGCATACATAATCTGGTTTGGAGGAATCTTCATATCCTTCAGGCTGCTTCATGAAAATAATTTCTCTTAAGTCTCCATTTAAGAAAGCATTGTTCACATCGACTTGTTGTATTTTCCAACCCTTAGTGACAGCCATGGTGAAAATAAGTCTGATTGTAATCGGTTTAACAACCGGACTAAAAGTATCAAAATAATCCACTCCGGCATTTTGCTGAAAACCCCTAGCAATCAATCTGGCCTTGTATTTATCAATAGTGCCATCGGACTTTTTCTTAATTCTGAAAATCCACTTGTTAGTGATAAGATTCATGTGAGGATGAGCAGGAACAAGAGCCCATGTATTATTCTTCATAAGAGCCGAGTATTCAGAATCCATAGCAGATTTCCACTCAGGAGAAGATAAAGCTTGTTGCACAGTAACAGGTTCAACATTTGAGTGAGACAAGGCCGTATTGTATAATTTGGGTTTGAATATCCCATTTTTGGATCTAGTAACCATACTATGGCTAGAAGTGTGAGGTTGTGGTAAATGAGAGGCAGATGGCTGAGAGGAAGTGGATGGACTAGAAGTAGGTAAGTGTTGAGGCCATGGAGGTGGAACATCTTGATTGGTAGGTGGAATATGTGTGAGAATCGGAAGAACGGGAAGTATAGAGTTGGAGTGTGTGGGTGAGGAAAATTGAATGGTTTTAGGAAAAAGTGATTGATATGGAAAATCAAACTCATTAAATTCCACAGTTCTAGCAACATATATCTTGCCCGTTGAACTCAAACACTTATAACCTTTATGTGAAGCACTGTAACCAAGAAAAATGCATTTGGTACTTCTGAACTGTAATTTTGAGGAATTATAGGGTCTAAGAAATGGAAAACAAGTACACCCAAATGTCTTGAGGAATGTGTAATCAGGACTATTTTTAAAAAGAACCTGAAACGGAGAAGAATTGTCAAGAACAGGTGTAGGAAGTCTATTAATAGTATATACTGCAGTAAGAAAATAATCCCACCAAAATTTAGGAGGCATGGAAGCTTGAGCAAGTAAAGATAAGCCAACCTCAATAATGTGTTGATGTTTTCTTTCAACTAAGCCATTTTGAGGGTGTGTGTAGGGACAAGAGTGTCTAGAAATAATACCTTTAGTTTTGAGGATATTTGATAATGATTGAAATTCACCCCCCATATCACATTGAAATATTTTCAAAGGATTTGAAAATTGTCTTTCAACCATGGCAAGACAGATAGGAAAGACTTTTGCAACATCAGATTTTTGAACTAAAGGATAAATCCATGTAAATCGAGTGAAATCATCCACAAAGATAACATAGTATCTGTAACCATCTGTAGATAAGGTGGATGCAGGTCCCCAAACATCACTATGTATTATTTCAAGAGGAGAAGTAGTTGTATGAATGACGGAAGGAAAATGCATTTGATGAAATTTTCCAAGTTTACATGCTTCACAAAAAGAAAATTCTGAATGAGCATATGATATCTTCAAATGTTGAAGTACTTTATTCAGAGTTCTACTACAACAATGACCCAAACGTTTATGCCAAAGGGTTGCTGTAGTTGTTGCTTTAGAATCTGTGGAATGATTCACAGAGGCTGTATGAATGCTTGGAGAAGTTGTGGTAGAGTGTGAGACAGAATGATTGAAGTGTTTTTGCATATGAGAGAGGTCAAGTTGGTAAAGCCCGTCCTTAAGTAGTCCTCTCAAGAGAATTTTGTGTGTTTTCAGATCCTTGACAAAACAGCAGTCAGCATGAAATTCAACATATACAGAATTATCTTGTAAGAATTGAGAAATGCTAAGCAGGTTTTTAGTAATGTGCGGAACATGAAGAACGTGATTAAGATCAAATAAAACTGAAGAATGTAGGCTAGGTAGAGTAGAGGAACCAATATGAGAAATAGGAATTGAACTTCCATTACCGACAACAAGCCGTTTCTTACCATGATAAGGAGTCTGCACATGGAGATTTTGAAGACTTGAGGTTATATGATGAGTTGCCCCACTGTCAACAATTCAATCAGAGGCTGATCCATACCCAGAAGGGGAGGAAGAAGAGCCATAGCCATGCACGTCAAATTTGAACTGACCAGAAGGTGTAACGGATGTGGAATTCTGACTTCCATTAGGATAAAAATTTTCTTGTTGATGTGAAAAATGAGCCGTAGGTTGAGAAGCAATGCCTTGTTGAGCAGAAACCATATTTGCTCGTGGAGAAGAATAATAACCTTGTCTTGAACCTGAATTCTCAAGACCTTGATAGTTCACATCAAATCTTTTATAACACTTGATCGCCACATGATTATTCCGGCCACAAATTTGACAAACCATTTGAGAGCCTTGAAAAAATCGACCTCTTCCTCAATTTCGACCAAAATGTCCACCCCTCTGTGACCGAAAATTTGTAAAATTTTTCTTCTCAGTAAGATGAAGAGAAGGATTCTGAATACTGTTGAGATTAGGAACTGTAGAACTGGTATACATTTGAGCTAACCGTATTTCATGTGTTTGTAGAATAAACTGTAATTCGGATAAGGGAACTTGATCTCCTCTAGTAGTAAGATTTACCACAATACTTTCATACTCGGATCCTAAACCACCAAGGATGTACAAAACTAAATCATCATCTGTCATAACTTGACCAGCTGCTTGAATATTGTCAGCTATTCCTCGCATCTTAAGGACATATTCCTCTATAGATAGATCACCTTTCTTCAATGTCTGTAGTTGAAATCGAAGATTCATAACTTTGGCTTTAGATTGAGACCGAAACAAACTTTCAAAGATCTCCCAGACTTCAAAAGAATAAACGCATCTAGTAACATGACCGAGTATCGTTTCACTTATTGAATTCAAAAGCCAGCTCAATAAGAACTGATCCTTTCTAATCCAGATAACATATTCAGGATTAGGAACCACAATATCATCGCCATCATTTGCAGAGCTAAATTGAGATGGAACGCTCTTTGAGTTGCAAAGAAGAAAATCCTCGTAACCATGAGCACGCACAGTGGATAGAACTTGAGACCTCCAATACACAAAATTGGTACGGTCTAGCCGAACCGTCAACGTATGAAACGTAGGAAGAACAATTTGTGCCATGAGATATGTCGGAGAGGATGATACTGGCTCAAGATACCATATCAAACCAAATTATAAAATGAAAATATGTTGAATTCATCAAAGAACAACTATAATAGTTGTCACATATTTATACAAAAGTTTGGAGGCTAAAAACTAACTTATCAAAGAAGTTGTAACTACCTTGCAAGTTACATAACCATCTAACACATTTCTAACTAATTATCTAACTTGTGAAACTACTTTTAACAACCACGCAAGTGGCATAACCGTCGAACTAATTTTCTAACTACCGTACAAGTGGCACATATACTTAATAATAATACTCTTCCTTTTCCTCTTTACATTTTCAAATTGGACTTTATAAATATGGGGCTCTTCTAAATATGCTTATTTAGGTTTTTTGGTGGAAATGTATTTAAATGTTCATCGACTAGAAAGTGCGGGTTAATTGCAATTTGCAATATGGACTAGTTGGTACTAAAAGAAAAAATACTAGTTCATAGCTCTCTGTTGTATGCAAGATCAACCAATTGCAACCTTCGGCCAAAAATGTTTGACTGGATTTTTGGAGAATATTACAAGACTCCCATTTAAGAATGCCACGTGTCCTATCAAACCTCGAGTTATAAGATACAAGTTATTTAATATTATAATATATTAATAATGGACATATGTGTAAATACTTACGATTTTATCCGGTGGGGCATATGTGACCATGGTGAGTCACTAATTTCAGATTGTGAAACATTCTAACATTAGGTGTAACATAAACTTTCCATGAGACCAGATTTTATTTGATAGCTCCTTAAGACAAATAATTAGATAGCTGTATTGTCTCAAAGAAAGTCCAACTAATGACCTATGATCGACAACTGATAGCATTTTTATGACATAGATAAGAAGTGATAGGCATGCAATAACCCACAGACTTTTGATGAAATATTAATGTATTGTGAATTATATATATACTAGTGTCTTCGCTCACAAAGTGATAATGTTACAAATAAGGCATGATTTTGAATGAAGGCATCGTAAAAAACTTCTTTCACCAAACGTAAAATAGAGAATTCTAACAAAAATAAAAAGAGAAGTAGAAGTTTTTGTTCGATATTGTTTCATTTATTTATTTATAATTAAAAGCAATGTTATTTTAACTATTGAAAAATAATATTATTTTAAATGAAATCACATTATTTTAAAATATAATACAATATATTATTGTAACCATACTAAATATCTCAGATCTTAATAAGAGCCCATTCTTGCTTCAATTTGGTACGTTTTTGGGGATGGGATGCTCATCATGTCACTACACATGTACTTCTAAGAAGACAAGCCAAAAAGATTTAATAATAAATGAGTTATCCTCAAAATTGAAAATACTATTGCAAATAGTATTTCTAATATGATAAGGCTTTGATGGAATCATAATCAAGGTCATTATTTTTTAGAGTATTTAAAAAATATTATTTTTTAGAGAAAGAAAATTATTATTTTAACTAATTAAATAAATACTTTTTTTTGATAAAAATAATATTTTTCAATAATTTAAAAGGATATTTTTTTAAGAATGAATATTTTATTTTTTGTAGAAAACATATAATATCTTCTGTGTAGGATAAATCTGTAGGAAGTTGCATCTTAGATCAAATTTATCAAAATTTAAATTTTATAAAATCAGACCAACTCATTTATAAATAATAAGATGAATTTAGTGACGATTACGAACTCATATATCTAACCCCACAAAATTTTTCCTATCAAATATTATCCAAATAATCTATATTTTTGACAAACAAGCGTATGAAATATTTTACAATTTTCAAATTTCAGAAAGAAAAAAAAAAAAAAGAAGGAAAAAATTTGAAAAGAAAGAACACAATTTGAAAGAGAGTGTTTTGTCTTTCTCAAAGGCCAATCTTGAAGCCTGGCGCGCATTCCACCGCTCTCCAGCATTCATTTCTTCATTCATTCCCGCATTTATGCCCCTTCATTACCTCACCCAAAAAATTAAATCCTACAGGCAACAGCAATGGCCGTGACGAAGAAACCCACATGATCATTTGTCACCACTCATCACCGCAAAAATATTTTATTTATTTGTAGTCATTATATATTGGGTATGGGCAGAAGGCGCTCTTTCTCCTTATCTTCGCGGGATTTCTGGGGACTGAATCTAAGGAAGAAAATTGAATTTCAAAATGGGTTGAGTTCGTTATTTAAGTGAGCTGCTTTTTCATATTTTCTTTGAAGTTTCCTGTTTCTTTGAATTAAGAAAAAAAAGAAAAAAAATTGAAGTGGGTTTTGAGGACGAAAAATAGAAGTGTTCCTTTTTGGAGCTAAAAAACAATTTTTTTTTTAGTTTTACTTTTCTTTTCTGAGGTCAATATAAAATGAAGGCTTTTGGATTCTTGTTGTGTTTGTTCTTGTTAATTGGGACAGCTACTTTTATGCAGCTTGGTCACTCCAGCAAAGGAAGCATCAGCTCAAATTCAGGTGAATTTCTCCCTAATTTATTTTACCTTTTTACTTGTGCCAAAAACATGAACTTATGTAGAGACATGGCAATCTTGTTGCACAGTAAGAATTTTACCGCAGTAAGAAATTTTGACTGAGGAAATATAACTTGAGTGAATAAACTTGCATCATGGTCTGCAAACGTTTCATTTTCATGGGACCTTTCCTTAAACATATGTAAAAATTTGGCACATCTTAGCAACTGTATAAACCATACTAAAGGTTGTAGACATTTTATATTTCAAGAAACTGGAAGAACCTGGAACTGGTAGCTTGGTTAGACAGAGAAATTAATGTTTTTTTATATGATAAATTAAGTATCTTGCCTAACCAATTATTTATGGTTTTTCAACTTAATCAACGAGCAATTCAAAAATGTCCAAAATGACTTGAGTGCTGCATTTGGATTAAAGGATTTGATGAGGAATTTGAAATCCACTGCAGCAAATTCATTTGGTCGATATTTGGATTGACATGGATTTGAATTCATATGATGGACTGGAAGTTTTATGACCCATGAACTCTTGGTGGCCCATTGAATAATTTCGTGTAATAATATAGTTTTAACAAAGAATCGCAATGGATTGTGGAGAAATTTCATTTTCAACAGCAAGTTCATCTCAGACAACAGGTGCTAATGTCTTACAGACATATAGCAATTACAACCCTGATTTCCGATTCCTTCTGCACTTTTTTGCATTACAAGTATGGATTTGTATAGATTTCGTGAAAGGGATGTTATATCAAGATATGAACCTGATGAGTATGAAGATTGCTATAGATTTGTGTTTGTCCTAATGTTTCTGTTATCTAAGTAATAAAACATAATATTCTCATAGTGTTCCAGTCTTGTCGAAATGCTTAAAGCTAGAGATGGGATCACTATTACATATTCTCTGGCCAGCTTGATAATTATACGAAAGGAGCATTCAATCCTACATTCTACACATAAACATTTCCTATTCCTTGGATTCTTTTCTAAATTGTTTGTCGATAATTGAAGGTGTGGTTCCAATCGGGAGAAATAATTTGTCATTGATTGTGAAAAGCCGGAAGCTTAAGGTATGGTTGCAACTAAGAGCCATTTGCTTATATATTTCTCTAAAGATAGCATACAAACAAACTACATATAATGTGTTCGAGAGGCTAATTTTATTCATTCATTTTTTTTTTTTTTGGGACACAATCTGCAGGATAATATCAATCCTCCTACCCCAGATCAAGATGTGGGCCAGGTAAGTTTGGAGGATTACCGGCCTATTGATCCAGTTCCTAGCTCAAAGGCTTCAATAAGACCTGGACCGGTTCAGCACGGTACTCCTCTTATGCCTTACATTCCAAAACCTTCTCCTCCTCCTAGCAGGCCAAAGCGTGGTGGTTAATGTCTAGCTTTTCTTTCATATCTAATAACACTACTTTGGTCATTCTGCTACATAATGATGTAATAACTATGTAGCTTGAAGAGGATGTTTAACCTGTCTTGTCGATTCTATGTTTTTGTGTATATTGATGATGCACTTTGATGTGGATTTGCTTATAACTTATGTATGATTTCTTCTTCGAGGTTGATAATGGAACGATACACATTCTTTCTCTCATTTGCTTTCCATTTCACAACATTCTTGTGGGGTAACATTGGTGGAAACTAAACCAGCAGAATGCCATTCATGAGTCTAACTAATGTACCATACTCATTGATGATCATATGCATCTTTTTCCCTATATGTAAAATTTCTAAATATATCTTCTGGAAACACTTCCTCCCAAAACGCTCTCCTCGGAAGGCCAGAATAAATCCAAACATAGCTCATAACTCTGTCTGCAGTTAAGGAAATACTGTGTTATTCATGTCCCATTCTTAATTTCTTACCATTTTACAATCTTAATTCGGTCGTTCATTTCCTTAGATGAAGATCAATTTGAAGCCACATCCATAACTAGATCATTTCTCTGCTTGAAGCTCTTCTACTTCTTAGTGTAGAGTATATTTGTTAGTAAGAGATTTATAGCTAAGTTGGTGATGAAACTGACTAAGGGTGTGCTTTTTTATAGCTGGAAGGGTGCGTGACAAATATGTCCGTGGAAATTGTGGTTTGTGTGTCCTAATGAATAGTCTAAATCTATTGTTTGTTTGGGATTGAATAAGATAGTATTTGGTAAAAAAAATGATAAAAATGTGTTGCATGATTAAATTGACACATCCCAATCCTTACGGGTCAATGCATAAATAAGCATAGCCCAAGTTTCTTGATAGAAATTGAAAAGGAGTTATTAACTTGATCCTAAAGCTAAAAAATTCCAGTGCCCATCTTGTCCTGTTTCTGAAATCAATGCCTTCAACAACCATGAACCATGCATACTTGTTATTCCTCAATAATACAGGGATCTGGTTAGGAAGTTATGTTCTTTTTCTGTCCCTGCATTTACTCTTCTTCTTGAAAGTGAAAAAATGGAATCATTTTCTTGGAAAGAGAAACAGGGACCATCCCAAACAAACTCTCTTTATATCACTTTTATTGCTGGCCACTGTGCCTTAAGGTTGAAGGACCCCCCCCCCCCATATGATCAAATCATGCCCACTTTTATAATTCATCGAGACATCATTCTCAAGTAAGAGTGTGTTTGAACTGGGTTGAGATTCTTGAAACGGGACTCAAAAGTATTTAGGAAAGGAGTATTGTAATAATAATAATAATATATTGTAGCTTGTTGGTAGAGTGATAGAATATTAGTACGCTAGTTGGAAATTGCAAAATTATTGATTGGATGGTCGGAAAGAGGGCTTGAAGTATCTCATTCATTCTTCTTTATCTAGAGATATATATGTATTTATCCAAAATATATGCAATAAAATCTTTGTATTCAGCTCAATTTTTTTAGTAAAAGATTGGGTCGAGTTTAATTGCAATTCAATTAAGAGAATGGAGAGTAATTACTTTTCATTTTTCTTATCTTTATTTATCTTCCTTAGCCGGATTTCAAATTTAAAGTCAAATCTGATTTCTTTCCATACCTCACAAGCCGCAGCTACTTCAGGACTCCATTTGTATTTCCTAATCTTCTAACAACACACAAATGATCACCGGATAAACTAACCTAATTCATGGTTTGCTACCTAACTTTGCTCACAAAGATCAATAGCTTAAAGCATCGTGTAAAATTTATCATTTGATTCACACACACACACACACACACACAGCTATGTGGGTACAGGACTGGTCCTATACCAGGCCCAGATTCAAAGGAGGCCCAAAGAAATAAGCCCACTAGAAAAGTGGGGCCCAAACCAGCTACACACACCAAACAAAGCAATGGAGGAAGTAGAAAGAATAGTGATAGGGCATAGCAGAGAACACTAAAAGGCCTTGAGAATATGCTTTCAAGACTTAGCTTGCAAATGATGGCTCTGCGCATGTGGGTTTTTCCCCTTTTTGCTGGAAAGTGTATTCCCCTCCCCTCCCCTCTTCTTTCCGCCTTACAATTACCAAATAATTAATTACTTTTTTTTTAATTAGGTACATAATCATGCATGTCTCCTAATGATCTCTCTTATCTTTTAATCTACTTATTATTTAATTTTTTTTTGCTAAGGGTTATAATTAACATATTAAAAAAATAGTAATCATGATTAATTAGCCTCTTTCGATATGATAATGCCTACCAAGTTGTCCCTAGTAATTAGAATTAGGGCCGTCTTTTCTTATTTTTTGTAAGATACCTTTTTTTATAATAAAAAAAATGATCAATACTTATTTCATTTTAACATAGAAAAAAACTGAGATGTTCATCCATATTTTTTTATATTATTAGAGGTTCGAAACAAATTGGTCCCGAAACTTTAAACTCACACTACTAGTATTAAAATTTTCATATTATATAAATGATGCTCGAAATTTGTAATTAGGTGATTCGTGTCAAGGATAATGGTCTCATTGAGATGTTAAAGACGAAGATAAAAGATTATTTGATCATGTTTAATTCAGATGAAGATCCAAATAAATCTTAAAAAATATTCAACTTCACGAAATAATCGAAAATTTTGAGACTTCAAAAATTCAAGGTACGTGTTTCCCTTCAGCTAAAATCTTTCACATAGTAAGCTCAAACATCAAGATTCCTATTAATTCATCCCTATAAGGCTCATTTTATACGATTTATTTTTCTTGTGTGCTTTGTGGGCTATTACACGAGGACGAAATTTATCCAGTTTACACATGTATCAATGGTGGGTTTTCACAAAATACCAAAAAAAAAAATATATATATATATATATATATATATATATATCAAAATCAAGACTCCTAATATTCTCTCTCTTTAACTGGGGGAAAGAAGAAAGATTGCAGCACATATTTGATGAAAGTTGATTGAGTAGTCTGTGGATAATGGAAACTGAGGAAGTAAAAGACGAGGAAATTAAAGTTGATTGAAAGTTACTTGCAAGAGAAGGCAACTCGTGCGCCATGCATGTGCTTGTGTCCACACACACACATATAGTGTTTCTAGATTGTTCTCCAAAAGATTATCATTATTAGCTTTGTTATATGATAATTTCCGGCTCACAAGTTTAACTAGTACCGATGATTAAGTGTATATCTCGATAAGATTTCAGGGTGTAAACCTGGATAGGGTTGGTTCCAACGTTGAAATTAGAGATGTTAAATTTAGCCTGAAAAATTATAGGGGTAGGGTTTGATTTTATTAACCAGTTTAAAATCAGCCCGAAGTCTTCTAGGGCTAGCTGGCTTAGGGTTAAGGCTAGCCCGATAGTCCAAAATTTTCTTCTGATTTGTCTATTTCTTAATATCGAACTAATAATATACACCATTTTGAATTATTTTTCATATACCATATTTGATTTTTAGTAGAAGATGTTAAAATTTATGTTTAATTACTAGAAAATTCTAAATATTGTCATTTAAATTTTGAACTTAAATGTAACATAATTTGAAATTTTATGACGTGAATATTCTTAAAGTTAGAAATAGTGATATATCACTTAAATGTGTAAATCTTTAAATTTTGTATAGTGATATAAAAATTTTAAAATATATAATCTTTTAGTCTTATCTAAAATTGTATTTTATATAGAGTATTATATGCATTTAATTAAAATTTTAACTTTAAATATATAATTTGATTATTTCGACTCATAGCTCAATAGTGGCCCGATTAGCCCGAAAACCGATAGGATTAGAGTTAGTTTCACCATAATACAAGCCCATTTAAAATGACCCGATTAACCCGATACTCGTTTGGACTAGCCCGAAACCAACAGGGCTACTCGTTTAACTGAATTGGTACCGAAATCTTGTATAGGCCAATTTTGAAAACGAGTTCAGCCGCACGATTCCCAAATGACCAACCAATTCTATACCGTTATTTTTTTTAATTTTTTTTTTGTTCTTTTTAAATGAACAATTAGATCAAAAGAATTGTTAGAAATGAACAACACTGATTCATCAAAATTATCGATTCAAACCAAAATGGTTGGCTTCGAAACTTCTTCCACTTCAAAAGTAATTAATGGATAATCAAGAAATTTAATAACTTTGATGTCGTCATAGTCTAATACACTAACAATCTATCATTACATCAAGTGTATATTCTGTATATATATGTTATATAAATTATCAATTTATATATGATGTATTGTCATAAACTAAACTGTGAAACTAATTATAATACATAACTGAAAATAGAGTATGTGTGAGAGCTAATTGGCCTAAACACCGATAGTTAAAATCTTTCATACTCGATTTCTATTAAAATAAAAATTGTTTTAAAAAATTTCACACTAATCATGGAGTCATCAGATGGCTCGTTCTATATGTGTGTGTATATATCTTTATTTAAGTTTAATTATTATTATCTTTTCTAAAATTGCGTCATTCTACTTTATTAACAACATTTTTCTATTTCTAAAATCATTTATAATAAATTTGGAAAATTGATTGAATTCCTAAAAAAAACTGGTTGATTTTTGAGCTATGATTGAATACCCATTATATCTCTTGAATTCCTAAAAAAAAAAAACTTAATTTGATACAAATTTATTATACTAAAACGACACTTATTTTAAGATTATTTGATGTTTAGTTAAATTGTTCCACATTTAATAAATGTTGATTTATATTTTTCTACTTAAATCTCGGGGGTTTAATAAATTTGATGAACCTATGATACTGGTCCAGGACTTCTTTTTTTAAAAAATAATTTAAGGGGATTTCTAAATTTAATCGAACCCTCGATCTCCTAGCTATAAATAGAAGGTTATTTTCCATCAAAATACACCACAACAGAAATTGAAGAATTTAGAGTGAAAACAACAACATTTAATACGACATTATTCAAAGTGCTGCGTTTTGGAAGCGAGTGAGAATTAAAGAATTCTATAAAAGTTTCAAATTCATGATATTTGTGTTGAATATTCAATAGGTTAATTTTTCTTATTTGTTGTTTTTGCAAACGCATAATATATTCTTACACTTTTCACGTGAAAGTTAATCGTGTTGAAAAAGTTGGTTTGAAGGTGGGTTCGGATGTTTGGTCTTTACAACAGATGGTTGGTTTAATCATCATAATAATACTAGTAATAATTATAACTTAGTACTAACATAAAGAGCTTAGAGTTATTAAAACTCAAAGTTGGTAACCTTACTCTTTTCTATTAAGAACTTTTTTCTACTCTTTTGCCTTTAGTTAATGTTTAAGCTAGTACGTTGATATACCTATCATTAAATTACACACACACACACACACACACACACACATATATATATATATATATATATATATATTTTTTTTTTTAATTTAATAATTTAGGAATCGAACTCCTAATTATTATATTATTTTTTTATATGTAATATGTCGTGTTCTAGTTTAAAATAGTAAAAAATACGGATTTTAGTTGATTTGATTCGAATTTAAGAAAAAACGTACGGATTCAATATTTATTGTGCAAGCGGTTGTGCATATTTGGACGTGATACTTTTAAAAAAATGTAATACTCTTAATTGAGAAAATGTAATATCTTTGAGATTGTTTAAAAGATATTATATTTTCTCGATAAAGTATTATTTTTCAAAGAAGTATTGCATTTTGCATGTGCGAAAAAATCTCCTACAAACAAAATTCACAATTTTAGAATTTTGTACGTCAGGTTAGTCCATTTACATGTCTGAAGATCCATGTATTTGATGCACAAGATATCGACTCTTAATTTTTTGGGGACATGATCCTAAAATAACAAGAGAAAGAAAGATTTCTGCAGTATGATTACATTTTATATTTTCTAGGTTAACCTAAAATTCAATAAGATTAGAGTTAGGTTCACAATATTGTTTGTCTAATTAAAATAACTCTATTAACATAATATTTGATTAACTTAAAACTTGTTAGAACTAATCATAAACCATTAAAGCTAACCCGTTTAATAGTCTTATGAGTCCATGTAACCTCTTTGGCATAATGCACATCTAATATTTATATATGTACTATATTTAAATAGATAAATAATTTTGAGCTTCCAAATGTTTTATAATTTTTTTGGACCTAAGAAAAGTTCTCTATTGATTATGTACCTATGGGATAGGGATAGAGGAAGAGGAAAAAATCGAAGATCTCACATAGTATTTTTGATCGAAAATTCAATCTGATTGATTTTGTACGCTTCGTTCAATGGTCAAATTCTACATGATCAAACCTATGGAACTTAAGGAATGATATTTAAAAAAAAAATCACTGAGAAACTTTGTTAGTGAATGGTTCGGTTCTAATTATACTCTCACCTTCCCAAACAAAGCCCATCAGTTATTTAAAAATAATAATAATAACAACATATATATATCGAATATATAAGTGAGTTTCTTGTGTATTGGACACCATACTTATAAATATTAATAATTTTTAAATTAATAAATAATACTATAAATCAAAAAAATACACGATGCACTTATATATAGTTATTGTTATATATATATATATATTCGAGATGACGTGAATAACATATTTTACGCAAAAAAATAAAAAAAGAACATAGATATTGTTTAAAGGTTGAAAATTAGGGTAGCAAATAAAACTTTCCAAACGTGAATTCAATTAATATTTCTACTTCATTTTTGTTTTTTTGCCCATCACAATTTTTATTTTTGCGCTTTTTAGTTGGTTGAATTCCGCGCTCTAATTTATGTTTCATCTTATATCTCATTATTTTTAGCACATGTCATAATGATTTACATTGTTTTTATATTGATGGGGAATTTTTTTTATGTGTTTCAAGTAAAAAACAAAAAAATAATAAGTAATTAAAAAATAAATATTAACTATTATGACTATTAAAAATTAAACACGAGTGCATATATTGGATAATAAAACGTGAGATAAAAGGAAAAAAAATTCCAGATGTTGGTGCAACGGTAGGTTGACTCATGTCAGTTAAGTAGGTAACATATTCAGTTCACGGAAGATGGCTGTTCCTTATTAATGTCCTCATCAATCTTAAATCTAACGAACATTGTCACACTTCCACTTTTTTTTTTTTTTTTTAAATCTTGATATAAATCATTATTTAACGAGACGATATACTAAAGTACTATATTCTCCATTTATATATATGTGTGTATATATTTATGTAACGAGTTTTATGTATCTATCAAGTGTATAGTTATTATTTGTGTGAAAAGGTAGTACTACAAAGCTAATTTATCTTAAGTAAAAATTAATGCATTTACAGTGAAATGTATTATTTTTAACTAATAAAGCGTGTGTAAAAATATATTATTATATAAGCAACTTTTTCTTAAGCAGAAAATAAAATTTTTACGGTGAAAAATATTATTGTTTAATCGTAAATATTTACTCTTTATATAAACAAAATAATATTACATAAACTACTTTACCATAAGTAAAAAGTAATACATATATAATGAATACTATTTTTTATTTAACCATAAATATATTTCTTATTATGTAAAAATATATTATCTCATAAATTCGAAGGATAATAAATAACTAGAATATCTATGGTCAATAAATACCTTAAGTCTAGCCATTTTCTTTTTCCTTTGAATAGAAAATTAAAATGTTTGGCATCGAAATAATATTTAATAAAAAATTAAATATTTACATAAAAGCAAGAATAAAGTGTTACCATCCCACATTAAATTCACAAATAATCATGGATTGATACTTAATTGTGAGGTGGAACTAGAGTTTTGGCTCTGTTGACAATCGTTAATGCTGTCATCGAGAGTATGTGAGTAAAGAAGTTGAAGTAGAGCTCTTTCTAATCGTTCGACTTATCAAATTGAACTACATTTCACAAAAATTGTTAACTTAAACATTATTTTTGAAAATGTATAAATAAAAACCGATTCATAAATATTTTCAACGAAGACACAAATTCATACAAAATATAAACTAAAAATAATAATCCATCAATGCAAAAAGAAACATAACAATTTCAAATTAAATCTACAATTTTTTTCATAGATTAAAATATTTGCTTCATAAACCGCTCTTTAAAAGTTATTTTGGAGGCAGAGACTATGGGTCACACTTATTTAAACTTTTTTTTCAAATAAAACTAATCAATTTAATATATAACTTTTATAAACATAACAAATAAAAAAAAATGTAATTTAATATATAGTGATAAAGTGAGCATTTAAAATAAATATCTGTTAATGCGATCGTGATATAGTAAATATATTTAACGACCAAATGTACAGTTGATCGTAAGAGTACTTTGTGTAGTTATACTATAAAAATATATTAAACTGTTACATGAGCATGTGCGGAAATATTAATTGTAGGTGTGCATATAAGCCTAATTCATACAACTTCAAATTTTATTATAAAGTTTTATACGTTCATTAATTGCGGTTTAATATTTTAATATAATTTTTATTTTAAAAATGTCAAAAAAATTTAAAAAATTGTGAAGTAATTGCACAAGATCGAATATGAATTAAATTTATTTGAAACCATGGATTAAATTTAAAATTCGAAAAATTACATTTATTATAGAAACTTCAAAATTGTTAAAACATTTATTATTAGGCCAACAATTTATCCTCCTCCCTAACGTGCCCTTATATTTCGCAGGTCAATGCACAATAATTCCTCCGATTATTTGACGCCATTCCTTTCTCCAACTCCAAATTTTATTTTTATACGCCTTCAACTACGCCTCTCTCTCTCTCTCTCTCTCTATATATATATATATATATAATGTATATATTTTGACATAAAATATTTCTCTATCCACACGCTTACATAGTACACGACAGTTATGCTCCAAAATGTCGGACCCACACGGCCGGGGCCCCCAAATGGGATCCAAAACCACCCGCCCCGGCATTTACGTGTAAAAATATTACGTGTATATATATATATTCGCCGGGTTTTGTAACGGTCATATGATCCAGCCCCTCTCTTTCTCTCTCTAAAGCCACTCATTAACACCACTCTGTTTTCTCTCTCTACACATAATTAGCTCACTGCTAATTCAGTTACTCTCCCTCAAAGACACATTCACAATCACAAGCTTCCCACGACAAGTCAGCTTCAGAATTAGATTAGGGTTTGAAGAACTGTGAGAATTCCGGCTGACGATGCGAAATGGTAACCGCCGTTACATCAACCCCGAAGCAGCGGCAGACGCAGATTCTGAAGCGGCCGCCGTTGCTGCCGTCAGACTCTGACAATGCGCCTCCACGTCGACCCAAAGCTCGTGAAGTCACCTCTCGTTACTTGTCTCTCTCAACGTCTTCCTCCTCTTCTAATTCTTCTTCATCAACTAACACGATGTCGTCTTCCATCACCTCCGGATCCTCAATATCGTCGAGAAGGTCTCAATCTCCGATGCTTAGCAGCAGAGCTGTAATTACTACTCCGAAGAGTCAGCAGAGGGCAGTTTCTGCAGAGAGACGTCGACCAGCGGCGGCGACGCCGTCTAGTGCCGACAGAATGTTGGTGAAGTCAGTGCGGAGTTTATCCGTATCGTTTCAGGGGGAATCGTATTCGCTGCCGGTGAGTAAGGTGAAGCCTCCTCCAGCGACGGTGGGAACTCCGGGTTTGTCGAGGAAAGGTACGCCGGAGAGGAGGAAAGCGGGAGTGACTCCTGTTAGAGATCGACGGGAAAAGGATAGGGAGAATTCGAGGCCGATTGATCAGCAACATCGTTGGCCGGGAAGACTACGTAGCGAGAATTCGAGTTTGTTGACTCGGAGTTTGGATTACGGTACGGATAGAGTGAAATGGAGTGGATCTGGTTCCACACTCACGGAATCGAGAAAACCTGTGGTCGACGAAAATAGCAGGAACAACTTGGCTAATGAGTTGAAGCTTCAGAATTCAGATATTGAAAGCGTCTCATCCGATACCAGTGCAAACGGAAATGCGATTCAATTGAGAGGAGGGCAACGTGGGCTTGTAGTGCCGCCTAGAATTTGGCAAGATTCGAGTAACAGAGGACAAAAAGTACTAGATCCTGCTTCACCCTTATCACACAGTGAATCGAATAGAACAATTGGCCCTTCGAAATTAATTTTTTCAAAGAAATTTCAAAACGATAGTCCTGTATCATCGCCTCGGGAAGTTTATCCTAGTAGGGGATTATCACCAGTTCGAGGGGGTGCAAGAGCCGCTTCACCATGCAAGGTCCCGACGTCTTCAACCGGTGCTCTATTAAGGGGAATGGCTAGTCCATATAGAGCTAGAAGTGGCACAGGGAGTTCGACTAATGGTAATAACACATGCAGCACACCGTCCATGGTAAGCTTTCCAATTGATCTGAGGAGAGGAAAATTGGGGGAGAATCGAATTTCTGATGCACATGATTTGAGAATACTGTATAATCGGATGCTGCAATGGCGATTAGCGAATGCAAAGGTGGAGCGTACCCTGTTGGTACAAAAACATGCAGCGGAGGTACTACTTCCCCATTGTCATTTGAGTTTAAATAAGTTTAACCAATTGCAACTCCACTTGTTTCATGGAACCAAGGTATAACGTATGGTATGCTTGATAGCGGATGTCAGTGAATCCAATCATATTGATGTCTCAACTAATCATCATAATTAGGAGATAGATATTGTGAAATAAGCGTATACGTAAATTGGAACAAGAAATCTATCTCATTGATAGCTGCAAATTAGATGCTATTATATGTGCTTTAAAGTTCACTTCATTCTATCCTGCAAGGCCTAAACTGAGCTGAGAAGGACTAGACTTTGGGATTATATGGTAGGTTTGAGTCCTTATATTCTTAATTACTAAGTGCGTCAAACTATTAGCAGTGATTTATTGATAAAATAACTGTTTATGCAAAAATATATGCTTATTGTTGAAGTTGATTGATATTTGAGGTCATTGTTTCTGCTTTATGCAGACAATGTCATGAATGTCAAAGTGGCAAGAAGGCTATTTAAAACAGTTTCACTTGGGTTAGCTTCTATTATCCATCAATAGTATGCAATATATTACTATGGAAGAATATAGGGACAAACTGATGATGTTTAGGGCTATTAAAGACTTTGATTTGGAAACCAAAATTAGTTATGTTGCTTCAAAATGCAAAGACTCTACAGACTGGTGCTAGAACTGAATTAGATACAGATAGAGCTTTGATGAAAAGCAGATGAAGTGTGCAAATATGTTTTAATGCATTGATTATGAAAGTGTAGCCTGGTTATGTACCGACTTGTGATTCTAATGAGTTTATGAAATTTAATGTATTCTTTTGTCCTTGAGTCGGAAATTATGAAGTGATAGACAATTTTGTTATCTGATCAATGACGGCCTTCAGGTTGAAAATGGTTCTTTGAATTGCTGGGAGCAGAAGTTATGCATTGATCAGCATTTGCACTTCAATTTAGATTTATTATCGCTTTTCACTTGATCAATATTGATAATGCACAAGTTCATCAGTCGTGCTTTCTGCTTAAATGGATTTTAGATATATTATACTTCAGTTTCTTTGCTGTACTAGCATTTAACGGAAGTGTTCTCATCTCTGCCCTTTCGTTTTCACTTCAACAGAGAAGCCTCTATAATGCTTGGGTGAGTACCTCAAAATTGCGGCATTTGGTTAGGTCCAAGGGAATTGAACTACAATTGTTGAGACATAATCTGAAGCTTTATTCTATACTTAAGGAACAAGTAAGTCCCCCCCCCCCCTCTCCCTCAGTGAACTCTTGGTACGGTGTTTGGTTTCAATAGATACATATCCGTTTTTAAGATTCTTCATTTCCTTTTTTAACTGGAATCTTGTTGTACTTTATAAAATGTTACTTGTGAAAGTGTTGAATGGCTCTCTTCTTGTTAAATGCAGGACCCACATTTGGAGAGCTGGGGTCTGTTAGATGGAGATTACTGCAATTCAGTTTCTGATGCAATAAAAGCATTGGAAGCTAGTACCATCCGTCTTCCTATTGTTGGTGGTGCACGGGTATGATGGTTTTTCTCCTATTGAATTATTCATTCCTTGTCATGCGGACAGTTTATCATTTATATAGTATTACAGAAATAAGTCCCCCCCCCCTCCTCTTTTTCTCCAGGCTGATGTTCATGAAGTGCAGGAAGCAATATGCTCAGCTGTTGACGTGATGCAAGCAATGGCATCTTCAATTTGCTCTTTGCTAATGAAGGTATATATTTAACTCTCTTGATTGAAAATTTACATTTAACTTATATTCGTACTCTGCAAACTTGTGTCTCCAGAAAACTTTCAAACGCTTTTTAGTTTTTTACCATTCTTATGCCTGTTTTTGGTGTAGAGATCATATACTTAGATCAAATATGACCAAATATGTAATAACCACTATTTCTATAACGAGTAGTAGTTGTTGGACATCTAAGCTAATTAGTGACTTCATAACGGCTAGTAGTTGTTGGACATCTGAGCTAATTAATGATTTCACTTACTGAAGTTTATATCAAACCATTCATTGCATGCAATCTGATTTTTGACCACTAAAACCAAAAGGGACTTGAAGAATACTATTTTTAGTAGGTATGTCGAGTCCATCTTCTTGTCACAGTAGCTGATAAATATATCTATCTTCTCTCTACTAATTTTCTAGCCGCCATGGAAGAATTCTTTTTTTGACAAAAATGAAATATTAAAATGAATTAAACATTAAATACTACATGAGAAAGATGCTACATTCAAGACTACTGAAGAAGGTCAAAGGTTGAATGTGTTTGAAACCACATGGTACTTAAATGAATAGCTACTGGAAGAAGATTGTAAGACAGTCATAAAACTGGAAATTAGGTTGAAGATTTTACCTTCTTTTAAATATTGAAAATTTTATTGATAAAAAAATGTAAAAAAGATTGCTCAACCAAATGTAGAAAAATGCTAGAAAGAAGGCAACAAGACGATAGAATCATTGCCAGTGGAAAGGCATTCTCTTTAACAAAGTGATGAATACAACGAGCGATAAATTCCCTCTCAAGAAACTAAACAAAGAAAGAAAGAATGAAAGAAACTGAGTGAAGTCTAGATCTTGGTCAAATTATTTCTAATGTTTTTCATCGAACAGGTGGAGCAGCTGAACTCATTGGTGTCAGAACTTTCTGGCTTAAGTGCAAGAGAGCATCATTGGCTGGATCATTGTAAAGATTTCATGACAACAACATTCATACCCTTACAGGTCAGAATGAAGCCCCATTTATCATAATCACTTTAGATACAATCACAAAACGTTTAACCAGATCACAAAAAAGTCCAATGAAGCTCGATTTCTTACAAAAAAACCCTTAATGTCTGATCATCTCCCAATGTGCTCACCACAAGTTATTGCCAGGTCATGCATTGTAGCTTGACAACCCACGTACTGCAAGTTCCACATTTTACAACAAGCTTCGCAAAGAAAGCGTGCATCAGAAGCCACTCTTCCACAACGGGATAATAACAGAGATGGGTAGGTCAAATAGTATCTCACATAATTGTTTTGTAGGCTTTGCCTAAAAATGATCCAGATTACCAGAAGCAGCAGCAGCTCCAGGTTGTAACTTTGTGTGCACAGAAATGGTAGGAGATTTTTAATTTCTGATGTAGATTGTACACACCTAATCCTATTAATTTTCCACATATATATATGTATATATGCCTAATTTTCGGTTTTATCCAGTTTCCAGTTGGTATCTTAGAATGAATTTTTGTGGAATGGGATAGTGTGTTATGAAATGTTCACAAATGAGACCGACCACTTATATATTATTCTATTATATAGTATATTTTATGTGGGATGTGTGATTTGCAATAGATTTAAAAATAAAATAAAATATACTTAATGTAATTTTTAGTTAATCAATATTTAAGAATAATAATATAACCTTAAATAATCAATAAAAAATAATTATAATTTTTGCATTTAAAGTTTTATTTTGATATATGCAATGTAAAATTAAAGGTTGTGAAAAACGATTAATCTAATATTTATATGTAAAAAAAAAAGTAGAAACCAAAAAGGGTTTTGTATTTTAACACATAAAAAAAATATGTCCAAGAAAGAAAGAAAAAAAAGATTCGACAATCAAAAGTTGATAAATTATTTTTAAAAGTATTTATTTTCTAAAAGATTAAAAATAAACGAAAAAACTATATAGAATATTTATTATTATATACATATGTATAAAAACCAATACAATACTCCTCGAGGGATTTAGGAGAAAATAATGTTGTGGTAGTGGTGCCGCTGTCACTACTTTTAATTTCCATATTTGATAAGTCTTGTTATTCATGTTGGAATTTGGAGACTTACATGACATTTGAAATATAAAGGGGGCTTCCTCCGAAACTAAATGGACTGAGTTTCTGATTTGGACTGGGCTTTATTCATCGGCCCAATAACAAAAGAAAAAAAAATCCAACTCGCTATGATGCTATCCAAGTCCAACTAATGCATACTATATATACATAATAATGTAATCACTAAAATACGTATGTTGTGAGCATCTGATGATATAACCATATTTTAATAAATATATTTTAAGGGTACTCGAAAGATTAAACTTAGGCATCCAATTGGGAAAATTAAGGTAATTTGTTACATGGTTGGTACGCCGACCAAATAATACTATAGTGCCAAACCATTAGGATCTATTAATTCCCCATTACAATTTTCTTTGGTTTGGTGCTGACAACTAATGGCATTACTACTCTCCATTCCACACTTCTCTTTCTTTATTTATTTTACAATCTTGACTTTTATTAAAATAATTTTCCAAGTTTCCCCAACTGAAAATTTAATTATTATCTCTTTATTTAAATTGAAGGGCATAGGTATTTATACTTGCCAAAGTATTATTTGAACAATGCAATATTATGAGTGGGTCTCCCGTGAAACGGTTGCACGTGTGACACGATTTAAGATATTACTTATGTAGCTATAAAATATTACTTTTTAACTATAAGTATCATGATTTTTTAAGGTAACTATTCAGTAATAATACACTTAAAAAAATAGTGATATTTTATAATTAAACAAGTAATACCTTACATCGTGTCACGCATGCAACCGTTTCACATGAGTTTTTGCACAATATTATTTGTTAGACTGAAAAATATTACTTATTTACTTGACAAATATTATTACATTAATAGTATTTTTTAATTAAACAAATAATAATTTATATTAAATTACACGAGGCAAGTGATGTATATATTTTTTAATGTTGGATTAAATATAACAACCACTTAAAAATTAAATAAAAAAAAACATACTGACTAACTCCAATTTTCCAACAGTATACTTGTTGTGACAGAATAGGATTATAGAGCATAAACAAGAAACAAGAAACGTAAAGAAGACACAAGATTTACGTGGTTCACCAATAAATTGGCTACGTCCACGGGCATAGAGGAGAACGGATTTTATTATGCGGTATGTGTTACAGATTACAGACATATCAACAAATCTCCACCTTGACTTGAATCTTCCTTGCAGATGCACAATTACAATGCCAGATGAACAGACTCCTCCTTTCTGCCCCAGATTTGCCCTCCTTGGGCATCTAACAGCTTGTGACATTTAGCAAGTCCAAACAATGTCGAAACTTGCTATGCGGGACCGGCTTGGTGAACATGTCAGCAGGATTATCAGCAGTACCTACTTTCATCACCTTGATTCTCTGCTCACTCCTCAGAAAATGATACCTCACATCAATATGCTTGGTCCTCTCATGATGGACCTGATCCTTGGTCAAACAGATTGCACTCAGACTGTCACAGAATACAATAACTTGATCATGATGTAGACCAAGATCACCTACAAGCCCTTTCAACCAAACTCCCTCTTTAGCAGCTTCTATCAGTGCCATATACTCTGCTTCAGTTGTAAACAAAGTAACTGTAGCCTGCAGAGTTGCCTTCCAACTAACAACAGAACCACCAAGAGTGAAAACATAACTAGTCATAGATCTTCTACTATCAACATCTCCAGCATAGTCAGAATCAGAATAACCAGTCACAGAAACGTGAGCATCACCTCCATAAATGAGACCAACATCAGAAGTACCTCTGAGATAACGGAAAATCCTCTTCACAGCTTGCCAATGCTCTTTTCCAGGTTGTCCCATGAACCTGCTGACAACACTAACAGCATGTGCAAGATCTGGTCTAGTGCAGACCATAGCATACATCAAACTCCCTATTGCATTAGAGTATGGGACTCGAGACATGTACTCCTACTCAGCTACAGATTTCGGTGCATAATCAGTGGATAAATCAATATTTGTAGCACTTGGAGTATTAATAGGCTTGGCGGTAGACATGCCAAATCTAGACAAGATCTTCTGAATGTAACTCTTCTGTGACAAGAAAAGCTTCTTCTTCTCTCTTTCCCTATATATCTCCATACCCAGAATTTTCTTGGCAGCACCCAAATCCTTCATATCGAACTCAGCACTGAGCAGATCCTTCAACTTCTGAATATCAGACTTGGACTTCGCAGCTATGAGCATATCATCCACATATAGGACGAGATAGATCATGGAACCATCATCAGCTTTGTTGTGATACACACAACAATCATACGGACTCTTGTTGTATCCCAACTGGATCATGTAACTGTCAAACCTCTTATACCACTGCCTTGGAGACTGCTTTAGCCCATATAAAGACCTCATCAACTTGCAAACATAATCTTCCTTCCCCAGAACCTGGAACCCCTCTGGCTGAGTCATGTAGATATCGTCTTCGAGCTTTCCATGTAGAAAAACTGTCTTCACATCTAGTTGCTCAAGTTCTAAATCTTGTTGTGCAACCATTGCTAGTAACACTCTGATGGAAGTGTGTCTTACCACTGGTGAGAATATCTCATTTAGTCAACCCCCTCCTTCTGTGTGAACCCTCTTGCAACTAGCCGAGCTTTGTATCTCACACCCTCACCAGGTATGGTTTCTTCCTTCTTCTTGAATATCCATTTGCAAGTAACAATATTTCTCTCCTTAGGCCGTTTGACCAGCTCCCAAGTCTCATTCTTAGCAAGTGATTCCATCTCTTCTCTCATTGCAGCGAGCCATTGGGCCGGCTCACTACCTGAAATAGCCTCTCTGTATGTGAATGGTTCACCTGCAGATGGTTCTTCCTCTTCCACCTCGTCAGCGACTTGTAATGCGTAATTCACCATATCCTCAAAACCATACCGCACAGGAGGCTTCACACCTGTTCTCCTAGCTCTATCAACCGCTATGCTTGTCTGGCGAGCTTCTGGATGAACATCTGAACTTGCACTTTCAGCTGTAGTATGTTGATCTTCTCCACCTTGGAGTTGTGATTTACACTCATCGAGAGTTACTTGCAGCTCCACCTGTTTATCAACACTACTACAATTTTCTGTACAAATGGACTTCACAGTGGGGTTAAGCATAGAATTCTCATCAAAAATCACATTCCTACTGAATATAACTCTATTTTCTGAAGGTGACCAGATTCTATATCCCTTAACTCCATCCCCGAAACCAACAAATATACCCTTCTTAGCTCTTGGCTCTAATTTACCCTCACTAACATGATAATAAACATTACAACCAAAAACCTTTAACAGTGAATAATCTGCAAGTTTATTAGACCATACCTCATAAGGTGTCTTGCAATCAATGCCAGTGTGAGGACCACGGTTGATCAGATAGCACGCCGTGTTTACTGCTTCTGCCCAGAACTTTCTAGCCAAACCAGCATTCGAGAGCATGCATCTCGCTCTCTCCAGCAATGTCTGATTCATGCGCTCTGCCACACCATTCTGCTACGGTGTATGTCGAATAGTGTGGTGTCGAGCAATCCCTGCATCCTTGCAGAACTCGTTGAACTCAGACGAACAGAACTCCAGGCCATTATCAGTTCGCAGTCGCTTGATCTTCTTCCCAGTCTGATTTTCTACCAACGCTTTCCACTGCTTGAATTTCTTGAAAGCTTCACTTTTGTGTTTCATCATAATTACCCAAGTCATCCTAGAGTAGTCATCGATCATAGACACAAAATATCTGTGGCCTCCAATAGACTCAACACGTGACGGACCCCAACAATCCATATGAATGTAGTCAAGAGTCCCCTTGGTCTGATGAACTGCCTTCTTTGGAAACTTGCTGCGATGAAGCTTCCCAAAAACACAATGTTCGCAGAATTCAAGACTCTGCACTTTATGCCCAGAAAAAAGATCCCGCTTTGACAAAATCTGCATCACTCTTTCTCCCAAATGACCGAGCCTCATATGCCACAGCCTGGTCATATCCATGGTCTGAACCTCAGATGATGCAACATCAGCAGAACCTGTCACAGTGGAACCTCGCAGATAATATAAGGTACCACGTTTCAAGCCTGTCAGAACCACCTTTGAACCTTGACAGACATACATAACTCCACCTTCACCTTTGAAACTGAAACCCTTGCTGTCAAGGAGACTCAATGATATCAGATTTTTCGTCATCTGTGGAACATGCCTGACTTCATTCAAGGTGCAGAACACCCCATCATGTGTCCGTATCCTGACTGAGCCAATCCCAACCACCTTGCAGGCAGCACTGTTAGCCATGGTAACATTTCCTCCATCTATCTGCTCATAGGTCGAGAAGAACTCCCTGTTAGGACAAATATGATATGATGCCCCAGAATCAAGAACCCACACATCATTACGATGTGACTGTCCAGCTGCAACCAAGGCCAGATCATCTTCAGAATTTGTATCAGTTTCTGCAACAGCTGCAGAACCGCCGACACCCTCTTTCTTCTCCTGTTTCCTCTTCTTCCTAGGACAGTCATTCTTCCAGTGCCCTGGTTCTTTACAGTAATTGCAGATGTCATCGGGTTTAGGACCTTTTGAACCTTTCTGATTTGGCTTCCCACTTTTCTTCCCAGATTTCTTTTGTCCCTTACCCGTGACAAACAGCCCCGATGCCTGATTTTCTGGGGCCGAGCCAGTTGCCTGTTGACGGTCTTCTCTGCTGTGGAGGGCAGATCGAACATCTTCTAGAGACAGAGTATCTTTCCCAGTAATAAACGATTCAACAAAATTCTCATTCGATTCAGGCAAAGATACTAACAGAATTAAAGCAGCGTCCTCATCTTCTACTTTAACATCAATATTACGCAAATCTAGTAAAATTTTGTTTAATTTATCTAGATGATCCCGAAGGGGTGTACCTTCCTGCATGCGTAAACGGAACAGACGTTGCTTCAGAATCAATTTGTTGGTTAGAGACTTCGTCATGTAGAGACTCCCTAACTTCTTCCAAAGACCATCGGCAGTTTCCTGATCCGCAACCTCGATGATGACATCGTCAGACAGACATAGCATGATAGTCGAGTGGGCCTTTTCTTCTAGGGTATTCCACTCTTCTTCATCTACATCCTCAGATTTAGGTTTTCCTGATAGCGGCGCCCACAAACCCTGCTGCTTCAGCAAAGATCGCATCTTGATCTGCCATAAGCCAAAACTATTTCTCCCGGTGAATTTGTCAACCTTTACGTTGAAAACAGACATTCTTGATCGGCTCCAAAAACCCTAACAGTGCGGAAAATACCCTGATCGAAACGACCAGGCTCTGATACCAGTTTGTTGTGACAGAATAGGATTATAGAGCATAAACAAGAAACAAGAAACGTAAAGAAGACACAAGATTTACGTGGTTCACCAATAAATTGGCTACGTCCACGGGCAGCGAGACCCCCGTGACAGCTCTGCGAAGTGTGTGATTCAAGACATATCAACAATACTGATCTATCAAAAAAAAATTGAAAAGTTCAAATAATTTTTAGAACTGACGATTTCAAATATAAAATTTTTAAAAAAAAATTGAAAAATCGAAACAATTTGTAGAACTGATGATTTCAAAATTAAATTAACATGATCATGTGATGTATACTCACTCTCTCTCTCGGTCTCTCTCTGTCTTCATACTACGTGTTTGTGTGTGTAAGGACAACTTTGTTTAATACATACAATAACAGTTCATCTGAGTCATTGGTGTTAGTTGAAAGATGTTAACTTCTATCAAACGTGAAACACGTTTAGTGATACTTATTAATTAGAAAGAAATATTATACTTTTTTACTAAATAAATTAAATTTGTCTGAATTCTATTTCGTTTCTCATTAATCTATTAAATTAAAATGAATTATTAAATCTGATACATATAAAATAAAATAGAGAATTTTTTTTAACGAACAAACGACATGTTTGACTCGATCAAGAAAATGTACGTATTTTTATATGTATTGAGAGTAAATTAAGAAAAGAGAGCCATATGTCATGCTAATCACCTTTAAACCAAGAAAGAACATCACATTTTAGTAGGATCTATCTTTTTTTTGTCCACATAACCAGATAATATTTTTTATTTATTGAGTTATATAATTACAAAAAAAAAATATGGATTCTGGAATATCTTTTATAAATTAATGTTGCATGATGTATTCATTAATTTAGTTCTTTCAATTACATATGACAATAATCTATATCTATATTAAATATAATAATAAAATTATTTATAAATAATGAAATTTTGTAATAAATCAGTCTTCAATTTTTAAATTTTTTACTATTTTCTTTATATATATATATATATATTATCGATGACAACTTGTGATTGGTTCAAATTTTTTAGAAAACTTTTTCTAAATATGAAAAAAGTACAAACAATATTTTCGGTTCTTTTTAATTTTTGACATATAATATATTAAATTAATTTTTTTTTCACGATCTTTAATTTAACACACATATTATATATTTTAAAATAAGATATTAGGTTTAAAAAATACAATCGTTTTTCTTGCTTTCCTCTCCGTTCCGTGTCGAGGAAGTTTGATTATTTAAATTAAATTGAAGTATTCATTGTGTGTTGAACTATTTATATTAAATTTGGTGTGCATGCAAAACTAAATTACTTTTTTTCTAAAATAAATTTATTAGATAATTTTTAATTCTCTATTTTAAAAAATTAAATTTATTTTAATTTTTTATTAATACAAATAATACATTGCATTCAAAATTTCTAATGCATACTAGTATCTCTAACATGAGATACACGTCTAGCAATTAATTGAATTGAGAACCAAAGTAGAGTCGAACCAATCATGAAGTTTGAAATAAGTTTAGTTAAACATTAATTAATTATATATAATTCCCATCAAATTAAATATGGGTTTATACACATTTTTTTGTGCCCTCACAAGAATATAGGTGTCATCAACCACCTAGACAATTTACATACTATCTAGTGTGGGCATAATAGTCTTTTATCCTTTATTTTCATATTATAATTATTGTTGTAATATTGTATTTTTTATTTTTTATTATCATATATATTATATGAAATAGTTACTAATTAAAATTGTCTATTAAAATAAAGAAAAGTTTAATATAGTACCAAAATATATTTTTGTAAAATAAAGTTGAAGTGAAACATTCGCAGTATTTATAATAAACCAAAAATATAAAAAAAAATTAACATTAATATTACTATTATTAATTAAAGAATATATTGTCTGACCAAAAATAAATAAATGAATAATGCCAACTCTGATTCCCACGTCTATTTACACTACAGAATTCTACCTCTAAAAAAAAAAAACCCAACAAATTCTTGAATTCCTGAGATCATAAATCCACTATTGTCTGCGTCTTTGATAATTCTTCAAAGCATTTCCAATGTCGCCGGAGGTGAAAGACGTGATTTCTTCGCCGGATGAGGGCTTTCCACTTCGTCTTCCATACTCCCGCCAAATCCCGACCAGAAATCGGGGAAAGCGGGCATGTTCAGGTCGAAATCCCGGTGACTAACAGTAGAGCCCACACCCTCTGAAGAAGTCACAGCGCCGCTGCCTCCGTTGCTGCTGGGGGCGCCGCCCTCATAGTGGCAGCGCTTGTGACCTCCCAACGCCTGGCCGGTGGGGAAGCACTTGTGACAGATGGAGCACTCGTGGGTTCTCCCGCCGCCGCTGGCGGAGGTACTTGTCGTGACGGCTGAGGCCGAGGTGGTCGATTGCTCGTCGCCACCGCCGCCGGTCTTGCGGTGGCTAGCCTTGTGGCCTCCCAAAGCTTGGTAGGATCCAAACGCCTTGTTACAGACCGAACACTTGTAAACCAACTTGGACGAATCAGTCAAAGGCGACGGAGGGGGAAGGCGGGACTGCGTCTGCGGAGTCTTCTGCGGTGGGGCGGCGGTGGAGGTGGAGGCGGTGCCGCCGCGGGCAAGCATGATGAGACAGAGAGCGAGGTACTCTTCTTCAGTTGTCTCATGACGGTCGGCGCTCCGGGGGCGCTTGGATCGCTTACCCTTAGACCACGGCTGCTCAAGATAGCGGAGGGCGGCGTTGTCGAACTGAAACGACGGCGTAGGAGTGGTGGGAGAGTTCAAAGCTTCAAGTGCCATAGCTAACTCAAGAATTCTACTTTTCTTGGAGAGGAGAGAGAATCTGTATTTTCTTGGGAGGAGAGAGAATCTGTAGAAGGTTATGAAATTTGCGTGTGGGAGGAGAGTTATATAAAAGGGGGTGGGGTGGGGGTTGGGGGGGGGCGGGGGGGAAGTTGCCTAACAAGAACTAAGAAGGTTACTAAAACTATTAAAGAAATAATAAATAAGGATATAAGGACACGTTTGGTTCCAGGTCAGGAGTGATAACTTGGGAGGCAAGTGGAGTGAGGTAGGTGAGAAGCAGAGAGAAGGGGTGTGTGAAGTGTGTGAGAGAGAGAGGGAGAGTGGTGTTGGTGGGGAGGCGGTGAACAAATTTGAGTGAGTGAAGAAGACTGAAGACTGGGTGAGAAGTCAAAGGACTGAATATGTCAAAGTCAAAACTCATACGCGGTCTTATATTTCACCTCTTTCCTATTAATATTAAAATTTTATTTTTAATTTTTAAAATTAATTAAATTTTGTTTCCAATTAAAATAAATATGTGATTGATTTATATTCATCTTAACCTATGTTAGCAATCATAGACAAATCAATTAACTATGATATTCAAACCATCATAAATGTGTTGCAACACACAATTAGTAAAAATATTATGCTATAGTAATAAGTTAAATAATCTTATTGAATTCTTTTCTTATTCAAATAATTTTATATTTTATTTTCTATTAAAATAATTAATCAAAAAATATTATATTTTACAAAGCACCACAAATAATTCAACCCACCATTTATAAAATACAACTTAATATTTATGCACGTTTGAGTAGCTATTTTGTTTATATACTAAATATAATTTATTATTTAAATTTTATAATCATTTAATATATAACTGAAATTTTGTGTTTAGATCAGAGAACAAATTATTTTTATATTTTTTAGGGTTCCAATTAGATTAACATAATACTGTATAAAATATTAATTTATTCAATTCTTGTTGTAAATATGCATCAATTTTTGTGGGCAAATTAATCATATTTTTGTTACTAAATCATATAGAAAAAAGCTTTTTTTTTTTTTTTTTCATTAAGTTCATTTTTCAACCTAGTGTATAATAATATGACCTTTTTAACAAAGAGCAATATTTTTAGATTACGAACCTTATAAAACTGTTATTTATGATGTTTAATATATTTAAAATGATTAAACAAAACGGAACATAATAGTCGAGATAAAAGTCATACCCCGTCTCCATAAGACATAATTATAAAAAAAAATTACAAAATTTACTAGAATAGTCTAGTTGTTGTTGTTATTATTATTATTATTATTATTATTATTATTATTAATTTCTTTTTTTTGTAGATGATACTAACGACATGCATGGATATTTATTATATACTAAGTAGATATAAAATTTATGAATAAAAAATAGGAATTGTGACAGATTGGATAACATGAAGTAGGAAAAAGTATTAATTGTCATGGTTTTGGCACATGGGATTTGCTAATATACAATGCATCCAAAACTAAAGTACAATGTATCTGCTTTTGAGTTAACAGTATGTGTGTTTAACTATCATACTTATATTTTTGGGAATATAATATTTTCTAAAGCAAGGTATTTTTATTTTTATTTGCTGCAATTAATACTAATTTGTGACAAAATCTTTTGGGTTTTTCTTTTTGGCATTATATTTCTATGAATTTTATCATATTTAAATATGCATACTTAATTATTCTGGTTATTGACGTCTGTGTATAATTTTCTTAATTTCTGTTGATATGTCTTGAATCACACACTTCGCAGAGCTATATATATCAAGGAAGAAAAGGCATGGCTAAAAATAAGGAGAATCAAGAGTAAATCTGGGAACAAATCTTAGAAAGATATGATGAAGATATAAGATATGCATATCCAGGACAAAGATATGCATATCACCAATTTCGGTGTTTTAGGTTTTCCTCAGTACTATATATATGGTCCTTGAGATCTGTAATCTGTAACCCACATACCACATAATAAAATCCGTTCTCCTCTCTGCCCGTGGACGTAGCCAATTTATTGGTGAACCACGTAAATCTTGTGTCTTCTTTACGTTTCTTGTTTCTTGTTTATGCTCTATAATCCTATTCTGTCACAACAATTTCAATATTAAATAATAGAAATATAGATAAATCTTTTGGAGTAAATGTGATTTGGATAGTAGTTACTGTAATTGTGTGCATGAATCTATAAAGTTGGGTGCGTTTGGAAACTAAATCCTGGACTTTTTTAGGGTTAATCTGAGTCCAATCTGGACTTGTAGAATAATTGGAGGGGGACTTCTCTTATTTTAGTAAAAGATTAGGATAAGAATGCTGATTCTTGCTTTCCTTGGTCAATGGAGTAAGGAGAAGTAACTCCTTTTTTTTTTTTTTTGTCAATTATAAAAGAATCAGCTCTGTTTCTAGTTTACCTAACACGTGTATAATAAAAATTAGGTCAGTCACCTTATGTTTGAAATTGTGTCTTCCTGTACTTGTGATACTAGTCGATTATGTAAGACTTTGTAAGAAAATTTAATTTTTGTAACAGTTACTTCTATTTAAGACGATATAGATATTTTCCTCAAGCTCAATATTTGGACTGATATTATTTAGGTTCAAGATCGGTTACCTGGTTCATATACATCTAAGATTAGTTATTAGGGATATATGCCTAAAGGGCTAGTGAATGATTGCTTGAACTATATACTTTTGATATAACACTCTTTGTTTGGGGTTCATGTGCAACTCACTTACTTTAAATATTGTCATTTGAAGATTTAACTATCACATATATCTGAAAATAAATATTACGTCAGTTTAACCATCTATATATTTAAATGATATAATTATTAATATTCTGTTATATATATATATATTCATGTGGGATTAGATTTGTGAATAAACTAAAAAGTAAGTTTGAATTACTAGCTAAGGAAACTAAGTTCAATAAAAGGTTTCACATTCAAAAAGAGATCACAGGTGTGAACCTTGGGTTTCAGAAGTTACGGAAGCATGATGTCACCAATTCTCATCCATTTTCTTATATAGTATGTCATTATAACTATGCATGGGATAAATAAATAAATAAATAAATAAATAAATAGATAAATAACTTTTAGAATTCAAATATAATATTAAAATATAAAAAAGGGAAATTTCTCGTAGGAAGTTTCAATGGAGTTTGGGCAACCGGGTAAATCCTTCCTGTTTGGTAAAATACCCACATTTTGAATAGTTGGCGGAGAGATTTGACCACGTGGGAAATTTGATATTTATGGAACTTGACTGGTCTTTCTAGAACATAGTAATAATAAAAATGTTTTTAGTTACTCCACAAAAACTACTTTACACATCATATAAAATATATTTAAAATTTTAATTTTATTAAACTCATCATTCAAAATACATATTCTACTCATTAAAAAAAATAAAAAAATTCAAAATTCTCTAAACCCTAAGGGGATGTTTAAACTAAACTGGAGGCCTCCGTAGCACAACCAGTTATGGGTTGTAAGATTGTTATTGATATGTCAAATCAATATGTTTAATAGAGTTTTGTTTGTATTATTATATTATGAGACATAAATATTTGTGGATTGTTATTTGTAACTGTTGGGCATACACATTCTTCTCCTTTAATTATTGTCAACAATGAGTAATAGATGCAGAAGGTGACAGTGTCTCTGAGTCATCCAGATAATATTTTCATTATGTTTACCGTTCATGTTTAAAAATAACAAAATATAAGTTTAGCGTCATGCAAAGCGTTCGGCGTCGGTTGGCCGAGTTCGGCGTACCTTGGCCTAACGCCCTTCTATATATCAATTTTTTTTGTATTTTTTAATTTAAAATTAAGGTATATATGTCATTTGCACTATGTCTATTTTTATCCAAAATATTAATATGGTGTGTAAAGTAATTTTTGTGGTGTCATTAGAAACCCCCTAATAATAAATCTCGATTTAATGTTGTTGGTCTTTACTTGAGGAGAATTGTTACTTATAATTAAACAAATTATACGTTGAATATGCCATGAGAAAATTATTATAATATAATAAATGATAAATATAGATTATTATTAATATACAATATAATTGAGATGTTAGTGTTATTTGCCCGTCTATTCATATGTCAACATTTTATATAAATAAATTAAAATAAATAGATATGATCTTTGATATATTATCCATAATATATTAACCTTAATGGGAACTGGTAATAATTTATGTTGTGTTGTTTGTAGGCCCAGGCCCAGGCCCATTTAAGCAGCCCAGAGGATGGAGTTATGACCCACTGAATATTTATAATAAAAGAACTTATTACATTAAGATCGTTGAAGCCGAAAAATAATTATAGAATAGCGTAGTTAAGCATCTTGTACTAAAATAATATTAAATAATTAGAATTTAAAAGTTTAAAAATGTAAATTAGTTTTTGTTTCTAACTGAATCCATATAGTCAATGTGCAGATCGAAGCATCTGGTCCATTAACATTTGTTATTATATATATATATATATATATATATATATATATCCCATATTTGATCCAATCAAATTGGATTTTATCATTTTGTATCGGCAATTCAATATTGATTGATATATACCCCGTACATATCTTTTTCTTCCTGTTATTTTTCCCATGCAATTTGGGATACTTGAAGGGTCGATTCTTTTTTCTGAACTTCCCCTTTTACGAATGAAAGTCGGGGAATGTCTGATTAGTTATAACCAATCAATCAAATTTGAAAGAAATTTTGAATTCAAAATATATAGGATAGAAAATCTAGAAGTACAAAAAAGGGGCTCGGCGTGTACATGAGAGAAGCAAGGGGGTCAACCTCTTTCAAATATACAACATGAATTCTGGCAATGCAGTTGGACTCTCATGTCGATCCAAATGAATCATTCTTTCCGCGTAGGTCAATCTTTGCCTGCTAGACAAGAGGCTAGCAAATTGCAAATTCTGTCTCAGTATGACATGTATTTCTATTATTATGAAATTCATAAATGAAGTAGTTAATGGTGAGGTTACCATTATCCTTTTTGTAGTCTGTAGCGATGAATCTTGTTATATATATATATATATGTATTTGAGGTAGCATAGTTTTTTATTGTTGGATTTCAGGTTTGGGCCTTAACCTAGTTAAGTTTTAGGCTCTTTTTGGACCTACAGCCCAACAAAAGCCCAGGCTCAAAATATATTAAGGGTTAAGCTAATCCAACCCAATATGGACTTATGGGTCCAAACCCATATAATTCACTCCAATTTTCTATAGGCTCGTAAAAATAAAATTGAATTCTCCAAAATTGAAAATTATAATGCTTAGTTCGGACATAAATTAAGACTGGATTTATTTATTTATTTATTATTATTGTTTTTATGTATTTCTTCATGAAATTCTCGTACATGTACTTTTTGTTTCTCCAATGAACCGTATATAAGAAGATGATCCCATTGATAATATAAATTAATAATTTAATTCGATAATTTTCTTTTTCAAGATTAATGCAATTAAACACAAACCATCTTATGATAATTCGATTAAATTCACATTTCACGTGTCCCGGCCTTTGGCTTGGACCTTCCTCAGTTACATTCCCAAAAAAAAAAAAAAAAAAATTCATATAGTATTTATATTACCAAAAAAAAAAAAAAAATTCCTAATAATAAAGAGAATAAATTTCTCTGAAATTACAAGTCAGCATTAAGTATATATGTGTTTGAGCAGAAGTAATATGCAAGTTCTTAATTCTGAATCCTCAGATTTGGTGAAATATTCTGATAAAAGCCAATGTCCATTCCATTGTAAGCAAGGGGGGCATACATCCACAGATCATCAGAGCTTAGCAACTGAAACAAAAAATAAATAAATTTAATAAATAAAAGCACCAAACTTAGGAACGTGACATTTTATTTAATAAAATTTATATGATCTTAGAGCATCAAAGATGAACTCAAATAATTGATTTCTTTATTATTTTAATGGATACGTGAAAATATACCTTGATTTGAAGCTGCAAAAACTTCACATATTGTACAGCTTCTTCCAGCATTGTGCTAATGTCAACCTGTCGAGGAAGCTCTTCCGTTATGATCGCGTAAAAATGGAAATGTTTTCATTTTTAGACGTAACTAATAATTCAGTCTTTTTAGCTAATTTAATATTTTTTACCCTTATACACATACCACCTACACAAGTTCGTACTCGTGAAATTTTTAAGATATCAAGCATAATTGGAAAATCGAGATGAAAATTTTGAAACTTAAGTTGTAACATTATTATTATTTTATTTTTTCTATGAATGACTGAGAATAGGGGTTTCCACAGCAATAAGTGTTTGATTATTATGGAGGTTGGATGTTTTTTTGTGGTTACCTTTGTTCCATTAGGGACAAGATTCTGCAAGATCTTCAATCTCTCATTGATTCTCTCTCTTCTTTTCTGAAAAAAAAGAACATTACTGTTAGGACACATTCATATGAACAAGAAACTAAAATTTTTAAACAATTAAGGTGATCAAGTTGTTGTTTTTGTGTTTCTTACTCTTGCATAAATGCTTTGTGGATCAGTTGCAGAACCCTTGCTGGGTTTTGTTTTGGCTTTCGAATCATTCGAATCGTCGTCAGAGCTGCAACCACTTGAACTCTGTCTATCCCCTCCCCCATTATTGCCCTCTCCTTCATTATTCTCCTCCTGGATTTTCTTCTTGTTCTTTCTTGAATTTTTCTGTGCCTGCATATGTAGTTCCAATCGATCAATATAATTTTTAAAAAGTTGTACCTTGGTCTAATTGACTAAAAATAAAAAAAATTGGACTCTTGAGTGCGTACTTACATTTCTTGAAACCCGAGGAATTTTCTTAGGACTGCTATCTTGTGAGTGATTCTCAGATTTATCATCATTCTTCTTCCTCTTGAGCTGCACTTCCTTGCCAGAAACACCACCCGTTTCCGCAGCCCCATTCTCGCCTTTCGAGCGGAGAATCTCCTCCATTGCGTCGTCGGAGAACACCGGCATCATCAAACCATGATTGCTGCTGTCCATGTTGTTGTAATAATTCATGGACTCAAATGTGTTGTTAGTTACACTGTACTGATCATGCATAAAAGGCTGCTGATCATTATAATCACACAGATTGGGGAAGACGGCTCTTTCGACTTGATCACTAGTGTTGCTACTTTCTTGAGAAAAACTGCAGAAGTTAGTGTTGAAATGATCAGATGGGAGACACTCATTCCGATCAGAATTAGCCAAGAATGGGATTTGGCTGTCGTAGTGCAGCAATGAATCTTGATCTTCTCCACCCGAAAACATTTTGATCATTGAATCCCATTCTTCATCCAGAAAAGCTCCAAGAATTTCCATTTTTGTCGATCTGAAGAAGAAAAAGAAGAAGAAGACGATGATGACGACGGCGAAGAGACGATGATACTGAACTTGACAGTACAGCTTAAACAATTCTGGGAATATCAAAACCTTGGTGTCATATTTATATACAAGCTGAAGGGTAAAAGAATAGTGGCAGTGAGTGACTTAAATTAATTTTCTATTTCTTTGTTTGCAACTTACCAACTTATACAGATTCTAAGGTTTGGTCCCATTTCCTTGCAAAACTGTGGGGCAAATTAAGTACAGCTCATCAGGGAGGAGTCCAGGAAAATTGTAAGATTAGTTCGATATATTTTAGTTGGTTTTCGAATTTAATTTTAAATTGTTTTATTTTTTTAGTTGTCGGAATTTTGTTATGGCTTGAAAATTTGAGAATTTTAGAATTTTGACCTTCTGAGTGATTTTGCGATAATATACACGACGCTATTATTTGCGTCGGATTTGATTTTGAATAATATGAAAGTGAAAAAATGTGTAATGATGGTAACATTATTCGCAATTATGAGATAACAAGAATTGAAACCTTTTCCCTCAAAGGAATAAATAATAATAAATGAAAGGTTTGTGAGGGCTTAAACCGTTTTAGATTGGCTAACAACTGATGAGTTAATGTTAACTGTCCATACCTAACAACTGATGAGTTAATGTTAACTGTCTATACCTAACAACTGATGAGTTAATGTTAACTGTATATATATAATGTGTTTTTGTGGGCCCCTCCAGACCAATCCTTTTGGGTCGGGTATGAGTTGGTTTTGGCAGATAACGGGTTTGATCAGAACCCAACCCATATTAATATTTTAAAATGACTGCTTTTTAAATAAATTATATTAATGGGTGTTAAAATTTCAAGAATAAACTTATAATTAAGATGAATTTTAGTCTAATGTTTCTCAAAATGTCAAACCAATAAATAAAATTGAAGGATATAAGCAAAAATTAATGATTTTTAGATCGACAGTATTAATTTGATAAATAATTATTCATCCGTTTCAAATATATAATACATGTAAGTGTTTCACATGTGTTAGAAATGTAAATTGAAAGAAATATATACCACTTTTCAGCTGTAATTCGTCCCAAATCAAATATTATTGATGTAAGAAAGTTTTCATACCACTTTTAATTATTATTTTGTTCATATTTCGTTGTTACTTAACGATATATGTTATTTATTACTGAATTAGGACGAGTAAATTACAAAATTAGTACCATAACTATAGGACATTGCAATTTTAGTCATGTTTAAATATAAATTGTAGTCCCATAACATTTTTTTTTGCAAATTTTGTCCTATTTTTGGAAATTTTTTAGGAATTTTGGGAGAAATTAGGAATTTTGTTGGAATTTGACATGTCCATCTTACTTGCTTTTTTCGGATAACTTTTTTTATGTGATTTTTAAATTTTCACACAATTTGCAATAAAAAAGAAAAAAAACACACACACACACACAAAGCAACATAAAAAATAAATAAATAATTGTCTTCTTAAATGAATAACCTGTAAGTAATCAAATGTAAATGAGCTTCTTCTAAAGAAGACAACAATTTTCTTTTAAAGTATTTTAATTCATTTTCTTTATGTGGTATATTCTTTTATTATGTGTGTTTTTTTTTTCTTTTTTGAGGCTGTGTGAGTTTTGTCGAAAAAATCACATGAGAGATATATGTCAAATTTCGAAAAAAAATTCAATTTCCATCAAAATTAGGATTAAATTTGAGAAATTAAAATTGTTATGAGACATAATTGCGAATTTACATTTGAACATGACTAAAATTACAAACATCCTATCGTTATCAAATTAATTTTACAATTTTCTCGAATTACAATTTGCAGTCGAAAAGGAAAGAAAAGATAGTGAAAGAATATATGTACGTTGTAGTTAGGAATTGGAAGAAGGTGGAATTAATTGTTTATTAGTAAGAAAATAGAAATGAAATGTATGAGAAAGGTAGACGGCCTTTTGATGATCGTGGAGATGCCTTTTCTATTTGGCAGAAGACGTAAGCCGACAAGATAGCCGTTAACCTCGCTCTTTGTCTTCCCATTCTCCAAACCTAACCCTATTACAAACCTTACTTATTAGTTCATCGAACATAAACTATGAAATTACCCTTTTTATTACCATAAACCTAGCTACTCTTCATGTCTTGATGTTGATCAGAAGCTGACTTTGTATCTTTAGGAGAATCTTGTCAAATCTTATACTAGTTCAAATTACGTTGAAACTAGGTTCGACGTATTATTTTGTCCCGATGTTTTATGATGGTTTATAATGTTTTAATTACAGATTAATGCATAATTTATTAAAAAAATACAATATATTTTACGGTTTGAGCTATCTGACGTGATTTTGTACTTTTGTTTTTAATTTTGTTATGTATTTGAATTATTATTTTTAATTATTATATATAGTTGAGGGAGACGAGTGTTCACCACTTCCGAAGAATGATATTGTATAGTCTCGGTGCTCACGATGCTACGACAATCGTTCATAAAATACAATCACTCATCATCTTGTAATTGCAACCAAAAATAAAATACAAGAAGTGTGGATCCAAATGGTATCCTCAACTATCTCTTCTGAACAACCGAGCATATAAAAATTAATTTAGAAGATTACAAACTTTCAATTGTTTTTAATCTTTTTCGAGAATATGGAATGTCAATAAGAATGTGTAGTTATACATTTTTAGGTGTCATTTCATGAACGGGTGCATCCTTATAAATGAATTTAGCACATCCATTGAATCGCATATCTTCGTTAAAAATCACGAACTTATGGTTTGAGTGCATCATCCTATCCATCACACCATTTTTAGCTACACCTTATGCAATACGTTGGCCGTAACAATTCTTCCTTTGTTTTGATAATTTTAGTATACAGAAATTTCGGTATGAAAAGGTATACCGAAAATTTTGGTAAGAAAAGGTATGCCGAAATCTCAGTATGAAATAGTATACCAAAAATTTCGGTATGAAGTATGCCGAATGATTGGTATAAAATGATATGCCGAAATATCGATATAAAATGGTATATTGAAATTTCGGTACGATACGGTATAAGTGGTGTGCTATACCAAAATTTTGGCATACTGATATTTCGGTATACCGAACGTTTCGGTATGAATTTTTGATATACCAAGTTTTCGATACGGTATACAATACGGCATGAAATTTTTGAAATATCGTACCGTACCACCCCTAACTATATATTACACGATAACAACAATAAAATCTTTTAAAATCAAGAAGAAACTACATCCACGGCATTGCATAAGTCAGCTAATATTGATCATTTTTTGTTAAAGTCACATGAAATTATTCAAATCATAATTAAACTGAGAATTTAGAAAGAACTGACTACAATGACATAAATTTCTCAAAGTCTGGATTTTGTAAGATCTGGACAATATCCACGCCAAGCAGATACTAGTATTTCCTAAGTGTAAAATAAATGTGGGTCGACATTACACAAACATGTGTCATAATATCGAACTGGATATATATATATATATATAAACAAATTATGTTTACATTCTCATCATTAAATCTTAAGAACTGAGATATCACAGCTGGGAACTGTTTATTATCATAGATAAGCTGCTTTCTTACAGCATATAATATATATATATATATATAAGTCGATACAGAAGATTATATGAACTTAGTCACCTTTAATTCCGCCGTTTTTCCCGTTTCAACCCTACAGGCTCCTCTCGTAAATGTACGATCCCATGTACATTGTACACTATATCAAGATTCTTTTTTTTTTTTTTTGGGAAGTCTTATATCAAGAATCTTGTTTTGTGATCTGAGAGAATTTGATGAAAAATTTTGGTAAAATTGCAAAATTAATTCTATAATTTCAGTTTATTTTAAAACTAGCTAGTTATGTATTATTTTACTAATTACAGTTATATTTTTGTATATTTTTAATTTTGTGAATTTAATCTTAAAATTCTAAATTCCATTACCTTAAAAAAAACTGTATTATTACCACCCTCTGTCATTTAACACGACAATGCCAACCACGTTTCTTTACCAATAAAAAGAAAGTTGAATTTAATTTACATTTTATTACATAAATCCCATAAGAAATAATTAGGAAATTTCTTTGCAAGTACATGAGATGATTGCACCGGCCACTGCACGATCTCATTAAGAAAAACGAAACCCCAAACAGTTTTTATCCATAGAAATGAAATATTCAGAATAAAATCTACCCCCACCCCCCCAAAAAAAAAAAAAAAAAAAAAAAAAACCTTAAAACCAGATATTGTTCTGTTTGAAATTCTTGTTGGTTTTGGCCGGCTTTGCACGATTTGGAGGGGGGGTTGGGAGGGGGGGGGGGGGGGGGCTGATTCATGGCTTTGTCGGGGCATCATCTAAAACTAAAGTAAGATTGAAAGAATGACAGCTAACCCTTATCTTATCAAACTACCAAACTCCCCAGCTAAACCCTATCCACGTGTATTGAGCATACTGAGCCACGTATGTCTGATAAGGTTATAGTGTTTCACCATTTCTTTGAGGGAATGTTTCTACATGATTGTTGTGGTCTGAAAATTAAAATAATAATCTTTCTTTAAATAAGAGTTAGCTTGTGATCATTGTATTCTCTTTCTCAATTGTTACCCAACAAGTGTAGGTATTGACCTTGGGATTAATTCTTTGATACCTCAACGGCTTCTGTGATATATGATATTATAAGAATAATGTGTAACGATTAGTTTTATAAGATAATAATGTTATAGTGTTATGATGAGAGATTGTAAAATTTAAAAAAATATTACATCGAATCACACGGTCTGAAATCGATGAAAGTTAAAATCGAACAAAGACAAAGCCTACGTGAGATATACTTGCTTGCTTTACCTGATGTAACAAATAAAACAGACAATTAACACTAAATTTTGTGAAGAATACTTTTAAGGTATTTATTTAATAAATAATATATTAATTATGATACCTTAAGAAAAATAATAGATTATTAGTGCATTATTAAAAAATGTGAGAACATTATTTTAAAAAATATATATTTTCATACATTAAATTTAAAAATATTTTAAATTATATAAAAAAAATATTGGGGCAATGCTAGTCAATCTAATTGTCTCCTCTTCCCCACTATTAAATCAAGGCATGTTTGTCACAAGATGCTATACCTTAATCGTTCATTTTTATTCATTTAGATATTTAATTTCGTCTGAATTTATTTTTAATTTGGTGGATCCACTAATTATAAAAATTAATTTACCTATTTTATGATATTATAGCTAGGCTAGTTTAGACAATGATTATAATTAAGCAACAAAACTAGGTTTTGTGTGCATTTTTGAAATGGTAATATAGTTTAGGGATGATAATTTGGTGCAATACACGCGATATAATATATTTTATTATACTTATAATTTATTATTATTATTATTATTATTATTATAAATGTATATAACTTATTATTTATATCAGTTATATTTATATAAATATTATTCAATTTGAACTAGAGTTTGTTATATTAAGTTGCATTTTTAATTTTTTTTAAACGTTAGATTTATTAAATAATAAATTATATGACATTTTGAAATGATTTTTGGATTGTCATTGAACTAAATATAAATATTTTTATTTACTGAAAACTATTGAGGTTAAATAATAAATTATAATCACATAAATTTATAGTATAATATTTAATATTTTAAAAAATATTTATAACTTAAATTAATATATATTCAAATCCAACACATATACCAATATTTAAAATTAATAATTTAATCCATAAAAAACTATATAACATCCATAAAAGCTATATTACATACTTTAAATGTAAATATTAATATCAAATTAAATATAATAAAAAATTATTAATTTGACAACATTATGCTAAAATGGATTTAAAACAAAAAAATTGTTTGAATTTAAAATTTTAGTGAAAACAAAAATAGGAAATAGAGAGAAAAATAGAAAAAAAAATACTCTTCTCATGATTTTATAAAAGAATTTATGTAAAAAAAAAAAAACTTTAGAAATGCATGCAATTAAATACAAATATTTAATTTGATGGGTAAATTATTATATTATTCTAAAAAATATTCAACCGATGATCAATCAAAAAACCTAAACTGAAAAAGAAAAAAAAACTTTGTAGTACGTGTGAACATGAAAAAAATTACCTAAACCAAAACACTAATTTATATTGATAAAACAATTAATTAACTCATGTTCATAGACAACCACGTCTTAATAATAATATATTAACTTGTGATAGTGACTGCATTTAATGTTAATTAAATGATTAACTAATTAATAGTTAATTTATCCTTGCAATGACTTCTCTCGTTAGAGGTGGAGCTGGACTCTTAATTAAGGCAATAATTATTACAAATAATCTATAAATATACATATATATATATATACATATCTAAATAATATTATCTTTTGCCACCAGCTTTAATTATAGTTTCTTTTTTTTTTTAGGCCACAGTAGTTCTCTATTCTCCACTTAATTAATTAGGAGTGATTCATATGTTATTTTCAATATTATCCCCCATGCACTGCAAATATTAAATGATATGATGTTAATATAGATATAGTGTATAGATATACTAATGCAATAAAATAGAAAATGCTTACTAAATATGATTGAAGTATTGTAAACAACAGAGAGGTCTACATGATATATCGAGCTATGAAATTTTTGGAGTGGATAAATTTAAATAAATATAAAATATGTATCGTTTGTGTTGAGATAATAGTAGGATATTAAGGATATTGTAATATCATATCAAGTTCTATCAACTGACAGACCACTCAGGAAGAGCATAGGTCACGCTTCGATATTATGTTAAGTTTGGGGGATATAGTATGGTTCCACACATTACGTGTACCAATTCGTTTTAGAGACATTAGTGTATCCAATAAGTTTGACTCTTTCAAGTTAGAGAAACTATCGTATCCAATAAGTTTGACACTCACGTCTAAATGTAACACACCCCCTTGAATTACCCTTTCAGATTGAACGGAGCGAGTATAAATTTAAACTTTTAGTGTTAATATCATATGCTTAAAGTTGTAAGATAATTGAGTTATCATATAATTTATAATTTGCATTAGAATCATGAATTTTATATATTAAAGTAGTTTTTTTAATGGTTCGATTAATGAATGATCTTGTTAATTAACTAGAATGAATTTATTGACATGATTATATGGGTATTAGACTACTATGTGCTTTTAAACAAAATTAAGAAAATCGGGTGCTACAAAACATCCGACTAATATTATTTACAAAAGTGTTGCGATAACAACAATTTGAGTATTTCCTTCACAAAGTGGGTATTTGAAATCCACAAAATAAAATATGTAGAATGAAATAATATTTCGATAAAATTATAAATTTTAAGATCCCGAGATTATTAATTTATAGAGATTTTATTATATTTTTCCTATTATGTAATGCAACCATTGACTTATATATGCTAGAGTTTGTTAAATAAGCTTTGAGGCGACCTCTTGAGCTAATCATAGTCTTAAAGGTCAAATATGCCTTCCATTCCTAGAAGTAGCATAAATATTAATCAAATGTGTGTTTATATAAAGATTAATTAATAAATCTAGAAAGTCATTTTATATTTCTCCACAACTAAATATTTTATAAAATTATAGATATTTTTGTTTTTCTTAATAAATATTTTAATGTTTTTCCGTTATTATAAAATTAATAACTCTATTATAATTAGGACCCCTAGTATATCATATGTCATATTTACTATATTTTTATTAAATACATTCTATATACATATATATTATACTTGCTGGATATTATAATCATTCTTAAACATCTATGATATTAATGCCGGCAAAAAATTGCACAATTTAATTTAACAATGTTACTTGTTTATCTATAAGTTATTATCCGTGCAACGCATTATTCATTGCATTCAACAAATATTTCTTGTAACTTTAAAAAATATTAATGTTAACTTTTTAATAATATTAACTCATTTTCATCGAGCACAAGAAACTCACTCGTTAACGTGAGTGCAGTTGTGAAAATTGCGATTACGGGATACGTCAATCATATTTTTTTGTATTTGCTAGTTTACATATATATATATATATATGTATATGTAATGATTGGAAGGTAATAATATATTAACTGGAAGCAAACTGGAATGGATATTATTATTTTTATTTTAAAAGGGGATTATGAATTATTCGATTGTTGACAGTTCAATTCCATTATTTATATATGTTGTGTTTTAATTTCTTTTATTAATATGCTTTTTATAGAATTCTTCAATATGATTCTTTTTTAAATAATTAATCTAATTTCTTTTTTTAGCAACAAAACCACCAGGTTTGATGCTCAACCCACTTTGATGACGTTTTTCGCGGGAAAAAATATATTTGAAGGGTATTTTAGTCTTTTCCATTCATTACTCCAATCTTCTTCAAAAATTTTATTTATTAAATATTCTCAAAATTGTCCTTAAAAATCAATTTATTTTATTCCAATAAATATTCAAAATCTTTTCCAGTTGATTGATTCCAAAATTCGACCTCAAAATCATGTAGAATTTGCAATAATTTTGAATAAAAATATTTTTGGAAATTAGATTTTTTTTACAAAAATCAATTTAATTAGTTCGAGTTATAGAGAAGACTGAATTTTGCTTGTTTAGTTGAGGAGGTTTACTCATTATGTGTTATGTAATAATGAATATTAGTATTTTTTTCGTGCATTGTACGATTTATAATATGAGAATATAATAAGTTATTGTAAAAATAGTAATATATAACTTTTAAAATAAAATATATAATTATATAAAATATATGTTTGATAAAAATTATTTAAAATAAAAAATCTCACAATATAAAATATATTAACATACGAAATTTGCTGTAGATTGTAATATTAATGGCTAGAATTACGTATTCAATATTTGTAGGCTATTTATTTTTAATCATTTAACAAATAAATAATATGTTATTACTCTAGTACAAATTATGCACCACTTTAGCGTAAAATTTACATACTTTCTCCAATAGTTTGCACTACTTTCTCCACTAAAAAATAATATTACATAATAATTTTTATTTTCTTATTTTTAATATTTATTTTTATTACTAAATATTTGTTAAAAACATTATATATGTAATTTTATTTAACATTAAATTTTGAGATAATATTTATTTTACTTATATTCTTAAACTATCATATTCAAAAAATATATGTAAAATTGAATGTCGGGTAATGTTATGCAATTTTATTTAAATTTGTATATAATATTTAAAAATCTTATATACTTATTTAAATCATATTTTTATAATTATTTAAATTACACATCATATGATTTTAAAAAATTTGATTTAATTTTAGTTTTGATAATTGAGATAAAAAAATTACAATATTAAATATTAAAAAAAATATAATCATATAAAAAAGAAAAGAAAAAAAAGTAACGTAATAAAAAATCTGCGCTAAAAGTAGTGCAAAAATTTCAAAAACTTCAAATTTGTGCAGATAATGGAGTACTGCTGGAGGGTGAAAAATAACGTCAAATACCAAAGTACCTTCTTGTTAGAAATAACATTTAGCCGAAAAACAATTTGAATAATATACATTTTACTTATATATATATATATATATATAGATTGCGTAACTAAGAACCTTAAAACCATAATACTGTCGGTAAATATACACATTTAAAAATTATAGAAAAATTACATTTAATTTTTTTTTTTTTTAAAAAAAAAATATATATATATATAATTAAATGATAATTTAAAAAGAACTGCAACCAAACAAGAATAATATAAAGTAATACCGACATTTTTCATGGGTCAAAAATTGTGGTCCTGGATCAATTCCTTACCTGTGCATTAGGCCATTGGTGGGATACGGCCCAATAATAAATACACACTAGTAATTAAATATATTAATTAACTAGGTCTCCATAAGACTTTTTTTTTTTTTAACAGCATTTATTGAATTTTATTAATATTGACTTCGGGCTATTCCCAATTAGCCAAAAATATATTCACTTTATTCTTTAGTCAATCAAAGAAACAATTTTATTTTTTTTGACTTTAGGCTTGCTTCAACAAATTAAAATATCTAAATCGGTCATGAAATAGTGATTAGTCAACACTATGATATTCAACTGTCATTGGCTATCAATGTGCTCACTTTCTTTTCTAACAAAGCAGGGCGTAGTGCAGCAATTGGATCAATATATATATATATTGGTCTAAATCGCGGAAATTAAATAAGTACAAAAAAAATTTGTAGTACACCAATACTCGGACATATCCGAAGAAAATAAAAATTAGTCCCTAAGCCCCAGCATGGGGACGGAAACAGGCAACTTAAAATAACTGTAAATATGTGCAAGAACCCAAAAACACAAAGGCCAAATGACATTCTAGAAAACTAAGATGCAAAAGCAAAATCAGCAAAAATATTGTATCGATTTTCGTAACTAATTTGAATTTGCGAAGAGCCACCTCAATAACTTAATTTATATTAAATATTAGATATTATCACAATTAAATACTTGCTCGTTTTAAAATAAAAGTTATATTTTTTTAATTATAAAAACATAACTCTTATTTTTGCAACCGAGACGGTACAAATTTTCATCTTTTCATCAGGCAAATGAATAAAATTATGCAAAGAGTTGAACTTGTCGTGCTAATGTATTATATTCCGTAACTATGTACTTTGTTTGCCGACACAAATGTGAGGGAAAAATAATAAGGAAAAAAGAAGAACTTGGAGTCAATGTTCTACAGTCGACAAAGGATTATAATACAAATAAAATCTTGTAAAAATAATAACTTAGGGTCTATTTAAATTATATTAATTTAAAAAGCGATAAATGAACTATTTATTAATTCTTGAATGAATTTATAAAGTAGTCTATGTAAATTGAATTCAATTTTTTTTTTTTTTTAGATTTTTTACTTTTTTCCCCTTTAAATTCAAAAGGTCTGTAGGTATTATCATTCGTTAATTGAGGAAATTATAACTAGAAAAACAATTGGAAGACATTTTAATTGAGAAAATCTGACGATAATATTTATGTTTTTCTGTTAATAATGGTCACAATGGGTAAATATTATTTGTTATTTTAATATATTATTGATTTATGTTAACAATGTGACCTGTGTATTTATATGAAAAAAAGTTTAATTAATTTTCATATATATATATATATATACATATATATTCAAGTCGCGTTTACGGGTTAACATATATGTAAAATGTTAATAGAGAAATTAATTAAGACTATGAGTTTACGGGTTGCTTGAGACAAAACTCTTCTACGAAAATGACAATAGAAATCGAAAAGTTAATTACAATAAAAAATATTAATAAATTGTTAATACTTGATTTAATTTAATTTTAGTAATAACATTCAATCAAAATATTTATTATAATCTTATCAATTAATATCATATATATATATATATATAATCAGAAGTCACCATATCTCGCCTAAACTAATTTTTAAATCAAAAAAATGTCTTAACTTTTTAAAAATAAAATAAAGTCTTCACAAATATAATGGTATAAATAATATTCCTATTACATTTATCAAATTAAATAAATATTTTTATAAACAATAAATTATGAAGATTACAATACAAAAATTTCGGCAAACTTCTATTTAGAATTAGAATCTTTCTATATTAAAAGATTTTATTTTATTTGAATCATGATCTTTATATATTTATTTAAAACAATTGTATTTATTATTTTGTATTAATTCAAATATATATATATATCAGTACCTCTATAAATAAAATTTTTAGCATTTTTCTATCGTAACTTTCTTATTAAATTGGGTTCTTTTTATGTGGAATAAATTATATAATTAATTTTAAGTAGTCTTTTAACTATCACTATATGTATGTATATCTATAAAAAGAGAAGTATTGCCTAAAAACATTAAATTTTTCTAGATAAACTACTTTCTAATCATGTATTTATTTTTCTATATATCTATATCAATATCTATCTGTATATAAGATATAATAATACAATTTGATTAATAGAGCCACGATTTTTCATGTTGAAATTACACTTATTATTATCAAGATATACTAAAATTATGTTATATTATTATTATCTATCAAAATATATTTATTTGATTATCTTGGTTATTATTATTTTTACTTTTCACTAAAAATTTTAAAAGCTTATAAATTTTTTGTTTCAACTCTATTTTTTATGAAAAATGTATGTACTTAAAATATATTTTAACAAATTTTATGTAGATATCCATATTGCATATATACAAAAAAAAATTTAATTATTAAATATAAAATATTTTTTGTTAAGTTAATTGTTATATATTTTTATATTTAACAAAAATAACTAAGTAAATATTGAACAAATCATTATCTAAATATTGAAGCAAGAAATCAATATTATAAGATTATGCATATGGTTTGATATTTGTCTATCTAAAGACATAAAAAAATACAAAAAATAATATCCTGTGGTAGTGATTTTTTTGTTCTTTACTAATAACTAGTAACTCACCCGTGCGGTGCACGACTTATTAATATAATATTTATATTATTAAAGAAAATTATAAAACATTACAAAAAATAAATAAATATATGGCATATTAAAGAAATGTACATTATATCATTGATATTAAATAAAATCAACAATAAAACAATACAATAATATATTATTTTAAGATGGAAATGTAAAAAATTCATTCATTTCGCACTATGTCTTTAGAAAATGAAGTACATGAGTAAAAACCACCAAAATACAATAAACATACCAATAAATTTTATTACGTTAAAAAATTTAGAGTAAAAGTGTGCAAATAAAAGAAACTATTTCTTAGATTGAAATATTATATAAATACAGTAATTGTAATTTATTAAATTACTTCATAAAATATAAGAAGAAATACATGGAAAGCCTTTTACTATTTAACTATAGTAAAATGGCTTAATATTGTAGTATAAGTACTATATTTAAAAAAAATGATTAATTGAAAAAAAATACAACAAATAAAATTAATCTAACATTGATCCTTCAACAAACTATAAAACAACATTTTCATTAAATTACAAATACAAAAATATACATATTATTCTAACATAATTTATATTAAAGTATTTAACATTTCTAATATCATTTAAAGGGTTAATGGAATATGCAAACGTGAGATTTAATGTAATTTAATTTCTATCAAATTACATACTTCATCAGGTTTGAAATAAATTTGTACATGAAACAGTAAATTAGAAACAATATATATTGAATTAAAATAAGGATTGATAAAATTTGAAAAATCCATTAAATAAATTATTTTTCTATAAAGATTTTAATATTAAGTTTTATACTGTTTTGAGAAAACTTATTATGATAAGTGATAGACAATTTTTTATAATTCATGCAAACCTTAATTCTTAGATTCTAAATATTTCAAAAAAACTAATATTTATAACTGATTTGAATATATTAATAATGTTTCTTACTGTTGATAAAATTAAATTTAAGGTTTAAAATGACAAATAATATACATGAAAATTCTTTAATATATTTTACAATTAAAAAGTTTAGTAATTAGTACAGAATTAATTAAATGTATATAAATAATAAAAACATGTAATTACAATTGTTTAATTTTTAATATGACTATGCAAAATAATGATACTTTATAATTTATTTGTATATATTTCACGGGATTATAATTTTAATAATATAAATTACAAACAAATATAAGATTATAAATATAATTTATAAAAAAAACGTATCAAATTTGATTAATATAATAACATTTTTAATAAGGAATAAAAGTAATTAATATATTATTTAAAAATATAAGAAATAGATAAGTTTATGAGTAGGCCCATTTAGTAAAACGGATTCGAGCCAGCTTCTCAATGTTAATATTTAAATGGGCCATTTTTAGTTTGCAGAAAAACAATTACTGGGCTATTGGATGACTCGGCCCACAAAACATGAAGAGGATTCGGCCCAAAATAATTGAGCCTCATTAAAAAATTAAAAAAACTTAAACAAAAGAAAGAAAAAAAACGGGAGCTGCTTCGGCCGACTCATTCCTCAAACCCTAAACTCTAACCTAGGGTTTCTTCCGCCGAATGAACGTCTGGCCGCGCAGACTTTTCACCGATGCTTTTCTTTCTTCTTCGTAAGAAAAGAACGGCGATTCTATTATTTCTTCCATCAATCAATTGCTCTATGAATCGGGTAAAGACTAAAAAAAAGCTAAGTAATTCATCCTCTGTTTCCCCGTTCAATTTATGTAATCTGCTTTCCAATTTGATTTTAATATTTTTTACCTGTTTTTTTCAGAATCGAAGAACGAATTCGTAAAGATCTGACCCATTCTCCTTCTTTCGATTTAGAAAGAAGAACCGTTGGTCGATTTACAAAGTATTCATCGATTCCTTCGATATTTGTACGGGTTTCTGATATCCCTACACTTGAAAAAGCTAAGTACTGTATTTCCGTAAATCTTTGAATTTTTATTTCATTGATGACTGGTATCGTATTGTCTGATGTTGAGGGTTCGAGATTGGTATAAAACCTAGCCCTTGAGATATAGGGTTAATGTTTAGTTCGTAGATTTATTGCTACGCGAACAGAAATAGATGAAAATTTCTTTCATCTGACATGTTCTTCAAATGCAAAAAAAAAAATGTTTAAGGTACAATTTGTCTATTAATTGCTATGAATAGTCTTTTGTACAGAATGAGCGGTATTTTGGAATTCATAAGATTTAGTTCAATAGTTGGAGAATTTGGGAAATTTGGAGATGGAATTTTTGTGTTTCTGATGATGTTGCAATTTTAATTAAAATTATTTTTGTAAAACCTTACAAAGTACTGATTTATGTAAGGTATCAATCAATATAGAAATTTAGATTTCAAGTGAAGGTAATTTTTGATAGTTTACATGGATTATTGTTTTGTTAATTATAGTTTTTTAGTACTTATTGGGAAGTTGAAATTGTTAACAGCTTTCTAATAGCTTATTGTTTTTGATACAGAATCTATGTTAACATCAAACATGGTAGTAAGTGAAGTATTGAAGGGGATGTCAGTTTTCGAAACATGTTACAGTTCTATTGAGGTAAATTCTGTCTTTTCGGTAAATATAGTCTTCTTGATTCATGTATTTGTAAATGTATTAAATATAGTAAATTTTTTTTTTCCATAAATAAGATTTAAAATAAAATAGTAATGGACCAAAAACATAAATGAAATAACTGGTATGACTGGGAAGATATATTCCTTCGTTGAATTTGGCCTAGCGTTAGTTTTTTTTGTACAAAATATGATGATGATGAATGTGATAACAGAGTTTGAAAAACTAACATGCTCAGCCTAATATTTTGACATTTCAATCTTTTATAAATTCCGGAAATTGCAAGACTTTCATTTTTGTGATATATATATCACTAAAACTGTAGTATATGCTATTTCTTCATCATTATAATAACTAAAACAAAGACACTAACCTTCATGATTTTCTAAATTTGTTCTTCTTTTCCTGTGTATAACTGTGGAACACGTAATCTTTCTCATCACTGTAAACACACCTTCTTAAATATAATAAGGAGTGTAGCCAAGAACAAAATTTTACAATCTGTCTAATTTTTTTTACTACTACATATGCCTTCTTATATTGTGAGAAATTTTCAGAACATTAAATTAATAAAAGATATTTTCCATTTCAGAAAAGTAATAATTATTGTTTTTTTTTAAATTCTGAAGACGGTTCAATTTAATTGGTTTTGAAAGATTTATGTTCCTGACATGCTCCTAACTTGTACATAATATCTTAGTGTTTATTTAGACTTGTACATGGTCAACCAAATACATATAGGAAAGCAGTCATAAGTCTAAAATACTATTTGAGTATATGAATCTAATAATAAGAGTCTTTCTGGAAACAGGACAACAATTAAATTAACTTGTGGTGTACCAAAAAATATTCTGACATTGTCAGAGATTTTGGATATTAATTTACACTTCAGAAGAAATATTGTAGGTCAAAAAGAAGTCCCTATAACTAATCATTAAGAGATTGACTTCTATGACATCATTCTTATGTTTAAATTAATATAACAACAAAAAACTTCCTTTCAATTGAAGATATTTTGTTTTGTTTCAGAATGGTCCAGTACTGAACCAGATTTCCATTACAATAACTTAAGGAAGAGTAAACACGAAGTCTGCAACAGTTAAGTGTTATCAACAACATTACTTATGCATATAATAAGTACATTCACCAATTCAAGATATCTTGGACATATAGTATTAGGGCTTTATGATTCATACATTATAATAATTATACTTAAATTGAATAGATAAATTATATTAGACTTAATTGGTATATTTTATATGAATGGGAGAGTTGTAATATTAGATATTAGATATTGTTTCTTTGTCTAATTATCCACAGTTATATTAGTTATGCATGTAATAACCAAAGACACAAAGTTACGTGATGTTATTCATAGATTATTAATCCATTACCAAAGTCCACCATAGCTAAGTGTCACCCTATATAAAGTATTTCCTGTAATCCATATTTATCTTCAAAAATTGATTTATGGGGGGTTATACTGAATTCAAAGAGTTATTTTATATTTCTGAACTTTGGAAATTAAATATTGTTTCTTCCATAAATATTTATATATATATATATATATATATATATTTCTGTCTTTATATAGAAAGAAGATTTAGAACATATTATTTTATGCTGGTTACATTATTTATATCTGTAAAATATATTGCTAATTTGTTAATAAATTGAAGTTGTATAGTGTACTTAGTCCTTATTGATACACTATAAAACATTTTTTTTTTTCTAATGTTACTTTCTATTTCCAAGTTACTAAAAATGCATATAGAGTTTAGGATTTTCTTATAGAAAAACAAACATCAGTGTACAAATTTGACAACTATTTAATTCTTAAGTTAGTTGGAATCGAAGTGTAACTATTTTATTAACACACGTCAACTTCTTACAGATTTAACTACTACAAAAAGAGATTGAAAATAGAGATTACTGAAGTTCGATATTCGAAGGAGAATGCAAAAGATAAGTGGATTGCTTCATTTACTACTGTAAACACTATGGATCTATCTGTGTATTCCAATTGGTTTTATAGTTAATTTATATATTTTATATAAGTGGACAAAATTGGTATATTGGATATTGGATAGTGTTCATTTCTGTAAATGTTAGATTCACTACATAACTTATGCATGAAATAAGTAAAGTGAGTAAGTTTGGTAATTTTATTCATAGATTATGAAACCTAGTCTTTTGTATCTCTTAATTTTTTTTATATCTGCAAAGTATGACGCAAAATTTATAAAAACAATGAAGTTGTACAGTGTACAATACTTTCTGCTGTACACTGGAAAACAAAATTAATTATTTTAACGTTTCTTTTTCCTACATACTAAATATGCATAAAGAGTTTATGACTTTCTTATAGAAAATAAAACAGGACACTACGAACTCTAACTACTGTTTACTTGTTAAATTTATTGTGCTTGCAGTGTAACTATTGTATTAACACACCTCTATTTCTTACAGATTTATCTACTACAAAAGAGATTGGATTCAAAGATTACTGAAGTTAAATATTTGAAGGTCCCTGAAAAGATAAGTAGATTGCATTCTATACTGTACTATAAATTCTGCATTTATCGGTGAATTGGAAATAGATTTTGACCTGTTTTATAGATTTTATATAAGTGGCAGAAATTGGTATATTGGATATTAAATTGTGTTTATTTGTGTAATTGTTAGATTAAGTCAATCAGTTATGCATGAACTAAGTAAAGTGATCAAATAATGGAATTGTATTCATAGATTATTAATCATTTCATAAATTTCCTAATCTAAATATACTGATTTTTGTGTCATGAATCATTATTAGCATGTATCGGTGGGTGGTAGTCTTGTAACGCATTCTGTTATTTGTTACAACAAAATTTTTGACAGCATAAACACTTCCTTCTGTGAAACTGGCATTGAATCTACGCATTATATCAGTTCTAATAGTAGCATGTATTATTTCACCCTACATTGTAAACAAAAAATAAAACAGATTAGTAAATAAGTAATGAATTTAATATATGGAATGTAAACTCGGTGGTACAAATAACAGATTCTATTGATTACCTCCTAATCATGAAATATACAATTTGTACTCTGAATTCTAAGTGGATTTCCATAAACAGGGATTTGGTAGGATCGAATGAGTCGAAGCTTCACTGCCCACTTCGTACTGGAAGGCCCAACATCTTTCAGCAGACTGAACAATGGAGTCATACTGCTGTAAATGAGGTGATGAAGAAGGTACATCAATAGAAGGTGAGTTAATGAATCTTAAACTCCATATATATAGAGAATACGTGGAAGTTGAAAAGGCAGTGATATTTGATCTTAATATGTTGTTATTCTGAAAGATACAGGATCTTGGAAAATGTAGAGATTAAGATTTTTTACCTAGATAAAATCAGTAGTGGCCTTATTACATGAAGCAATGAGGATCTGTGATAATACATGATGTGACAAATAAGTGTGCATTTATCTTTTCTGTTAATTTGAATTAATAAAATAACAACCACTCAATCTTTGTAACAACCAATGACAGATTGTCTCATTTCACACACAAAACAGGTATTCTGAAAAACGTGATCTTCACTGTAATGATTATGATATTTTTGTTTGTTAATGCAAGTGGGAAGATACTGCATATCAACAGTCCTAAGTTTATTTAGACATATCTTAAATTCCTGATGTGAAAATTATGAGTTTATTCACATTTTTGTGTCAATTTGAATTTGAAAATTAGAAGCCAGTTTTGGATTTAAATAATACATTACTGATTCTGTAGAGTCAGTCATTGTAATTGAATTTTTTAATTAGTCTAAAATTTGAGAGGCAAGTAAGAACCAATGACTGATTGTCTAATTGGACACTCAATTGCTGTATTCCGAAAACCGTGTTCTTTACTGTTATGATTATGTTAATTTTGTTTGTTCATGCAAGTGGGAATAATATGCAACTAAACAGTCATCATTTCAGTTTTACTTAATTATATTTTGTTTGGACTGAAAATTATGTAAATGAACGATTCTGCATGGAAAAAGATGACTGACAGATAAATCATCTTGTTTAATGTGAAGTGTTTGATTGAAGCTTCCAGTTCGCAGAGATTGGCCAATTTTTGACTGTTGAACTAATTAAAATTTGGTTACCTTTTTCAACAGGAATAAAAACGGTGGAATCTGAGAAAATATTGTTTCGATTTTCTGTGTAGGTTGGCAATACCAACAGAAAATATGTACTTGGATTAAAGAAATAAACAGTTGATTTTTTTTTTATTTTACATGTTTTATGGAGGAAATAACATTGTAATTTAATTGCATGTAAAAATATGACGTAATGGTTATATATTGTACATTTTATTTATATTGCTGAGGTTTTCAGACTACAAATGTACAGGATTATATATTGTACATAACTGTTGAATTTCTTTTTGGGGGTATTGCATAGGTCTGTGTATGCCTATGAATAAGGCATTATCATAGCTGTTGCAGGTTTGACAAAATTTACAAAATAACAGGCAAAAAAAAAAACAAACACAAAGAAATAAACAGAAAATACAAATTATGGGTGAAAAATAAAAATTAATGTATCTTTCTTAAACATTTAAAACAACTCTGACACATCAGATTATATCCTCTTCCAAAATAGATTCTAAGAATTCTCAAAGAAGACACTATTTCTGTATTTACTAAAATGCAGGCCAGTTTTGGCGGGAAAATGGCATTTCAGTAAATAAGCCAAACTGTCCTGCTTTAATATAGATATAGATTTTTGTTAAAAATTTTGAGATTTGCGTGTTAAATAAAATTGAAGAATATAATTATAATTTCAAATTGTTTGAAAATATTGACTCTTTTTAATATTATAATGTTAATGTATATTTATTTAGTTATCTTATCATTGATATCTTGTTTCAACATGTACATATTTTGTTGAAACAAGTTATTCTTTTAGAAATATTGCACTAAAAATACTTCTAAGGTATGTGAGTATATATATATATATATATATTTAATTGTTTACGTTAAACATATAAGTTTTACTATAACCACAAAAAAATAGATAACTTTTTCTAAACCAATGCATTTTTACAATTATAAAAACTATTGTGCATTATATTTATATGTTTACTGTAAATATGAATATTTATGTTGTGCTGAAAATATTATATTCATCTACTCTCAATGGTGCAGAAGTCAGAAATCGGTAGTCGGGCGCTAGCTAACCGCCTAGTGCCTAGGCGGTATAGACATCAACTAGGCACTGATTAGACGGACTGACTTTTTTTTTCCTTTTTTTGTAAATATTATAAATCCTATACATGTGATAAATTAATAATATGATATAATTTTGTAGGAATTATTATTTACAGAACAAAGTGTCAATTTTTATAAAATAATTATAATAAATATCTACAAATAGGTAGTAGCCTTATCGATAGTAAGAAACATCATAGTAATGCTGCAATAGAAAAATGAGAACTACTAAAGTTTTGGCAACATATTTTACGAAAATTAAAATATTTTTGAACTTGGTTTTTATTTCATATATAATAAATATGTTTGAGAAGAAGACTAATATGAATAAATAATATAAGACACTAATAGATCAAAATAGATAATCTCAACATTTTTTTTCTTTTTTTTGAGATGAAGAAAATAGTAAATATAAAGCGAATTATATTCTCAAGTAATACATTTCTCTTATAAAATAACATTAACTATTAGTATAGTAAAATAAAATTTGAGTCATATGAAGCAATATAAATAGAAATTACAACTAATATAATTATTTTAAAAAATATAAATAAAAATGAAATTCTGAGCAAAAAAAATTAAAAAATATTTTGCCCGACCAGAGGCCGCCTAACCCGCCTAGGCGCCACCAGGCCCGCCTAGGTAGCGACTTTGAAAAAAAACATAAATTAACTCCGATTAGTCAAAATCGGGCCGGGAGGCAGCCGCCTTGCATTAGTGCTTACTCTTTAAAATATAATAAATTCATATATGTATATGTGAAGATGGGGTGAGGCGAGGTGAATAAAATTATCGTATCATATTAATAATTGTAATAATTTGTATCGCACATATTTGAGGCTAACTATTGAGCATACTTTAATTAAAAAATAAAAGAGAAAGAGAGAAAAAAAAATATATATATATATATGAATGATATATAATACTTGAATTTTATAATATATAATCAAACTAAATTAGGGAAATTCACACAAATAATATGTCATAATATGTCGGTGTATGCCGGAGAGCTTAAGAGATAGCTCGTACTCTGACTTTAAGAAAAGCTGTCACTCAACCCTTACTTCATGAAAGCATCCTCCCGACGTATTCCTATCGATCAACCTCCTTTCGGGTTTGAATGCACACTATCGGACCTTATTCATCTCTCTTAACTCTTTCAAGTAAAGAACTTTGCCTTCCTTCTGGAAATGAAATATTTTTGGGAGATCCCGGAAGAGTTATGCATCGCACGGGAGTTTAACTAGTATATATTAATTAAATTATTATGCATGATAAATAGATATCGTATGTAATATACTTTTATATAAATAAATATATGAAATTATGACATATAAATTTTCTAAATATACAAAAATCTTACATATTTATTCTATTCTATAATAAATTTATTTTTTATTTTCTTATAGATATCCCAGATATGTAGTAATAAACAAATCAATTATATTATAATATATCACATAAAATTTCATTAATATAAATATTATAATATATATTTTATATAAAGTTTAATATATATTACAATTATAAATTTGTTTAGTATATAAGTTTATATTAATGCATAATATATATATATATATCCCATGTATATCTATATTAATATATAAATATATATAATAAAATATTTGTATTTGTATAAAGTATATTTATTATAATTCTCATACATATAGTATATTATATATTATTAATACTTTATATATTAAATATATTAATATTATTTTTTAATATTGGATATATAAAAGTATGTATAATTCTTAGTCCATGGTAAGGGCCCAAGAAAATAACAAGGCTAAGCCCACCTAATGGTCCATCCAACTTTGATGGAACCTAACCCAAGCCCACCTAATGGTCCATACACAACACGACTACTCTATAATAGAGAGATTTTTTTATCTTCTCGTGAATTGATACATATCTTCTATCTTTTTCTCATATTTTTTTTTCACTCAAATAATAAAATTTAAATATTTTTTTTATTCTAAATTTGTTTTTAACATATAATACATAAAATTAATATTTCTTTTGTGATCATTAATTTGATATCAATATTATATATATTAAAATAAATATTTACATTTAAAGCATAAAATATAATTTTTATGAATTAAATTAGAATTTTTTAAATTTTGATATATGTGTTGGATTTGAATAATATATTTTTATTTGAATTTAATCTACAAAAAATATACATAATTTTTGTATAATAATAAAAAAGTTATTTTATTATTTATATAATATTATAATTTTTTTGTTTAATCTCAATATTTTCTAGTAAGTGAAAATATTTATATTTAGTTAGGGGATAAAAAAAGTTTATTTTAAAATATCGTACAATTTATTCTTTAATAAAGCCAACTTTAGAAAATTCAATTTAATATAACAAACTATATTTTAAATTGAAATATAATTATATTTATAAGTATACTTAATATAATATAATAAATTATATTTATTTTTATAATAAAATATATTACATCTCGTGTAGTGTACGAGCGAACAACTAATACAAAATAGCATGACAAGAAAAAATAAAAAGGTTATAAATATTACGAAAAAACTTTCCCTTTCCGGCTAAAAAATATATCAAATTAAATGAAATGTATTAAAAGTTTAACATTATTCCACAAAAATCTTTTAGTTTTTGGCATCCGTTTTTTCTTCTTTATTTATTTATTATTTTTATTATATATATATATATATATTTTTTTTTTTTTTGTTGAAACAAAGCTAGGAATTCAAGAGGGTGAGTTTAAAGTTATTTTTTAACCGAATCGCAGGATACACGACAATTTCACTCTCTCTCCCCTCCCTCCCTCGCCCTCTCAGTGCGGGACATGGCCGCAGCGGAGCAGCCGCTGAAAAAGAGGAAGCTCTACGAGCCGCCACCGCCATCTCCGCCGCCACAACCAACACAAGAACGACCTCCGCAGCCGCTAACACCGCCGCCTTTGTCTCAGGGAGAAATCCTCCGGAGGCGCAGGAGCCAAGAAGAAATTCGCAATGTTTTCGAGTGCTATAAGAGAATAAAGTTCTGCATCGATCAGAAGGATAATCGTTTCTTGCCTCAACTTGAAGAAGCATATCATTCTCTGATCACTGCCTCCGGAGGTTAGGATTTCGATATTTGTGATTTCGTTTTATAATGGTTTTCTTGGAGCATTATTTGATATTCTTTCCCAAACTAGTTTTTTGGTATACTTATAGGAATTAAATTAATAAAAAGCACAGTAGATGTAATTTCTTTTTTTTTTTTTTTTTTTTTGGTCTCAGCTTTAGATAATTTAGGGACAATTTTGATTATCTCTTTTCTTTTCTTTTTTTTGGGGGGGGGGGGGGGGTTCCATGATTAATAGTTTTCTCTCTAAATGGTTTGCATATTGGTCAAGTTGATTGATCTGGCTTGCATGGTATTTTTTGTGGTTTTTTGTACGAATTGACAAATCTTTCTTGTTGCTAGTTTCATTTACGGTCTTAAGTCAACTTTCTCCATCCAAGATATTGGTTGGATGATTGGCATGCTTCCGCCAACCCTAACTTGCTGAAATTCTGGAGCGCATCATAGATGTCACAGCACATTTGACTAAAGCCGAGTCATTGTCAAGGGTGTAGGACAAGTAGTGATTGTTTGCCACTTTGCTTAAACTTCTTTACAGAGAGCTAGCATTTGACAGTGAACAAACACCCATACCTCCTATCAAAATACATTGTTAGTAAATGTATTGATACAGTTTCGGTTGTGAGGGAGAAGCGACTGGTGTGACCTGTTTAGACAATTATAAAAGAAAGGCGTTAGTTTTTCCATTCAGATTTATCTTATTGTTAGCTCATGGCCTATGATGTATTTTTTTAGCCTCGTAAGCGGCTATTTTAGTAGTATCTTCTTCACTAGCCCAAAAGCTACATCTTGTGTTTGTGGAGGAGTACTTGAATCATATAGACTATTATTGTTCCTTATTGTTAAAGTACTGATGCTTCAGTATGTTCCACGGTTTTGCAAATCCAAACTTATCACTTCTATTGGATCCTGATAACAATGATAAATATCGTTGTTGCATAAATTCTACTATTCAAGCCATTTGATGTGAATAGTTTAATACAGAAGTGTTGTTAATTACTCTAGTCTTTGGAGAAAGTTTTTTGAACACAATATTTAATGTTTTTGTGCCACAATTGACAAGAACAGCTGTACATCTGTACAACCTTAGCTTTTCTCTGACCCAATCTGTATCTGATCTGGGGGGGTTTCCCTTTCCTTAAACACCATAACTGATAGAATGTGACACTTGAATCATGTATTGCACGTGGACCGTGTAAGCATCAACAAGACAAGATGCATGTGAAAGCAATATGCAGTAAAATAATGTTGTTTTCCTTCAATCTCTAATGCAATAAACAGTTAGATAAACCGAATGCCTGACTATGTAAAGAAATTGGAGTTGGTTCTCGTTATCCTTAAGTTAATCAAGGGGGATCCTTTAGAAATTTGAAAGTAGATGACATTTCAGGCATATTTTTACTTGTTAAACGAAAAACACTTTTGATGTTGTATGCCTGTGGCGGGCAGTAAAAGTACTATTTACACCTAAAACTTACTTTAATGGTAGTAGTTGCAATGAATAAATTTTGTTCCTAGAAGAGTCCAGCATAAAACAGATGCTGTGTGGCGATGCTGAGTGCTTAGGATATATTGTGATTCCTATTTAATCCCTTATGTTGGAATGATCTGCGATCCTTTTTAGCTGATAAGTGATTGATGACGGAGACTAATTATGTTATGCCCCAAGAAGATTGTAACCCTAAAAAAACTTGGTATTCTGATTTCCGATGTAGTTTCGTAATCAAGTTTCTTTACGAAGACTCAGATTCTTAGTCTTGATATGCCAATAACGTAAAATGTTAGCTGGAAATTTGAACAAGGTCAGTTACCTGTTTAATCCACCAAAACCTTGTGGTCTCTCCAACTTTGGCACCACTAAGGGCATGAAGAATCAAGAAACTACCTCCAATTCTAACTAAGATTTTGCACTACAAATATGTTAGGTTCATATTTCGCCAAAATACTGTTTGAGGACGAAGATTATATCAAAGTCACATACCTCAGATAACAAACACTAATATAGATCTCCCTCCTATGCATCAATTTTGATAACTTCTTGGGAGGCTTCCAAGTTGTTGTTGGTTTAAATAAGCACAATATTACTTCAATGCTTGTCTATTATACTAAGACCAATCCTTAAGTAACAACAATTCAATCACAAGCAGCTAGAATATAGATTCCAAGATAATTTGCTCCACCATATAATCAGCCATGTGTTGTTATGCGCATGTTTCTCCCTAAAGTTCTCTCAGCTAGATATCATAGATTCAAAGGATGTCTTATGGCTATATGAACTGAATATTTACCCTATCTCCTCACATGAGTCTAGTTGTGCCTACTTCTTGGGTTAACTTCCGACCACTTTCTGTGATGGATTCAACAAAAAATACAGATGCTTTAGTTATTATATTGTTAGTTTTATATCAAACCATTTTACGGCACGTGTCATTTCGGAATGATATTTCATTTCTGTAGCATATGTTGTCATAAATCATATAAGATGTTGAGTATGTGTTGATGGCATTGCAGGGGGTGCAAGCGTACAACGTCTTGTAGCAGAGTACATACCTCGTTATGCATCATATTGCCCTACTGCACTTGAAGCTGCTGGAAAGGCTGTCATAAATGTGCATAATCGGTGCGTCGCCATGATTAGTAAGGGAGAAGACATTGATGGTATTGCTTTTGAGACTGCTAAAGCCTGCATATCAGGTCTAGTTGATATCTGTCGAGCTGCTGCTTCTGACACCCCAACTTCAGCGTTTGTTCAAGCGATATGTTCTGCTGTTTTTCTCAATGTTTTTACATTTTTTGTGTCCTCTTTTGAGGGAAAGAGTATCTTCGATATTGTTGACCAGAGAGTGCTGAAGATTTATGATGTTGCTGAATCCCTTTCTGATTTCAGGCGTGAGTTTTCGGAGGAAGACAATCCTGTATTATTGAAGTTATCTAAGTTTCACGCACTGAGTTTTCTGAGGATTTTCTTTAGTTTCCCTAGATATTCACTTGTTGCTTGCTTTGATCTCCTGGAGTCCAGTGGAATGGAGGGAATTCAGAAAGGAAATTACCTTCTTCAGCAATTGACTATTGAACTGAGTGATGTTGGTCCTCGTAATCTGGTTGAGGGATGTGATGATGAATCATCCATTTGTTCGAGCAGAATAATATGTCATGCAAAAGATCCTGGTCATGGCTTTCCGGCATCAAAGGGCAGTTCTTTTCGTTTCTCACCAACTGTATTAAAGAAATGCTTATTGGGACTGGTAATTCTCTTAAGACTTCAATTGGTTATACTCATAAATTCGATTCTATTCTATGGAATCAATATTTTGTTAGTTCTGGTGTATAATATACGAGCTGTTGTTTGGTATGTATTTATAGCACTTGCTAATTCTATCCAGGAAAGGCTTAAAACAGTTGTCTGTATAGCAAATGACATGATGTTATGGGACTGATGTAATGTTAATGTTTTCCATTCTTAGCTAATTCTTATGAGTCAGCACTTCTATTTCATGTGAGTCTTCAGTTCTAAAAATGATTTTGGTAGAAGTTCACGATCTTTGGGATCTTTCATCCTCACTTGCCGTTTTGGTGCATGACCATGGAATTGTTTACTATGAAACATTAACTGAAGCTTTACATCAAGCAACCTTATCGATATTTTAGTAATGATGTTTATATATCTAAAATAAGATTTTAATGCATGCAATATGACCGTCGTCGCTTTATGGGTTCTTGTATCAAGCTTTATTCTATTACTCCATGGGATTCATGAAGCAAGTAAAACTAACTTCCTGGCCTACACTATGAGGCTAGTCTTATCAGTTGATGACCATGCAAGTTTACACTGTGTATGATGGTTGATGATGTATCAAAGAGAATGATTTTTTGTGACAAAATGTAGTTTAACAACTGTCTAATGATGGAGCACCATTGCCACTGATGAAGTGAAGGTGCTGTTATTTTACTGGGATGGGGATGAAATTGTGGTAGAGAATTCTATTGTTCCTCACACGGCTTCTTTAGAATTTGGAGTAACTTTAAGTGTAGACTCTGATGCACTTGGTGCATACCATTCTATGGTTTTAAATGTCTAGTCTGTCGAAAGATAAAGCTCAATCAACCCCTGAAACACTTTTTGCTGTTTTATTGTGGAATTGTGTATAGCTATGCATTGATTAAACATACTTGTTTGAAAGCTGGTCTAATGTGTTCCTTGCCTTTGCTCTGCAGGTTGTTAGTAAAGATCTGCCACTCAAAAGTTTGATTTTTTCAAGATATAGAGTGCTTTGTAATTCTGCTTCTTCTGAAGTTGTTTCTGATATTACCTCTATTCTGGAAGGAGTTTTTGAAGCTTTTGTACAGCAAGCCAAGGCAGAAGACAGTCAAGTAGATTCTGTTGAGGGTACTTGTGGTTCCTCTAAATATGTGAATCAGGGATTGGTTGCTACAGTATGTAATCAACAAGGATCTCCTGTACTTGCAGGAAGAGATTTTACAGACAGACTTTCAGGCAACCATTTGAAAAAAGGAAGCTTAGCAGTTAATGCTGGAAATGATCATTTTGATGGAGAATCGAAGTCCATGGATTTTCATCATAGGGACCCTGGAGATATGGCCAGTGGCAGAATGTTCATGCCGAGAGAATTGTTGAACCGACAATCTTTCTCACCTAGAGCGAGAACTCCACGGGATTTCAGATGTAATTCATTCAATAATAGAAGTCATTCTGCCCAGATAGAGAGGAGTTCGATTCCAAATACAGACCTCCATGGATCTACTTTAAGACCCTCCACTGGTTCTTCAAATTCTCCTTTTGATTCTCCCAAGCACAATGTTCTTCCACCTCATTCTTCAGCAGACCATGCAATATGGTATTCTGATGGAGACCCAGCTGCTATGGATATATTTCCAGCTTCAAAACAACTCTGGCTGGGATCCTTAGGTCCCGATGCTTCTGAAATGCTTATTAGGTTTCAGTTTGAGAAGTTTGGTCTTATAGATCAATTGCGATTTTTTCCATTTAAGGGCTTTGCTACTGTTGAGTATCGAAACATAATGGATGCTTTAAAGGCTCGGGAAGTAATGCGGGGACGTTCCCCTTGGGGTGCCTGCCTCCGCATAAAATTTTTGGATGCAGGATTAGGAACAAGAGGAGCTATAAATGGTACTGCTATTGGTTCGAGTTGCCATGTTTACATAGGCAATGTTCCAAGCATATGGGCCAAGGATGAGATGATGCATGAAGTCAAGAAAGTGCTTCACAGGGGCCCGCGCATGGTTATTGATCTCAGCACCGAAGGTGCATTACTGATGGAATTCGATTCGCCTGAAGAAGCTACCGTTGTGATAGCTCATTTGCGGTGGCATCGCAAGGAAAACAGTAATTATTTTCCAACTCCCTCCTGCTCAGGTCCAGCCAATGACATGATGCATGCTGAAGGTGCAAGATCTGCTTCTGCTTCTCTTCACGCTGACACAAGAAACACTTTCTCTTCTAATAGCATGATTGGATCGCCTCATGCTCAATCTCTGTTGAAGCCTCCTGAGAGTTATGTGACAAGGAACACGGGGTTGCTTTCGTTGCTTCACCAATTACGTGCAAAATACAATATTAATAACCCCCAAGGTCCTTTTGAAAATCATACATCTGGTGCTCCTATATGGGAACAAGAACGAGTACCAACAAACACTCTACGGATTAATATCCCAAGTAGAAGCCACTCATGTATCACTGATGACGAGCTTTTTTCTGTTTGCAACCTCGCTATCAACAACGCTGGATCTGTTGTCCACTTGAGTAGACAAAGTATGCCCACAGGTTCTTATTGGCTTGTTGAGTGCAGCAGCACGGATACAGCAAATACTTTATTAAAGAATTTACGGGAGTGTCCTGGAATTTTCTTCCAGATAGAATTCAGGTTTGACATTGTACCAAGTTTCTGTTCTCTCTATATACTTCAGTTATGCATCTTTTTCATGTTAGATTTATTGTGTTTGAATCTTTCATCTAAACTTGTAATTGCGATCTTTAGCTGAGCTGTTGCACCTTCGTTTTATCAGTTATCCTGGAAAGCACCATGGTGTGAGACCTGACGTTCCTCTGGAACTTACATCACCAAGGATAAGTCATGAAAATCGTGGTCCTTCGGTGCAAACTGCTCATGCATTCCAGTCACGTTGGACTGGTGGAGGAACTATGGAAACAACTGAACAACCATGGATGTATGGGAAACCTGAAAGTGGGTCATCTATCACACCACCACAGCCTGTTCAAGCATCTGCATTCAATAGATCTGTCTATGCACCTCCAAATATTTCATGGGATGCTCGTGGGCCCAGCCATCATCTGCCTCACAGGCCAGTATATTCTGGTGCAATGCCTGCTAATGCTCATGCTAATCTGCAAGGCCCACCATTTTTACCTGCTTCTGTGACTCCACTGGCACAGATCCAGGGAAGTTCTGTGGCACCATTCAATCAGATGTACTCTGTACCTGTTGTTCCTCCACCATTATCATCTCTACCTCCACCTCCACTTAATATGCCCCCTCCATTACCAACTCAGTCCGATTTCCGTCCTCCATTACCTCCTCACCCTGAGTTGCAGCCTCCATTGCCTCCAACACCTCCGCCTGCGCCTCCACCTCCGCCTCCGCTTCATTCGCAATCCCCTGCATTTATTCCTCCTCCTCCTAGTTCTTCACCCTCGCCATCTTTAGCTGCCAGTGCAGAGAGTTGCAGGTCGTCCCCTCACTATCCGTGGCAGGGGATATTGAGTAAAAGTGGAGTTCACTATTGTACTATACATGCACAAAGAGTGGATTCTGATATATGCCACTATTCTAATGCTATTGCTGAGCCTGCAGGGTTAGGATTTGAGTCTGTACTCTAATCTTCACTGACAAAGAAATGAAGAACTATTGTTATTAATTGTTTTTCGACGAATGTGCAGATGGCCTGCAAAGTTGGATATGACAAAACGCACTGATCTGCGGCATGTAGAATCAACATTTTCTAGTACCCCACCTTACAGAGTGAGTTACTGAACATTTTTCCTCTGCATGCGTGTGTTGTCTGGTATTTCTGTTTCTATTTTGCAAGTATTCCAATCCAGATGGTATGCCTTTCGAGTTCTAAGTGATACCTCCGGGCTCTTATGTGTGTCTGTTATCCAATTTGCTTTTCTTGTTGCTTGTGGTGAAACATTTTAGCTCAAGTATCGATTTTTGCCATACTCAACTGCCGAAATAAAGGATCAAAAAGTAAATAGTAGAACTTCCCCAAAAAAAATCCTCATTAAGAAAGACAAGATGTATATCAGCATGTTGCAATTCTGCTTTCCATAATTGTTATTTTTAAAATCTTCAGTGGGCTTGATATGTACCGAAACAAAAGCAGTAAAGTTTATTATATTACAATCCTTCAATAGACAAACCTAAAGTTGTCTGATTTTTATTTTCAAAACATTAATTATACTCTCTTCTATTTAGTAGTGCCCCAAGGTCTCCGAAACTAACAGCAGTATACTTCCTCACTGTCAACTTTTTAACCTCGCTGAAGATGTATTCTCCTTTTTAAGTTAAAAAATTGTATCATTAGCTCACTTTGTCTTCTTTGTTATATTGTATGGGAATACTTTGCATTTTGTGTTCTTTCTAAGATTAATATGTAGAATCAAAAGCACCAATCAGCTCACGAAGACAATCCACCCCCAAACTCCATGCTCCCTGTCTAAAAGATTAGATTTGTTGCATTTTAAGTCCTGTTGAGATTTTCTCATTTAAGCAACGTAAATTAATTCTTAGACTCCTTATCTTCCATATGCAAACCCAAAATAATTCTGTAGACTGGATGTCAGAGAGCAATGAATCTTATTGATTTTGCCATGCTAGAACCTCATGGCATTTTGAAAATCTGCATAATTGGACTTACATGTGACGAGTTACACGGAATTTGCATCTGAATGAGTCTTGATTTGTTGATAATCAAAGACTGCTTGGGGTATGTGCTCATGGTTGTTCTGTGGCAGATTTATAGCAATGTTTGATAACTAGGGCGATTGTATGTTAGGGACATGTTATCTAAGGTTTTATGATCTAATGATTCTGTCTTTGAATTGCTACAGAGAGAAATTTGTTGGCTGCTTCCTTCCTCTCATGGTGATCATAGAGGGGTAAGTTGAACCTTGAACCTACAATCTGATTGTCCCCCAATCCCTAAACATTGCTTGATGTTATATTTTCAAATTTGTCTTGTGTAGTTATTATTGATTTTCTTTTTTCTATTAGTTAAATGCTTAATAAACACCTAGCAGGGCTAGCAGCATCCATGCAAGTAACCATCTTTTGTCTACTGAAATGTATTCCTCCATCCATGTTGAGTTGGGAATTCTAGATTTCTATGAAATTGTTCCCACATCTAATTTGGGTCCAAACTCAGCTCATTTTTCCTTCACAAGCCATGCTCCAGAGTTACCTTTAGATGCAGTAGGGAGAATCAGTTCAAGTAAAGTAGTAAACGAAAAAAAAAAAATTCCTGACCATTTCCCTCTTTGATGTATGAGGAAGATCCCAAGTTAATACAAAGGGATGACTACAAAAACTACCCTTGAGGTTAAACCTACTATAAAAAAATTACGAAAAGGAATTTTGTTTTTATTGTTATAAATACTCCCCTAGGTTTCATATGTATGAAGGGTTAAGGGTAATTGGAGAAGTTGTTCCACCCATTATTGCGGCAGTGGCCTAAGATAAAACTGCAGCTACTCTAGATCTCTCATTTCAGGGATAAATTATCAACCCAGGTTTGGTGTGATAAGTAACACAAGTTGTCCGCAAATTTTCTCCTCCCAAATTTGCCCTTCAATATCTGGAATTGTATTTCAATAGTATAACCATACAGAAATATTAATTACTGAGTTATTCATGAACAATGCAATGCTACTTTATCTAATCTATCCTCTGAATCGCATCCAAAAACCAAATGAGGCCTTAGAGTATTACGAACCTCTTCTTAGGTTATGTATTTTCGCAACCCCCTCCAGGTTTTGTATCCTCTCCTCCTTCTAATCAGGTTAAATCGCAAGGGTACTTTTATGTAATCATCTGTTTCTTCTTTTAATCAGGTTAAATCTCAAGGGCACTTTTTTTTGTAATTATCCATAATTTAAATATCCCAATGTAGATGCATCTTGTTTGAAAGCAGTCATTTGTGTTTCACCATAATCGTTGTGTGTGATCACTACTGAAGTGATAAAATTTTCTGATTCCATTTCACAGCTTCAGGATTTCATATCATACTTGAGGCAGAGAGACTGTGCAGGAGTAATCAAAATACCAGCGGCTAAGTCTATGTGGGCAAGATTACTTTTCATTCTTCCATACTCGCCTGAAACATGTACCCTGCTATCCATTCCTCCTAATCCCTCTCTTTGCTTAATTGGGTTGATTCTTCCTAAAGAAACGAATTCTGAATTGTCATGATAGACGCACGTCTGCTTTAGGGAATGCTTCAGAATGTTCCAGAAAGGTAGGGGGAAAAAAGCTCCGTATAGTTCTTGTTCAGAAAGTATTTGGTTTGGTTATGGAATTTTTGTTAAGAGTTCTATAAATACAAATTTTGTACCATGATTTGATCATAGTGTAACCTACAGCTCTTCCTATCAGCTGATCAAAAAGTTCCTGGAAACTATGTTTGATTGTCTTGTAGATGCAAAATAGTAGTATTTACCATTTATTTACACGCGCCAACATGTGCACGCGTGTGTTTATATATAAATGGACTATTGATAATGTATCGTGGTGTATAAATGTATTTCGTTTATTGCACCTTTGTATTGTTGCAATTATCCATCTGAAATTATACTGCACTATTGTGTGGTAAAACATTAAAAGTAATAGATCTCACATCTTATCTTTTAAAATTGTTCAATATGTATTAGTTTTTACCTTGAAAATATTTCTTCTAAAAAGTTGTTTGATCTAACTACATGTTTTGGTATGTAAATATTTTAACTATATTATTTTGTAATTACTAATAATGAGAAACATTTTTTTTAATAATTATAATATTTTATGGTGGAAAGGTAAATATTTAATTTTTAGTGAATAAATAATATTTCTCATCGAAGAAAATATTATGTTACACCCACATGGAAAATATTAATTTTTAGGGATCATTTCATGGATTTTAGTAGAATCGTTCTAGTACTAACTGGATCGATGCAAGTGTGTCATAAAAAACAGTCTATTGTGACTATATTTCAATAATTGGTAAATTTGTATGACGTCTTTGCCAAATAACAACCTCTCTTATTTCTCTCTTTTGATCATTAAGCTTATGCTGCTCCTCACTAATTATTATGACCAGTCTATTCAAGATACTGCAAAATCTATTTCATCTTTTCCAAATCTAATTAATATCTCAAAAAAATTAGAAAACAAAAATATAATATTAAGCGTAATTTAAAATAGAAGATTTCTTGAGTGAAAATAGTAACAATGTTATTCAAGAAACGTGAAATTAACATAACATAAATTTTAAAAAATTGTAACACAGATATTATCAGGGTATTTCTAAAGTCATCACTAAATTTACTTTGTACGCTAAATTAATTTTATTGATAAAATTATATATAATGTAAATGACATAAGTACCCTTATTTAAAAATTAAAAATATACATAAATTTTAATTTTTAATAAATAAATAAATATTTATTTCATCCACACACGAAAATCCTAATTTTTTATTAAAAATTAAAATTTGTATATGTTTTAAATTTTTAAATAAGGGTATTTATGTCATTTACATTATATCTAATTTTGTTAGTAGAATTTATGTGGTGTGCAAAACCAATTTAGTGGTGGCTTTAGAAACACCCATATTATCGTGTTGTCATTGTTGACTTATGTAAATGCATTTTTTTTTATCTAAAACCAATTTATATAGATGAATTTATTATTATTATTATTATTATTATTATTATTATTATTATTATTATTATTATTATTATTATTATTATCCTTTACGGCTTAGCTTTTTCAATATTAAAGTATGGTCATTGACTTTGAATTCTAATTCATTACAAAAAGTTACGTACTGTTTGATTTTTGAGTAATAAATCCTCAAGATTGCAATAACCTAGTTAAGTTATATTGTCAAAAAAGATAACATTTTTTAAGGTGGACTTTTTCTATTATGTAAATTACTGTAATCTTGTAAGAATTTTACCACCATTAATTAGCATCCGAATTTTATATAAAATCTATGAATTTTATATAAAATCTATAATAATTATGTTTCAATTCGATCTTATTAATCCGTAACACGATCTGTTTGATGCCACGAATTTTATGTGCCAAAATATTAATTTTTTTTAGATGTAAAATATTTCGCCATTTAAACAATTCGTAGTTTAGCACTTTAATTACCACCAGAACTTTAAATCTAGTGCTTAATTTGGCGTATCAATGTTTAATTCGAGTAATATTTATAATGCACAATCAACTGTTTAAACTAGCTACCTAAACATTTTCATTTAAAGAATAAATTCAAGATTTGACGTGGTATCGATAAAATTAAGGAAATTAACCATAAAAGCTTCAAAAAGAAATTAATTATCCAACGTAGTAAAATAATGATCCTCCAAGAAAGTATTAATCGACACATTGCCCTAATTGTGACACTAAAACACCTTAATTCCATATTTATTCTAATTATACAAGGTTTTAGGACTCTTTGACCTTTGTAATAATAATATCCTAGCCCACAATTAATATAACGAGGAAAATATATGTTATGTTATGTGTGCAGAATAACATCATTACTATACATAATGTGTATCAATAAAGTTAAAAATATAAGATATGATACAAAATAGAATAGAAAATTCGAACCCAGTTATGTAGGCCATGAAATTAGTAGAGTAATATGTATGTACATTTAAATATCTATGTATAGTGATGAGATTTTACATCTTTGAATATAAAAAATACAAAGCATGTCATTTTGAGATGGAATCATGAACTAAGAGGAGTCAATAAATCAGGCTAATTTAATTTAGGTTATTTAAAAAATAAATCTTGTAGGTTACTTAATTTTAATTTTGTTTGTTTGGAACGTTATCCAATTTGAGCATAAATGTCGTTGATTTTCACTTAATTGATTGGAATGTCGCACGTGGCATCCACATAGCTCGCGAAATTAGGGGTTTCCGACCATATTACAAATATGGAATTACGTCGCTTATTTGTTGAAGCCACATATTTGATCTTTTTTTCTTTTTTTTTCAGAAAATATGAAATCAATGAAATAATCCACATCATCAAAATATTGGAGTGAGGGAGGAAGCCCGCCTAATTTTGCTTGCCATTTTCAAGTACATGATGAAGATCATGGAAGTCTACAATGGCTTGGGGTTTGTATTTGAATCATGCCGGAAAAAGGAAGCCGGCGGTGGGGCAGTCGGACAGCCTCCGTGGCTGGTGGAAAGATAATTTAATGTTCGACTAGAATGCGTTGAAGGCCATTGCTAAATTCTTGTTGAATTCCAACTCATTCTTGCATTTGTTGCAAGAAGTGCAGACACTGCTTTAGGGTATTTGTATCGGCGTTGATGCAGCACTGCATGCTGCCGCAACAACGGTTTCTGTTGGAGAGAGGGATGTCGTCGCCATGGTGGCCGATAGGGAGCGAGGTGTGGTGGGTGACCAAGGGGTGGCGCAAGAATAATTCCAATCCACGTCTGTAATATGGCCAGAAACCCCCAATTGTACGAGCCATATAGGCGCCATATGCGACATTCCAATCAATTAAGTTACCTTCGACAATATTTGTCCCCAAATCGAATAATAACATACAGGACTAAAATTGAAATTTCATGACCTACATAATTTATTTTGAACATAATCTAAGTTAAAGGACTAATTTTAAATTTTTTCCATAAACAAATTAAATCAAATGGCTCCTAATGTATTCTAAAAATTCCACTTTCTTATACTCATACGTCTCTCCTGCATACGTTTTATACACACATGTGATGACAGTAAATTAAAGGCGTCAACATTTTTTTCAAAGAGGATAATAAAGAAATTTGTAAAAGTGGTTGGAAAATGTGTTCCTTTAGAACACATTATATACAAAAGGTGTATATGTATATTTTATTATTATTATTTCGTTTTATTAGTACATACAATGTGTACTAGTGTCACCTTGTATACATGGATCACATGCATTGGCGAAATAAAATACGAGACTGAAACACAATATGAAATAGAAGATTGAAATTCGTCTGCTTTTACACATTTGTCCAAACTTTAGCAGTGCAGGATTTCCTGATGTTTTAGTGTTGCTCAAACCCTCTTAACCCTTGGATTGTTCCCACATCAACGGTTGTGATTGCATGCAGCTTGGTACAAGTCTGGGTGCAGCCTCATAAGTTAGCTCACTGTGAGTCCTGAAGAAAAGAGAACAGATTCAGTCTGCACAAAAATATCCCTTCAACAATGGAAGATGGAGAAGAAAATTCCCTCTGTGGAATTCTGGAAAACAGTCCCAATTTTTGGCTTGAATCAACACCTTCATTAACCAGCATTGAAAGTCTGTTGACTCCTCAACATTGCAGCTCCTCTCTGCATCCAACACCCCTCTTACAAACCCCCGAAATCTCCGGTTTTTTGTCTAATTTTGGAACTGTTTCTGCTCAAGATCAGACAGAAAGTGTCATCGATGAACTGCTGAGTGAATGCCTCAACTCAAATTCTGGTGTTGTGAGCTCGGATGGAGACAAACAAACAAGAAAAAACGGCTCGTCTACGTGGTACAAGGGTCACTGGAGAGAAGACGAGGACAGGTAAAGGAATGTACTGTATCAATCTTTGCACATAATTTATGTACTTGCTTTTTGTAATCTGAAAAAAATAGAAGTAATGGCCTTCTCTTCTTCTTTTTATTCGAATTTCGATTCCATGCAGTAAACTCATTAGCTTGGTAGAACAACATGGAACCCGAAAATGGGCTGAGATTGCTAAAGAGATGGCCGGAAGAATTGGAAAACAGTGCAGAGAGAGATGGCAAAATCATCTGCGCCCTAATATCAAGGTTTTTTTTTTTTTAATACTTTTTAATTCCCACAAATCTTTTTGGGTAATTATTAACTTTAATTATCGCCGTCAATTTTTTTTCTACTGTTTTTTGGATCGATCAGTCAGAGGATATAATTATTGATATATTAGCTTCAGTAATATTTCTCTTCTAAATATCCAATCTTGAAATATTTTCTTGAAATTTGTTGATGTCTATCAATTAAACATTTAAATTTGCTATGAATATTCAGTAGATTAATATTTATATTTATTTTTTTATCTCTATCTTTTTGTTTGAAGGGTTTGCGTAATTTTTCACAGGTTTAAGGTGTAAGCAATGAATTTTCCTGATTAAAAGACTCAATTTTTATTACTTTTTTTTTTCATGAAATATTGTAATGTAGTGATAATTAATTACTGATTGTTCCGGATAAGGCCTTCGTGTGCTTGTGTTTGCTTATGAAGTCTTGAAACAAGAAACTATGATGTTAGTTTCTGTCGGTGTAGACATTTTGTTTCTATCTAACAATCTCTGTCTTTTTTTAAAAATAAAGTACAATAATCTGTGTCTTAAACGCAACAACTATTTGTTTCTAGGGTTTTCCAATTTTCTAGAATGATAAAGCACCACAGTTTGTTAGAACGGCACTGAAATTGATGTTTCCATGGAAGAAATTAGCTTGGAGCTTTCCACCCCACCCCCACCCCCACCCCCTACCCCATTATTGGTTTGGTACTTTTCATGTAAATACACATAAATAACACATTGTGTGTGTGAGAGTATTACAAAACCCTTGTTTTTGATTGATTAATGATCCAGAAAAGCCTAGTTTGGACTGATGAAGAAGAAAGAATTATCATTGAAGCCCATGAAAGATTTGGAAACAGATGGGCTGAGATCGCAAAATGCGTACCAGGTCGATCCGAAAACGCGATCAAGAACCATTGGAATGCCACCAGAAGAAAGCTGAAATCAAAGCGAAGGATCAAGAGACCAGAGAGGCTAAGAGGGCTTGTACAATCCACTGTCTTGGAAGAATACCTCAAGGAAATATACTTCAATAGAAGATCAGCCGCCAGCACACCACCGCTGACCACCATGATCGGCCGGGGCAACGGCCTGATTCCGATGCCATATTTCATGATTGAGTCCATCAATGAAGAGGTGAATCTTGCTCCGACTACACCTGCTGTTCATGATGACTCAGTTTGTCATTTCACAAGTGAGGCCACAGTTGATGAAGAGATTAACTTCATGAGAAACCTCTTTGGGATTGAATCAAGATAGTAACTAATCTAATTAGTACTAACATTAAAGTAGCTAAGTATTGCATAATGTCAGTATTCATAAATTAATTAATAGTTGGTATGTAACAGTTAAAAATATTATATAAGTTATCTCCTTTTGGACATAATTTTAATTTAAATATGGTTTAGAAATTAAGAAAATGTGTAATAAAAACCTAAGTGGTTGATGGTTGCTTATCCAGGTGTTTGTTTTTCGTTTGTAGTTGCATGCAATGCTGTATTTTAGTGAGAGATGTTTCTCTCTCTTCCTAGTTTCCTCTTGTTTTTATCCTCACCAGTCAGTTGATTTTTATTCTTTTCAAGCTTCTCTTTGACGAAATTTTTGTTCTTACATGTGCAGTTTGTCACGGACTTGTTCCCTCAACAACGAATCGTGCGGCCTTAGTTTATTTCCGTCCCTTACCATTGCTAAGTCAACATCTCTCGAAAGTGAAGTGTGTGCAAAAGTGTTGGCAAGAAAGTAAAGAGAGCAAGTGTTTGGAGGAAAGCTCTTATTCACTCAAACTCGCTTAAAGAGAACTTGATTGGAACTTGATGGTTACAAATGAAATGAATGCCCTTATTTATACTACTCCACTTCCTCAACGGACGATGGTGATCGATTTAATCCTACGGTGGAGATTAAGTCTTCAGAATCCTCTACAATTTACTACACATTTAGAGAGTTCTACACATTCTCTAGAATGCTTCTATTCTACCACATTTTTCTAGAGAATTCTATGTACAAAGGGTTGTGGATTTGGGCTAAGTGATTGGGCTTGAAGTTTGAGCTTAGGAATTGGGCTTGGCAAGGTGTAAACCTCTCAAGTCCAAGTGCAAAAATGGCCCAAGAGGCCCAATTTCGCGACAAGTTAGACCCAAACCAAATAAATAAATAATAAAATAATACTAAATAAAAATAAAATAAATAAGAAAAGAGCAAGTTCTTGTTATTATCCACATGGCTAAATTCCCATGCATTATGCAGTCATGTTTCTCATAGGGTGAGGAATAATATAAAATATATACGTATATATAAATGCAATATAGATATGTCACCTAATTAAGACTTAAATGTTTGGTCTGATGATAAGTTAAATTACTTATTTAGCACAATTTATTGAATTTACGTTGGAATATATTTAACGGTTTATATGCTTAAATTACGATATCAACGGTTGACGGTTGCTCGATTTTTATATAAGATTCAACAGTTTATTGTTGTCCGGTTTTCACGTGAGATTTTTCGTTATATTTGGTGTTTCATCCTTGAATTTTCCTTCCTTTTCTTTAGCCGCATTTCGCTCTTTTGCTCGGTTCCACAAAACAACTGTACATCATGTTTATTACTTGATATTATAAATTAATAAACGAATTTTATTAAAATTATGAAATATAAAATAAAACACCAAATACAACACATTAAACTTTTGATTAATTAAGCACACTCTAAAGAAAGAACACGGTGATTCACATTCGAACCAATGAGTATTTATTGACAATTCATAAAAAAAATAAGAATCATAAAAACTAATTAAATTCATCAAAATTTATTGGGATAATTTTTATTTTTAGACACCCATGAAAGAATTTTATTTATTTATTTATTTTTATTTTTTTAAAAACTATTTAAAATTCATTCCTTTTCATTTAATTTAGACATTTTTACCCTTCTGTCCATACCATCTACCTACATCGGCCCATATCAGTAAGATTTACGTTGTACCATACGAAATCAAAGAAATAGTCTGAAAGAACTCGTTAAAAATGTATGGAACTTGAATTATAGTTAAAAGAGTTCTTCGCACAAGTGGCTAAGAATAGAGGTTTCGACAAATTTATTGGAACAAGTTTAGCACTTTGTTGACAATAACTTAATGTGATTACAAAAATCATATTTGAAAAGTGTTATTCATGCAAGCAATACTTTTCTAGCTTTTTTTTTTTTTTTTTTTTCTAACTTTTTGCTTATAATTTTCCCTTCAATGAATTTTGACTACCAACAAATGTAATCTCCTACTTAATAAGATAACCTATTGAAAAGTTTGACAAAAGTTTCTTTCATGTAATTAGTTTCACACCTCATAGTTCTTTTACGAATAAAAGTTATTGCAGAATAGATATATTGAGTCGAATGCTAGTTAGGGTTAAGTTAGATTTTTTGTTATCGAGTCCAATTTAACCTTAAGTTATTGAATACACGCATCGTGCCCAAAGTTACTTGAGCCTTATTAAGCTTAAACGAGTTTAATAAGAACAGATTGCAATATAAATTATTCATCAATCGTTGTACACTTTACTTATTAGGAGACAAATTGTTACTTCTCCTAATTTGTGATCCACCTTTGGCCTTTAACCTAGTATAATATTTTAATGCAATTGGCACTAGCTTTCTATGAGATTGAAAATACTCCCTCAATTCAAAAAAAAAAAAAAAAAGTTAATTCTAATAATATTTTTGTTGAAAAAACAATATATGTTTTGAAAGTTAAGATTTTATTTTATTAGCTAAAGATTTTTTTTTTAAATTGTGTATTTTACAAACAAATTATCAGTTAAATCAACAAATAAAAGAAGTCGTAGAAATGCAAGTTTATAATTTTTAAAAGATTGTATCTTCATTTAATTGACTAAAGATAAAAAAATAAAAAAAATACATTCTTGAAAAATATCACTCTTTTTCTGAAATGGAGTTGGTAAAAAATTATTTATCAAACCTTTTAGAGTAACTAGCCCTATCTTTTTATATATTCAAAAAATAAAATAGCTAAATCTTTTGAATTTAAATGTAATTGTAGCTAAAAAGTAGGAAAAAAAAGTAATTAATTAAATTATAACCTTTAAACTTAGGTATAATTGTGGCCCAATTCAAAACTTGGTTAAAGTTGCTAAAGTGAAAGCTTACAAGATGACGTGTAACACTAATATTTTATAATTAATGAATCAAAGTAAAACCATAGAAACAAATTATTTTATAAACTAATATGATTATCTTATTCTTTTCCCAAGTGACATGCTGACGTTCTGTCGAATTTAATTTCGATTTTAGAATCATTGGTTCTCATAATCATTGAATTGGAATCAAAACTGAATCGGTATACAGTCAATTTTGGTTCAATTCAAGTTCCGATTCCCAGTTCCTTCTTTTTCTTTTTTTCAAATTCTACAGTTTGAATCGACGGTTTTGAACAAGAATCAAATATGAAATAGATAATTTTAGAACTGCCGTTTTAAAAATCGGCTATCCTAAAATTGAAATCAAACCAAGCAATTTTTAATTTTAATTTTAATTATAAGTCAGGACCAAATCAATAATTAAATTGAACTGCTGACCGTAATTTTAATTCAAAATCAAAATCAAGGATGGTGGTAATACTTAGATGACCGAATTTTCAAAGGTTTTAGTTTTGGGCCTGGCCCAAATGTTTTGTAATATATATGACCCAGCGCAATTAAATAAGTCAGGGAAGACGACTTGGGTTCCCATGGGTTGGGCCAGGATTGATATTCTTAGCATGCTATTAGCTCTTCCGATTTAATCAATTGGAAATCACAGTTAAGGTAAATTCACAATCGAGAATTATATTTTAATTATATTTTTCAAATTAAAGAAATATTTAAATTTATGAAATATAATTAACTAAAATATAAAAGTTTGACCCACTAAGATTGAGATTCAGACATGCCAAAATAATTCATGCTCTATTTGGTCACATCAGTATTTTTAAATGAAAAGATAGACGGAAGATATAATTTTATTTTTTTAATAGTATGTAATTTAATTATTAATTTGTTAAATATTATTTTAAAAGTTCATTTTAAACTATAACCAAGTTAATATTTACAAAAAATATTGCCACGACCCGTGTAAGGAACTTTGCACGTGCCATATCACGTGCCTTTTCTTTTTTGGCAATATACATTAACGTAACCAAAGCGTCGATGGGCCCACCGCCGCTTCACCCATCATTTTCACGGTCCTGATCCATCCACGTCATCACCCAAGGGACTCCATTCCTGCTCCCCCCCCCCCCCCCCCCCCCCCGCACTTTGTAGGAATATTCTAATCACACATCGCCTCATTCCTTTGGATGCAAAAAATTATTAACGGTAAATGTAAGACCCTGTTTGGCGTACCATATTTTTCGTCAATAAATATTTATCATCGATCGAACAATAAAAAATGCAAATATTTATTCCATACATAAAAAGCTAACACATACAAAAGTAAAATATTAAATTATGATTGATAGTTATTGACGAACCTAAATACAAAAAAACACTATAAAAAACGAAGAAAAACATTTGTTTCACCTCTTGTGGAAGGCAATTTTGCTCGTATGTGTTGTGTTATTAGAAGAAGAAATATACAATTCAATAATATAATGTATGTGATATGTGTGTATATATATATATTATTTTTCCATTGAGTAAGTCTATTCTGCATTCAGTATATCGTGAACATATTCTACAATATTCACTTATTTAAGTAAAAAAATATTATTTATTTACTTGTAAGGTATTATTACTTTTTTCAAATTAACAAATCAACTGTAATATTTTTTTAATATTTTTAATAATTAAAATAATATTATAAGTCATGCATAATATATCTGATTTATATAATTTTTTGCTTTTTTCTCATCTAACAAAACTATAAATATTATAGTCTTGATTTTAACATTAGTATTATAATACTATATGAAATATGAGGCCTCAAAAAAAAAAATTGGTATATATCTTTGGTTCTAAAAATAGTTAGTATAGTATTTAAAAATAAAGCATTTATCCTAAAATTACAATATTTTTTTCCCTTTTTAAATAAAATAATAGTGTTTTTCCTTAAATCATCCAATGCCTTTTGTATTGTGGTTGTTCATTTACTTGTTGGTCAAGCTACTAACAAGTTGCCATTGTAGTATTTCATTGAGTCGATTAATTGATGGTATTGTTAACACTTGATGTTAATATATCATTCAGATTACTTGCTTGATAAATATTTGGTCTTTTGATTTTCTCGTTCTCCACTCAAATATACTTAACATTTACTCGGTGACATGGGTCTCGTTCTTTCACTCGACTCAACTTCAATAGATTGAGATAATTTTTTAGACCCTAAATACCGGTCTTAATTGGTTGAATCAAATACACAAATTTTCCTCAATTCGATCTTTATGCATATCAAGTATTTAAGGTTCAACTTAAAAATTCATTTACGTGGCTTGTTCGAGAATTTAGTTATTATTGTTTGTCCATTGGGCTTGGGTTCGGACATGTGGAACTATTCTTCAAGCCAAGCATGATTCAATTTATTAATATTCGATCCTGATTCTTTTGTTACAATTTAATCACACATTTAATGAGTGTCTGTCTATAATTGAACAAAATTTAATTTAGGAGTATTTTGAACATGCTCACCAAAATCAATTTATACGTCTCATTTAATCCTATCCCTAAAGTTATTTTAGTTGCAATTTTATTTTTTAATACTTTTACAAATTCAGTAACCAAATTTTCAAGAAGAAATAAATTATTCCCTTAAGTAAAAATAAAATAAAATATAATAAAATAATATTACTCCTGAAATATTCATTTTTTTTAAATATTATTCAAATAGATTACACATCCTCTCGTTTTTATGTAATCCCTCCAATTAATCTGTGAGAGAGATGTACGTGGGCGAGAGAAGATCATGAAAACAAACTTGCCAAACAGGCCCTTATTCAACTAACCTAATAGAACCTCCCTATTTCCTCATTTTGTCGTTTTCACATATATTTACTTCTCTGAGGCCTCACGTTTCTGAAACTCTAGAATCCCTACAGCAAGAAACACATTTTCTCCTAAATTTTCCAAAATTTTTCATGGAGACATTGTTCACGTATTATATAAAGAAGGAATCTTTCTATCGCGCTGTTTATTTCGCAGATTCTCCATTTTCAAAAGATTTTGTTCGTCGTTCATCAGTTAGTCAACCTTGTATTAATTTATCTTGTTTCTGACATTGATCAAATTATTGGAAGTACATCATGGGTAGAAGTAAGTGCCTCAAAGTTTTTGATGTAATGATGTTGTGTGTTCTTTTTCTTGGACAAGAAAATTAGGAATCTTTTCGTTCTGTGGCATTCTTGTTTGTGGGTTGGGAAATATTTGTGTAAAAAGACTTTAACATTTGTGGGTGTCTTTCATTTATTGGTCTCGTTGTACTTTATTCGTGTGGTATATTTGAAGTTGGAATTTGGGGTGATTTATGATCTGCATATGTTAATTTACCTTGCAATCTATCTTTCTAGATATTACATTTGCGTACAACCACCCTTATATATATATATATATATATATATATATATATATATGTATGTATTTATTTTGCTAGATTTGTAGTTGGTTCAGCTAAGGTGGGTTTATGAGGGTTCTTGGATTTCGAATTTGAAACTGGATTTTTGCTTACATTCAATGGTTACGGATATTTTTCAACCCCCCCCAACTTGATATCCAAGTTTCTCGAATACTATCAGCTATTACATCTCCATAAAGGAACAATACATTATACATGAAAAATAGTAGACTAATATCTGTATTAGTATGTGTCAAACTTTATGTCTTGTTCACGGGCGTTGAGTATGTACCGTATATGTCAACTAATTGCTGAATTACTTCTTTTGCCCTTTTGGATATTCACTTTAGATTTAATTTTAGTGTTCAATGATTCTGTGGGTGGCTTAATTTATGGATGTAGTCACCTAATCTATTGTGTGTTGTCCCTCCTAACTACCCTTTGATGCCAAGTCTGTTTTTAGCAATTTTCCTGAGATAACCTGATGTCATAACATTTGATTTCTGAAGTTCCTTTTTCTTGTATTATAAACACTAGGAAGTTCTCAAAAAAAGAATGCTGCATTGCTGGATAATGGTGATACAGCTAGTGTGAGCTCGTCATCATCTATTATGCGCTCCAAAAATTTGGCGTTCTCTGGTGAGGAGGAAGTTCTGGTGGATAGGGACTCTTTGCTTGATCAATGCTTAGATTCTTTGTATGAGAAGAGGTAGTTTGTTTTTGGTTATTGTGGTAAAAGTACATGCATCCACATTACCATTTTTTAGGTTGGCTATATACTTTAATTTGGGAAATGGAATTTTTTTTTTTTTTATCAGGGGGTCTACAAGAGAAAAGGCTTTGTCATTGATTATTGAAGCCTTCAATAATAGCTTACAGCATGAGTTTGCAGAAAAGACGTACGCACTTTACCTCTGTTTTAATTAGTTTATTCTGATTGTATCTGCTTTGATTTCTTATAGAAAACTATTAGTGGTTAGGGCATAAAATCTACTTATTTACTGGTCAGTCCATTTTAAAATGGATGCTTAGCCATTATATTTGTAGTAAATAATCTATGTTTTCAACTGTTTATTCTTTTCTTGTCTTGACTTTTTGAAAATATATAATAAGACTTTCTTGCCATTCGATTACTTACCATTTTTTTGTTTCTATTAGAATGACAATATTGCACTTAGTAGAGAAACATTGATTCATCAACTACTTCAAGGGAGAATTCATTATTGAGTGAAGGCACCTGATGATAGCTTTGATCGTCAAGTTGATGTTGTGCTTTGAACTTAACCATCCTTCTTTCTTTCCTTTTATTCTTTTGGTGGTATGTGTGGTGTGTTGGAAGAGTGGTGAAATGTCTAAGAAGAAAGTTAATTGTACCATATACCATGAATCCATATAACAAATTTGATATAAATGTTGAACCTCTTGAGTTAATGAACCATTCCATTTTCTTTTAACAGTTGAGTAAGACTGGTTCTGTTGAACTTAAAGCATATTTCATCTCTTTGAAGGCTTTAGGTTGTTTTTATCTAATGACTATACCATTAGGTTCATAAAAGTTTTTTCTCCATCTAGGTCTGCTACATTGTTGCACCAGTGCTTGAATTCAATCAAAAAGGGCTCTGCCAAGGAGGTTGCATTGGCATCTCACGTGATAGGTTTTTCTCAGCCCTTGTACATAATCACCATTACGAGAGCATTGGATGTTAGTTTGACATTCATTTGTCATGAACTTTTAATAGGACTTTTGGCTCTGACCACTGGTCCTGGGGAGAAAGCACAAGAGATTTTAGAAGAATCAGTCTCTCCTATATCGGAGGCTCTTAAATCTCGGTCAGAAATGTCTAAAATATCATCAGTATGTGAAACGATGCCTTATGATTTCAATATTTTGTTTTTATTGTATATTTTTTATTTAAACCGTTTGTTTTTCTTGTTTATGGGCATACAGTTGCTTGCGTGTTTGGCTGTTATTACTTTTGTTGGTGGAGAAGAACCAGAGCACACGGAGAAATCAATGCAAATAATGTGGCAAGTGGCTCATCCAAAATTGGGTGCCAATGTAAGCATCTTCACTTATATCTAGATTATTATGATAAATGTAGTAATTCTCTGTGTGCGCACAAATAGTATGGTGTTAGCAGAGACAAGGTCGTCTCTTTTTTTTGGGACTGTCAATTTCAGAACATATTTCTTTGTTTCTCAGGTGGCAGTTGGTAAACCTTCACCAGCATTGATAAATATGGTTGTCTCTGCCTGGTCATTTCTACTTACCACAATGGAGGGAAGGGCCCTCAACCCCAAGAGTTGGCAAGAGTCAGTATTTATATTCATGAACTTCTTTCTAAACATTTATTCTGATATAGTTCATTTCTCTCGTCTGTGTAATTGCGTAGGAAATGCCTACTGATAAGTGCTAATATCTTCCAAAATGTCTCAGGTCAATGGCTTACTTTTCCACTCTGTTGGAGAAGGACGACAGGTCATTACGCATTGCAGCTGGAGAAGCACTTGCGTTGATTTTTGAGATAGGGAGCCTTGAGAAATTTTGTGGTGAATCAAAGGTCTCTGGAGATACCTTCATTGATGAACGGAATGATTGTCGAAAAACAATGTACATCCATGGCTTAAAGAATAAAGTCATTAATCAAATGAGAAACCTCTCCACTGAGGCAGGCGGTAGAGGTTCTGCAAAGAAAGATCTAAATAACCAGAGGAACACATTTCGAGATATTATTGATTTTCTTGAAGTATGCATTTATTGTTGTTGCATCGATATACTCTTCTTCTTCTTCTTCTGTTTTTTGGCTGGATTGATGAACTGTATCAATGTGAATATCAGCATGATTATACCCCAGAAACCTCAACAAAGATTGGTGGGGAGTCGTTAAATACAAGTACATGGTCTGAATTGATACAGGTTTGTATATTGTTCTTACACTTCTCCACTTGTGAAAATATTTTTCCATCTCTTGACGTTTTTAAATTTCTGTGACAAATAGTTAAACTTCCTGAAGCATTTTCTTGGCGGAGGATTTGTGAAGCACATGCAGGTAAGTTATCAAATCTTTTAATTTTAATCTTTTTCTGTAGTCTTTTAACTAGAGTTTATCTTGCAATATGTCTTTACCTTTGTCATCAATTACCATTTATCTTGTTTTGACAGGAAAATCCATTGCTTCATGATGTGTTTGGTTTCACTCCAAAGAAAAAGCTTGTAGGGGTTGGTTGTCGTATGTCTGCATGTGAAAAGGTTTGTATACAACTGCATTCTCAGAGCTATCTCTGCTTCTTGATTTATCCCGAAATTGTATTCTGAAGTCGGTCAATAATGTCTCATCAGCTTTATGGTTTTTTGGTTAAACAATTATCTTGATTTCTCTATTTTTATTTTGAATATATGTACACCTCGAAGCTAATTTGCAGTATTAGACTAGTATTGGTTTTTCAGCTATTCACTGTCTGCTATACTTCACATTATAACAAATTTATGGTCTTTTTCTATATCTTCTGCTTCATTATCCAACTTAAACAGGCTGCAATTGTTTGGTTTATGGTAAACAGATTCCAAACTTGTAAGGAAGAAGTAATAGGAACAAAAACCAGAGGAAATATGTCAAGAGAAATAATTTAGTCCTTACATATAGAGCTTTTAATCAATTGGTAGGGTTGATTCAACTAATTTTAGAGAGCAATATATTGGATTTATTTCCTTCTCATATTTCGATATGCTGTCGTCTCTAAATTCGTATTGTTGCTTTTGTTGTTCTGTTTGTTTCACTTTTGGCCTAAATATTTGACAGAGGATGTACAAGTCACCTAACTCCGCTCTTAACAAGGCAAGGACACAGTTACTGAACAAGCAGAGAATGATATCCCAGGTTGGTCATTTCGTTCGACCTTCCTTAGTACACTTTTTTACTGCAATAATAAACAGAGAGTAGTATATGGCACGTCCATTTATTCCAGTGTCAAGATTGTTTCATTCACACTGATTGAGAAACGAATTGCACTGTTCCCCTTGCAAAATTCCGTTGATACTACTTTTCATGATACATATGTGTTGTATTATTGAACTGTTTTTCAATGTACAGGATAAGAATGTTGGGCGCTATGCAGTTGGTTTGGGTGATGATTGAAACGCGAAGCTTTGGACATTTCTGGTTAGAATTATTGCAGATATATTCGATTTATCGCAAGGAATAACATTTAAATCTTGTGAGATCTATTAGGATTTGCTTATTGTTTACGATGATGAAGGGATTCAAGTCACTGAATTCGTCGTTTTGTTTGTTTGTTCGTTCATTTGAATATGGTATTGTTAGGTTTGGTTTATTAGATATGAGGTGGAGAAGAAGTGATTCAAATCAACTCTGTATCATTTCATTTATTATTTGAGTTCTTTCTCTGGTTTACTCCGCTTCCTTTTTAACTAGATTATGTTGATTCAATAATGAAATTTTAAGTTATTGCAGAAACAAGCCTATTTTGGAATAAAGAGAGATTATATGTTTTATACAAAGCTATTTTTTTAATAATAAAATAATAAAATATAATAAACGCATCAATCTTATATTTGTCAAAACTTTGCTCTGTTTTGGCACCCAAGTAAATAAATCAATCAGTTTATACAATCAAATTGTCCAGAAAAAAAAAAAAAAAAATATATATATATATATATATAAAATGTATTGTTCAATCAACCCTGGAATCTGATAAATCTGGTATTTCTACTCCCATCCCAAGACCTTCAAGTCCCTGATAACAAACACGGCACAATCGTTTCACCAATGCGTGCTGTTACCTTGATCCAACAGGGATCATCTTCACAGCAGCAGAAATAGGCATGCCCAGGAATCCAATCAAAATACTTGCTGACCATTGTTGCCATGTGAGAGGGTGGGTGTTGGCGAAAGTGCCCAGGAATTCAATGATGATGACTTGGAAGAAGACCGTGCAGCTTAGCACGACTACAAAGACATAGTTGTCGAGTATGCCTTTGAAAACGTTAATCTTCTCCATATCTCTTGAGCTGATCTCATTGAAAACCTGCATTGAAAATAAAGATCGTTCTCATTTTCTCATACATGCAAATTCTAAAATATTTGCCGGAGCATGTTATTTGGTTCCCGGCACTTTCATTTGTAAGAGTATTATGTCCATGTGCTTCATTTTGGTCCGAATAAGGTCCGTTATTTTGTTTGAATCAGATCCCTAGCTTTTATTTGTGAAAATTAAGCCCTTTTGAAATCTTGTTGTCGTGCAAGTGAATAAGTACAGGGACCAAACTCAAACAAAATTGGAATTACATAGACCAAACTCAAACAAAATGTGAAGGAATGATTTTTTAACCTAAATACAACCAAAAAATGATCGATCTTGTCAAAGATTACCTGACAGAAGACGAATGAGTTGAAAATGATCGTATTAAGAATTAACCCTGAGTCTTCTCCATAAAGGCAGAATACTGCCTTTCCAGACGTTTGAAGGTACCAGATGACAATAAACTGATAAATAGACTGGCCGAGGATATTCCTCCACATGACGTTGCTGATGAAGTTTCCTCTCCGCCCAACAGGCATTCTCTTCATTAAGTCGTCTGTGGGAGGTTCAGTAGCTAGTGCAAGTGCTCCGAGTGTGTCCATGATCATGTTCACCCATAGAAGCTGAACCGCAGTGAGGGGGGCGCTGCCTGAATGTATATTATGCAATTATAATTGTGTCAACGAAAACTACCTATATAATTACGTCGGACCATCATATCAAAAGTTCATAATAATTTAACAAAAATGAAAATAATAAGTTACTATAATACTTAATTAGAATATGACTCGTATATCTCCCCAGGTACAGCTAGCATAAATTTTGTTGATTTATGGGAGTCTCAATATTCTGAAGGATGTGATTATAGCAACTCTTAGTAACACCTAGATAAATCCTCATGTTTACCTATTACGAAAGTCAATTATCCTAAACCTGAATATATTTTTCCAAATTATTTTTAATCTAGCTCATCGAAAATATATTTATATAAATTTTAATGCCGATAGTGATGGATATAATTTAAATGATTGATCTGCCCATAAAATATATACATAAATACATAAAAGAAAACTGGCACAGTGAACATGCCATGTTTACCTGTCAAGCAAGCTGAGGAAAAGTTGACAATTAGCGCTACCACATTAACTGTAAGCTGAAACTGGACGAATTTTTGAATGTTCACGTAAACAGAGCGCCCCCATTTTGCAACGGTAACAATGGTGGAGAAATTATCATCTAGAATGATAACATCAGCACTCTCTTTGGCCACCTGGAAAATTACAAATTGAGCAGTAAGTTTCAGTTCAGCAAGAAAATGCTAAATTAATCATTAAATGAAAAACAATATAACAAGATTTATATAAGACATTTTACATAAGAAAACAAGACAAAAGATGTTCTTTCAAAAAAAAAAAAAAACATATTGATCGTGTATTTAGAAACTACTTCAGATTAAAATGGCCTTCATAAGTTCATATAATAGTAGAAAAACATATAAGATCTCATGGCTTTTAGAACATGGATTTATCTTATTTTCAGACAAAAATTGTCACCTCAGTTCCAGAAATTCCCATTGCAAGGCCAATATCTGCTTCATGAAGTGCAGGAGCATCATTAGTCCCGTCTCCAGTCACCGCAACAACCTCATCAAATGTAGATCGTAAATGTCTCACAAGGGTATGCTTATCCATTGGCGAAGAACGAGCCATCACCTTCCATAAACAACAAAGAATAAGCATAGATAATAAATCACAAAGCAAAAAACCAATCTTAACAAATAAGATGTATGCAATCATATTTAATGGTATTACAAGCAAATTAAGAATTAATGCTTCTTGGGATCGGAGTACCTGCAATTTAGGGATGAGTTCCTGCAATTCCTCCATTGTCTTCATCCGAAATTCTGGGCCTTCAATTGCAATACCATCATCTGTCAATATCCCACATTCTCTAGCTATTGCCTTGGCTGTGTTTATATTGTCCCCAGTGACCATCCTCACCACAATTCCAGCTGACCTACAAATAGCAACAGACTCCTTGACCCCAGGCCGAACGGGATCTTTAATTCCAACAATCCCTATCAAAGTGTAACCCTCAAAGGAAACAGGGTTTTCAGCCGAGAATTCATATCCAATATCCTTATAGGCAAGGCAAAGAGTTCGTAAAGCTTCATTGGCAAATTGTTCGATTGTATCCTTCAAATGAACGATTGATCTTTCATCCAAAGGAACAACCTCACCATCTGAATTCAGAGTCTTGTCACATGCAGCCAAAATAATCTCCGACGCCCCTTTGCAATGTGCCTGATAACCTTCACCAGGTAGCTCCAAAACTACACCCATACGCTTCTTCTCAGAATTAAAGGGCTCGACTTTGACAAGCTTTGTCGACTTTCTCTCCGCTTGGAAATCTCCTCCAAGGAAGAGCCCGAATTCAAGAAGAGCAGCCTCGGTTGGTGTACCAAGGATTTCGGTTTTTCCATTTTCAGCAACAACGATGTCTCCTCCTGTGTTGCTGAATATTGATTTCTGAAACATTTTCACAACAGAATCGGGAATGTCTGAGCAGAAAGTGGAACTCTTCATTGAGCTATTAACTTCTTTTGCTTTCCCACAAACGCATGCTTTCACAACTGTCATATGATTGGTGGTGAGAGTCCCCGTTTTGTCACTGCAAATTGTTGTAGCAGATCCCATAGTTTCGCAAGCTGCCAAGTGTCGGACAAGTGCCTTGTCATTCATCATCTTCTTCATGGCAAATGCAAGGCTCAAGGTAACGGCTAACGGCAACCCTTCAGGGACGGCAACCACAACAATCGTAACTGCTATAGCAAAGTATTCAAGCATTTCCAGGGCTTCATCTCCAGACCAGCTCCAGTGGGAATTTTCACTCAATTTCTTGCTAAAAAGCCCTTGAACAAGAACAGCAAAAGTGATCACGGCAAAAAAGAGACCTATTTTTCCAATAATCGTGGCAACTCCGTTAAGTTTAACTTGTAACGGGGTTTCATCATCACCGCCTTCACAAAGGGTGGCCATCAATTTGCCCCATTGAGTTCTCATACCAACAGTAGTAACAAGCATTTTGCAGGATCCATCTTGCACCTTAGTCCCAGATAGAAGAAACGGATTTTCCAGGGATACATTCACCGGTTCACTCTCTCCAGTTAAACTAGATTCATTTATCAACAAAGAATAACCTGAAACAAAGAGTCCATCAGCTGGAACCTGATCCCCTATACCAAGATGAACTATGTCACCTGCGAGTAAATCAAAAATAGAAATCTTTTGCCTATACCCATTCCTAGTAACATGAACCGTAATCTTTTTCTTCTCCTTATCTAAATCCTTGAATTGTAACGACTGTTTATAATCACTTGTAGCAGTGACAAACACAACAAGAAGGATACTGGCAACAATTCCAAGCCCATCATGAGCACCCTTTGGCCATCCTTCTGTCGCTATTCCGACAATCAGAGAAACAAGAGCACATACAGCAAGAATCATGAGGGTAGTATCTTGAAGGGCTTCCCATACAAAAAGCCAAAATCCCTTTGCCGGGCTTTCTGTAAACTTGTTAATCCCGTAAACTTCTCTTCTGCGATTAAGGGACACTTTGGTAATTTCAACACCATTGGTAAGTGAAGTTGATAGCTTTTGGGCAACGCCCTCAATGCCACCATGGACTTTTAACTTCCTTACATTGTGACCTTCTACAATAGTCCCCAGCTCATCTGCACATATTTCAAAGCCTTCTTTCTTGACTGCCTCCGGCACAGTGTAACTTATACCTGGAGATAGTCAGGAGAAAATCAATACAGAGAAAATAGCATGAAAGATAGTTATATGGATTGAAGTATTACCTTGAATAAAACTAATAGCAGCTTGGGAAACTAGTACTGCAACTCTAAGCTTTTCCTGCAATATAGTGAAATCAAACACGCATAAATCGTTATTAAACAAAGTAAGGACCTTTAAATTTAAATTTAAAAATTAAATAAAATGGTCCACAGAATAAGTCAACTTTCCATGGCTATATGGATGTCTCCAACATAAAGCAACTATAACAACATGGCTTCGGAATTTGACACTATATTACACAAAATCATCACAGAGAATTTTTTTTTTTTTTTTTACTACAAGACTGTGCAAAAATGAGTTTACAGCAAATCAATCTTAAATTCCTATAGAGAAAGACCATAAAAAGTTCCATAAATTGTGCAACTAATCAACTGACAAACTCGTCAACAGCTTCTCATTTACTTGAAAAGAAAGAAATCTGAATACTTCATAAATTTATGCTGAAATTTCATTTAATCTTTGAGCCGGGAATTGGACCTAGCAAATCACATAACTAAAGTCCAGATCAGAGAATTTACTAGGTAGCTAACATTATTTACTCCGAACATCAGTACCATATTTTCCACTTAAAATCGCGAGCAAACTTCATTAAATACTATCATGCTAAAAACAAAATCATTAGAGAACAGGAAATAAAAAAAGGACAACGAGACCAGGAAGATATTTTAGGGCAAAAAATGTAAAAACCTGATTGGACTTCTGGATCTCGCGAACTTCAAAACGCTTGGACAGATTAGCAGTAAATCGGAACCTCCTTTTCCGATTCTTGACAAGCCAGCAGGCTTTCCGCCACCGCTGCAGCGCCTCCTCCGACGAGTTCTTCGCCTTCACCTCCGAAAACTCCTTCAAATAGCTCCCCATAATTATTCACTAAACTGATCCACAATCTCGTACTACACACTTGCAGATCATGAAGTATGAAATATAAATTTCAGTTCTGCTCTAAATATGCAGATTTTTTCAATCTTGGACAGATGATATAGTAAGCAGCCAAAAAGGAAAAGCATGAAAAGTAGTGTTAGCTTTTTGTATTTAATTAACTCTAGTTCCTTATTATATTGAAGAACTGGTAGGTAGTGGTGGTAATAATGTTTTGGAAACGAAGATTGAAGACTGGAGTCAGAGCAGGAAATGGGAAGAACGTGCCATTTTTCTTGAAAATGGAATCCAATAAGAAAAACAACAAGATGTTCGGACAAGAATCTTAAACGTGTATTCGTGTGTCGTAAAATTACCCATATACCCTCGCGATATAGGGTCTATGTTTGAGGTTTTTGACTTTTGCACGACATAATTGGGCGTAGCGTTGTAGATTTGGGACAAAATTGACATTAGACTTAAAGTTCATGTACCTGCTGACAAAGGGTGGAAAGTTCTCTCGTTGGTAGGAATGTTAGGGCTATGGCCAACGGAACGACCTATTCAGTTTTAAAAAATTTAGGATTAGAATTTGGTTTTATTAGTCTGTTTAAAAATCAGTCCGTTTAACTTGAGTTTGATTAGCCCGAAGTCTTATAGGACTAGTTCGCTTAGGGTTAGGGTTAGTCCGATAGCCTGAACGTTTCTTCTTATTTGTCTATTTTTTAATATCGAATTAATAATATATACCATATTTAATTATTTTTCATATGCCATATTTGATTTTTAGTAAAAGATATTAAAATTTATATTTAATTACTAGAAGATTCTAAATATTGTCATTTAAATTTAAAATTTAAATATAACATGATTTCAAATTTTATGACAGTGAATGCTCTTAAAGTTATAATTGAAAGCATAAAATAGTGTATATTACTTAAATGTTTGAATTTTTAAATTTTGTATAGCGATATAAAAGCTCTAAAATATATAATCTTTTAATGTTATCTAAAATTGTATTTTAAATACAGCACAATATGCAATTTAATTAAAATTTTAAATTTAAATATATAATTTGACTATTTGGACTCATAGTCCGATAGTGGCTCGATTAGCCCGAAAACTGGTAGGGTTAGAGTTAGATTCACCATAATCAAGCCCGTTTAAATTGACCCGATTAAATCGAGACTCGATTAACCCAAAACCCCTTAGGGCTAGCCCAAAACCGACAGGGCTAGCCCGTTTAACAACTCTACTCATTGGTACAGATTTAATTTTTCATTAAATTATTCGATTTTTTGTAAAATTATAACTGAGTTTTTTGTTCAACGGGTGTGTACACTGGGTTTTTTTGGTGTGCATGGGTGTGTGTGTATAGTGCAACTCAACTAATAATACTTTTTAAGTAAATCATTAAGTATATGTCGTACAATTCAACGAATAATATTTTTTAAATTATTAATATTTTTTAAGCTAATAAATAATATATTTTAAAGATAATAAATAACGTATTTTAATAATAATAAATGTTAAGTAAATAAATAATAATGTTTTAGTTAAACAATTTATACTGTTAGATTCAATTGTACGATGTATCACGCAAGTTTTTGCTTAGAATTAATATTATAATTCTTAAATATTTTGGTTAACCAGATATATTTAGATTTTATGAAAGTACTCTATTATTTAATCCTTATCAAGAGTTGGTCACTACTCCAAAATTAAAAAAAAAAAATAATAATAATAATAATAAAATAAAAAACACAATATTCCAAAAAAAAAATTACCTCAAAAAAATTATATTTGAAAGGTCAAATTTATTTATTAGGTGAGATTTAAATAATTCCAGTCCAATATAATTGAAAATTTTAAAACATAATTAAAAATAATAATTTATAATAAATTGTACTCATTTGATTCACAGAAAAAAAGAAAAAAAAAACACATTATACATTATTGGATATCAAATATTATGATTGTTCGTGGTAATTGCAAACTGGTTTTTATTAACTAGATTTAGATCTAATAGTTTGTTGCCTCAATTATTTGATATTAATTTAAATTATTTTGACCGTTTCTTCTTGTCTCGTAGTGTTTGTTGATTTCAGTAAATTAATGAAATTCATTTTTTTATCTCAATATATATATATATATATGTGTATATATATATTGTGAGAGAGAGAGAGAGATGAGTAAGAAATTGAGAGAGAGAGAGAGATGAGTAAGAAGTTGACATGTGCTAGGAAACTTCAGACAAGTTTGCTATCACTTCTTCATGTGGACTTCATTAATTTTGCAACTTAAGAGGTGGTTAGTGCAACAAGTGGAATTTCTCAAAGGGAGCTGCTATACACACCACCAAAAATGCTAAACACACCACACCATCAAAAATGATAAAAAAGGACATTAACAAAATTACCAAAATAACCTTCAGGGCGTTCGGCCAGTGTTGGCCGAACGCCCTGAAACTTCGTGTTATACATTCTGTTTTTTCGGGTTTCTGTTTTTTTCGGGTTATGTATTTTGTACGTTAAGTTTTTTTTTCAACGAATGCAAAAATCAAGCTTAGTGTAGGCAAACAGAGTATCGAGCAAACATTAAAATTATAATTTAAAAATATTATGGACACCGAATAAAATAATAATTTAACATTCAAATGTAGAAAATTTTAATGTCATACATATATGTTTACAAAATCACTACTCTACTCATCGGAGTCACCCCCCTCATCCACCGTGAGACCCTCGAGTATTCTTGTAGCCTCCTCGACTCTAGGCATCACGTAATCCATCGATAGCTGCGGATCCTGGGCTGTCCACATGCGAACCATGTTCTGCTCGGCTTGCCTCACTTGTTCTTGAGGCATTTCGGCATATTACTCCTCCTGTTCTTCCGGCACGTGAGAAGGACCCGCCTCTTGCTGGGCAGCTCATAATCGTCTATTTGAAGCGGTAGGCCGTCTTCTCCTTCTTTCGTAAACTATAACATAAGATAATTAAAATGTTAACATACAAACTTTAAAAATAAAATAATACAGGCACACTGTCAGGCTGTTCGGCCAGTGCAGGCCGAACGCCTCGCAGTCTGTTCGGCCAGTGCAGGCCGAACGCCTATCAGGATGTTCGGCCAGTGCTGGCCGAACGCCTAGCAGGCTGTTCGGCCAATGCAGACCGAACTTTGTTTGCTACGTTCGGCCTGTTCTCACCGAACGCCCTGCAGGCTGTTCGGTGAACCAGCGCCGAACGCATTGCGATTTTATGGAAAAAGAGGGCGACAGAAATTACCTGGAGTCACGTTACTTTCGCGTTCGGCGTCCATGTCCTTCGAAGGGTTCGACGGTGGAGGGGGAGAGAGTAGTTCGGCGCGGTGGGTTTGGGGATGGGGATGTGTTCGGCTCTTGCGGTGGGTTGGGGAGGAAGCTGTTCGGCCTTGCGGTGGGTTCGGGAGGTAGGGTTTGGGTTTGGGTAGTTCTTTTTTTTTTTTTTTTTTTAAGGGTTTAAGGGTATAATAGGTATTTTTGTGGTGTGTTTAGTAATTTTGAATTTTTAAATATAATTTTATGTGGTGTGTTTAGTAAATGTGGTGTGTTTAGAAATTTTGGTGGTGTGTATAGAATATGCCTTTCTCAAAATAATATAGATTGGATTTAAGGACACCATAAGTCAATTTACCTTGAATATGAGTGGAAATTGTGGGAAGTTAACTAATAACACATATTAGGTAGGGTATCAAATCGGTTGGATTGTCAATATGATTATTACAGATTTTATATATATTTGAACGTGACTTCTTTAACTTTTTGTGTCAATAACTGTAATCCGAACATAGTCAGTATTTTTTTTTGTTAAGATACTTTCTTTGTGTGTCAACTAATTGAACATGATTAATTTATTTCATGAGTTGACCCAATCGACCTGATTGGACCCAATAAAAGAATTATCATAAAATTCTATGACAAATTATAAAATATATGAATTATGATATATATCAATATACAACTCTATAAGTTTATAAAATAATAGCCGAAACTAATAATCTATAATATCACATGTTAGTTTTTCCTATGTAGACATGATTTATTTTTTAATAAAAATAATTTTGCATATCTTGTGAAATTATAATATCCCTGCATACCATGGGTTCATCCGATCTGACCTCTTTTTTATTCGTGTCATGCGGGTACAACACATTTTTACCAAACTAATGAAGAGTCAACCAAATTTGCTATATTTATTTTGATTCATGTCAAGTCGCAAATTATAACTTTACATTATTAGACCTAAGAGCCCACATTATGCTTCTCTCTCCGTTCCAAAAATAGAATCAAATCTTTTTTCTTTACGAAAGTAGTATGTTATTCACTCCATGTGCCATTATCAACTCAATTGTTACTGTCGCAATGCATAAGATAAATAAAATAATAAGGGCTAAATTTAAATAAATAAAAGTATAAAGATTCAATTAAAAAAAATGAAAACCTCCTATTTACCAAAAAAAAAAAAAAATTCCCGTTAAAAAATAAAAGAAAATATTGAGTCCTAAATAAATATACATTTTCTCCCACCTAATCTAAAGGTGGTGCTGTAAATTGATAGGTAGAATCCAATTAGATATGTAGTAGTATTGGGCTGTGTATCTGTTGGGCCTATAGGTTTGCGGCCCGCTTATTTGGGCTAGCCCAATTACCAAAATTACAGCTAATATATATCACAAATGATGAAAATTTATCCTCGTACAAAGTTTGATAAACATATCAAAAAATTATTTTATTTGTAGAATTAGTCCTCAATCTTTACTCTAATTTGCATTTGGGAAACTTTTCTAAGTATAAAAAAAAATATATAACTAGTTTAAAAATGCATTTTGCTTTACAAAGTTAATTCATGTTGATTGTTGAATCACAAATCAATCAATTAAAATTAGAGCTTGCTATTTAAGCCACGATCCAAGACCGAGCTTACCAGCAAAGGCATGTGGTCGAGTTGGGTTGGTTTGAACTCGCACTAGACCAAGATAACTGTAATTCAAATAAGTTATAGACGCATTTTTAGTCGATTATTGGTTGAGTTAGTACCCGACTCCTAACTAATCGGATTACTAACTCATTAAATCAAGTCAAATAGGCCCAATAACTTTTTGAATTAAAAAAAAAAATATTGCCCAATGGTCCCAGCCCATTGACCAACCCATTCCATTGAATTTGTCAATGAAGTGCAACTTTTTACAAAATATAAATTTACATCTATACTATTTATTTTATTCTATACTATTTATTTTATTTGTTAATTTGAACTTATTGAATATTTATAACTTAATTGTAAAATATAAATTTTCAATCATTTATTTCGATTAATAAAACAAGATCTCAACTTTTAAAATATAAATTTTTAACAAAAATATATTTTGAAATATATATATATATTTTTTTTTTTGGGATTTTTTCTTTTTTGAGTACAACTTTTTTATTTTTATTTTTTTTAAAGGATTAAAATCGTTAGTATTTTTCTTAATTTCACATTTTTTATTACTCTGTGACAAACTCATTTCTTACCGGAAAAGGCGGAAGAAATCAGTTGAAGAGAATTTAACTGCGTAGACCTTTCAGTTTCGTTTCGTGTTGGCTAAAATTACGGCGCATTTCTTACCCGAAAAGACAAGAAAAATCTCAGCTGTATAAGTAAAGAGCCAGCAATTTCACCCTGCACGGAGAATCTCCGTTTCGAGAATCTTCAGAATCTCTTGAAAGCAGAAAAAATCTGCTGAAAATGAGAGGGCCGGGCCCGGGCCTCTTCTCCGACTTCGGCAAGACAGCCAGAGGTCTCTCTCTCTCTCTCTCTCTCTCTCTCTCTCTCTCTCTCTCTCTCTCTCTGCTATTGTATATGGGCTCAGATAGGTGTGTATATGTGTTGTGTGCTGCAGATATTTTGATTAAGGACTACAGCGATGATCAGAAGCTGGTTGTTTCAAGTCAGAGTGATACTGGACTGGTATGCTGCGGAAGATATTTATTTTAGTAGTGAACTTTGAATTATATTTTGGATTTTGAATTCTGGTACTACAATCCCCCTTGCTTTGGCGCGAATTGGTGATCAATTATTCTTCATGAATTTCTTTCTTTTTTAAAACCATTTACATTTATATTTCTCTGGCATCATTTGCTACTTCCAATCTGGCCTGTCCGTTTTGCATTGAGATATCATGAGGTTTTTGGTTTTTTTTTTTTTTTTTTTTTTTTTTTGCTGCAGTTCTTGCTCTGTTTTATTTTGTTCTAAGCAAGCCTTGATTATATTTCTCCCAATTTTCTTGGAAATAATCACTAATGTGTCTCAATTTTGCGAATCGGAGACTTCAGCAGGCTGCGTAGACACCGTAGCATAATTGGTGCGCTTCGTAGATTAATCATTTTGTTGCTAATACTTCTGAAGTAATTATGGTTCACTAATGTTTCATATGTATTGTATGGAAGTATTATGTGGCATTTGGTTCGTGCAATGCATTTCAGATAGATATACAGAAACTGTGATAGTCATAGGTTTGTATCAAGTTTAGCTTCTTCTCTGCAGAATACTCGTTGGGGATAGAAATCGATCATTTCATGTCTCCTTTTTCTTCAACTCTTTCGTTCAATCAATTTATTTTGCTATGATAAGTTGTGTAGGGCTATTTGAAGTTGGAAGATTCAATTAGTTATCTTATTCGATTCTATCTATCATTGGGACAGGAATGGATTGTGATTCTGAACTCTAACCTTTGATGTGGGAAGGGCTTTGTATCTTTCTTGATCTCCCGAAAATCCCATTTTCACTAAAAATCCCGGTTGTGTGGCATTCTAATGAATCTTTCGTTAATTTGTAAGAAACTCTTTCTTTATTAAATTAGAAGACAAGAACAAAACACAATGAAATGAAGAAAAATAACCTCTTTGTTGTCAATTAGAGAATATGTCCCCTAATCTGAAAAATTTCACTTTTGAGCTTCCAAATTGAGCAAGAGCAGGTTTGATTTTATTGTTGGTAATAGGACATCACAATATGACATCAGATGAAATGTGTTCATTCGGTCTATCGTCTTCAGTTATTATGTTTGCCTTAATGTATAATGTACATTATTCTAAAGTTTATCTTGAAATGCAACTTGTTTATCCATTAGCACTTTTGAAGGGGTTAATGTTACTTGCCTCTTGAGTTTCGAAAAATCCCATTTCCTATTACTTTGTATGAAACTATTCCTTCACTGTATAGTCTTGTATGCATACTGCAATGCGAACTCTAGCGCTTTCCTAAACTGCTTTTGGTGTTTTGGTTCACAAAATTGTTAAATTCCAAATTTCATATTATTTATTTTGACATCCGTGTCCAGGTCATTGGTTCAACCTTAGTGAAGAAGGGTGGGCTCTCCAATGGTGATGTGGCTGCACAATACAAATTGGGAAATGCAACAGTGGATATGAAGTTTGATACTGAATCAAATGTATGTCCTTTCAGTATCCTCACCTTAGTTGCATATTTTCTCATTTCTAGATCAGGCTTTAATTTTTAATTTTTTCCCTAAAATAATTTCTTTGATTCTGTAGATTACGACAACCCTCACGGTTGAAGATATCTTGCCATCATCCAAGACCATTGCTTCATTGAAATTACCAGATTACAGTTCTGGAAAGGTACTATATTAGTTTAGTGTCGCCATTGTCATTAGCGGATTTATCATTCCTTTATTTGATGATAATCTCAAATAATATTACTTTTGACCAACTAGATTCTTTCTTGATTCTTGCAGATTGAAACTCAGTATTTCCACGAACATGGAAGTTTAACCACGGCTGTTGGACTCAGCAAGTCCCCTGCCCTTGATGTTTCAGCTACTATAGGTACCCCTAGTGTTGCCTTTGGTACAGAAGCAAGTTACATAGTCTCTTCCAGAAATTTTGCAACGTACAATGCTGGACTCACCTTGAAGACACCTAACGCTTGTGTCTCTGCTATTCTGTAAGCTTCTCAATCAGTATGTCTAAAGAGCAATATAACTTCTACTGAAATTAAGTACACCATAATATAGTTAGATTTGGTTACGTGGATTTATTTATTCTCTTATCTTTAGTTTTGACAAAGGAGATGCAGTAAGGGTATCGTACTTGCACCATTTGGATCAGCCGAAGAAAGGGGCCGCTGTGGGTGAAATTACTAGAAAGTTCTCGACAAATGAGAACACTTTAACGGTTGGATGCTCTTACTCCTTTGATCCTCATACAATGGTGAAGGCAAAGCTTAACAACCACGGCCATCTTGGTGCACTCGTCCAGCATGAGTTGAGACCCAAATCCATCCTCTCCATTTCAGGCAGTTTTGACTCATTGGCCATGGAAAAGACCCCCAGGTTCGGTTTGGCACTCACTCTGAAGCCCTGAATGGCCTTTTGTTGGTCTAAAGATACTAGGAACACCAAGCTATTATAGGCCCTTATTACTTTCAGTTTTGAAAATTGATTCTTTCTTGTAGATTTTCAGTAGATTCGCACAGTACATAATATTTTTTTAGCGTTGATGTTTAATATTTATATTAGGGGTTGGATTCTCTTCCAAACTGGTATTCCATACAAATTATTTTGTCATTTTTGAATGCCACATTTTCGATATAAATCATACTCGAAGAAGCTAATATAATAAGAATATGAGAAAATGATTGGGTGTGTGTATATCAACTTATCTTGTTGGCTGATAATAGAAACTTCTGAAGTTACTGTTATTGATCTTTTGTATAAGGAAAAGTATCTTGTGAATGGGCTTGCCTTTTCCTTTTTATTCTTCAAACCTAAGACTGATTGGGTTGAGGTGGTGATGTGATCAACTCTTCTGTCACATTTGGACAAAACTTAAGGTTGATTGGTATAAAAAGTCGGCAGGATAACAGTTGATGACAAGATGTTTGATATGAATAAGAATAGAGATTTGACTTATGAAGGTAGCAGCCAAAGTGGACAAATTATTCTGTAAGCCTAGAAGCCTGAATATATTTATTTTATGAGGTTATTTGGATCAGATCTTGACTGCGAAACACTTGAAATTTCTGGTAACATTGGCTGGTTCCAGCCAGGTACCTTGCTTCTTGACTCGCAACATTTTTCCACTCAAGAAACCAAGATTATAGTTATATCTATTTACATAAAGATCATAACTTTTCAGAAGATGGAAAGTAAGGGTGGGGAATGATTAGGACTCCAACCTCGTCTCTAATGAAGGAGGCTGGGTAGCATTCCGCATAGCGTGAGTTGGTCAGGTTCGAACCCTTATAAAAGGTGGATTCAAACCTTGACCTCCTCTCAACAGAAAAGTCGGATACCATCTCACTTAGTATGAGTTCGTATATACATATGTACACACATAGATACTCAATCTCAGTGAGACATATAATAAAATTTTGTTTCATAATGCATCAGTAAATCTCAAAACATGTAGTAATATTCATAGCAATACCAACAACCAAAGCAATGCAATGATAAATCTCAGGGTATGGAATTTTGTAAGTTTATACAGTGGCATATAGCTCTGGCTTGAAAGAGAACCACCTGAATCCACAACTCCACTTCTCAGGCAAAGAAGGGCATTTGGGCAGCCAATGCCAGGTCCTCCTAGCTATCTTGTAGTACAATATCTCAGGCCATGTATAGCAGCACACACAGATCAACCCTTGGTGCCAAAAACAGTACACATGCTCGTAGTTGTGATAGCAAACAGATAGGAACTTTCTGCACATCATTTCAGGCATCGTTTCAACCTCCAACCAATTCGCACCATCTTCCCTCAGCTCCCACAGTTTCATACTTCTTGAAATCCCACTCACTCCCAACCCTCCAATCAGGTACATTTTCCGGTCCCCATCGCTCGCCAGCCGGACGAAAGTGAGGCCGTTTGGCAACTCGATCATTGGTTTCTCCCACTTCCCTGTGTCCAAACAGAAGGACACAAGATGAAAAGGCTCGGGGGTGGTGTAAAACAGGCTTCTGTTATAAAAAACACCCTTTTGATGGTAGTTCTCATTCAAGAGTGGATCGAAACCTAGGAACTGTTGCCAAGAATCGGATATGGAGTCGTAGACGAGGGCGACATTGGATGATCCTATAGAGGACAGCATGAAGAGCTTGTAACCCTTTGGATTGGAAACCAACGTGAAGAGCTCGTAGCTGAAAGGGCATACCGGGAACTTCACGCGACGAAGGGAGTGGCCGAGGAGGTTGCAGATGATGAAACAGGAGGAACTTGGGATGGAGAAACAGAGGAGGCCATTGGAGGATGAGAGGAGATTGGAAGAAGGTGGACAGAGCGAGACGTTGCACCATGAGTTTACAGCAGTGTTGAAGAGAGGGCATTTACGGTGGAACTGCGGGTGTGAGAGGAGGATGAAAGAAGAGAAGGGGGAGGAAGAAGATAAGGAGTGTTTGGAAATGAAGTTAGGGGAGAAGATAAGAGAGTTGAAGTGTTTGCAGGTTGTTCTGAGGCTGAGGAAAGTCTTGAGGGGCAGGAAAGAGAGGACTCGTTCGAGGAGATGATCCGGTAGCCTGCTCCATAATTGGGGATCCATACCCGTATCGTTTGGTGGGAGAGAAGGGCTGTGATCGTCCTCTGGGCTTGGAAAAATGAATGTTACTTCTTGTGTGTTGGTAGATGCCATGAAGCATAGGGTGGGAGAAGGGATGGACTTTTTATTTGGAGAATAGTGAGGGATTGATGAAAACAATGTGCAGCATGAGAAGGTAGCGTATGAACTGATGTGAATCCCTTGACTTGCAGACTTTATACATATATATATATATATATGTGTGTGTGTGGATATATGTGTGTGTGTACACATGAGAGAGAAATAGATAAAGAGAGAGAGAGAGTGTACCTACACATATAGGGTTGATATCATATCAAGTTGTTCGATATTCAAATCGTGTTCGTTTGTTAAAAGTTCATTTGAACTCTGTTTGATAATAAGTTGGAATATATTTTTACATTTTATCAAATTTAAAATTCAACTTGAGCTTGAGTTTATTAAGCAAAATTTGTTAAAATAAGCGTAAACTATCAAACTACTCGAGCTCAACTTGTCTTCAGCTTGATTAAAACTCATTCAAGCTCAACTCGATTAATAATCAAATCCATTTCAAATAAAATATTAAAAATTCTATAATATTTCAAACAATCTTAAACAATAGTACATTAAACTCGACTCGACTATATTATGATAAGATAAACGATAGTAAAAATTTGTAATTTACGATATTTAACAAAAATATAACAACAATATCATTATTTTATATTTTAATAACGGGTATATATGATATGCATAAAGCTATTGAGCCCTGAATTGTCATATTTTGATAGAATCTCGTAGTATGTAAATTTTATTTATATTTTTTATTAAAATAATAATTTATAAAAAAATAATAATTAATTTTTATAAAAAATATTAATTTAGGTCCTGATGCGAACCAAATAAAATTATTATATTAAATTTATTGATATAGAACGATTCTATTATAATAATTATAATAGTAGCTATCTCGTCATAACTTTATAAATACATTATGACGTGAGACGATGTTATATAAAATTTGGTATACTTATAAAGCATCAAAACATCATAGCACCTATCCCCTTTTTGTGTGTGTAGAACATTAATTACACGCAAGCATTAATTACACGCAAGCAGCTTGTTGAAATGTCAATATAGTTTATGTACTAGTTGGACTAAATTAAAATTGTTATATTAAATAATTGAAAATTAATCCTATATAATTAAGACTCTTCTAGAATATGTGCAACTTGGATGTATAATAGTATTGATTAATAATCAGATTGGGTTAAAGTTGTCCCATAAATTGAGTTGTCGGACAAATAAATGGGTAGTCGCATAAATTACTATTCGAAATTTATATATTAGTCTCCGAATAACTCGAATCCCACAAGTGAATTAAAAGTTGAATCTGCATTAGATCTCACCCGAGTCGCCCCATCTATCCTCCTGAGTAGAGGTTTGGTTTCAAACCCCAATACGAACTCGAGGAGTACGTATTACCCAATTATCTTATTTGATTGCAAGAAAATTATATTATTATCTATTATATAGTTCTTAATTTGACCTATATATTATATAAAAAATATTATAATAAATAAAATATAGTATTTTCAGATTATATATTACATGTAATTTTACTATCATTTATGTATTGTAAATTATTTAAATATATTACAGATAATTTAATTATCGGATAAGTTACTTGATTATTCAATTGATATTATTTAACTCTATCTAAATATAATAGGGTCGGTGTCTATCTGATTCGATTACGTCTCTAACTTTATAGTGTTCGTGTTGCCTGGCGGTTGAGTTGAATGTGTAAGGTGACCCTTTTTTTATTTTTCTTTTTTCCTTTTGTATTTTTTCTTTCTATTTTTAAGCTCATTTCTTTCCACCATTACAAAAAAAAGTCAAATTTGGGTTGAAATTACAAAAAAGTCCAATTTGGGCAAAAAAGTCCAATTTGGGTTGATTCAAATATTGGGGGACCGACCGGTCAAAAAAAAAAAAAAAAATATTGGGGGACCGAGACATATTATTTTTGGACCATGTGAAGAGAACTAGGTATTCCATTCAAATCTTACGTAACATATTTGACAATTATGACAATTATTGGGCCTAGCGTTTGGGTGAATTATTAGGCCCAAATTCAAATTCTAGCCCATGGCTTCAACCCGAACATTTTTAGGGCCCAAATGCTTCTCTAAACCCTAGTCCTCGCAATAAAAACCTGTTTTCCGTCTGTCTACGCTCTCAGAGTGCAGCGGCGACAACAATGGGTAAGCATTTCCGGCGTCTAAACCCTAGATTCCATTTCCCGATAATTTCTTCTTCCTTGCTTGTTCTGACCGGTGTGGTTTTGCGGCGTCATTTTCAGGTGCATATACTTATGTGTCGGAGCTATGGAAGAAGAAGCAATCCGATGTGATGCGATTTTTGCTTCGGGTCCGCTGCTGGGAGTACCGCCAGCTTCCTGCTGTTGTACGTGTTACACATCCCACCCGCCCCGACAAAGCCCGACGCCTCGGCTACAAGGCCAAGCAGGTATAGAAATTGTACATCTCCATCGTAGTTTCCTTTTGCTTGATTTTGTTTTTCGGAATATTAGTTGCTGTTCGCTTCCTATCGTATGAAATGAATGTTGCTTTTCTGCAGTATTTAAGTTTACATTCAGAAATTGCTTTGTTTTTTTATTGAATTCGGTGATTATACTTTCTTTGTTCGTGATTAACCAATCATTCATTTGATAAATTAATTTGGTAGAATGTACCATTTTCGGTGAGAATTATCGTTACTGGGTCTATGATTTTGTTGAGAAATTCTATATTTGATATTAAATATGATAACAATGTTTTGCTTGATTGTTATTACATATAAACATGTAGTATGGCTAATACAATCTGGAATTAATCAATGTACACTAGAAAGCCTTCTTCATCAAATATATCAACTAGACCTAAACTCAATTATTTTTAAGTTATTTAGTTGATTCACCAGTAATTTGAGATGTTGAACTTCATCCCATTTCTTTTACTAATTATAGCTCGCGATGAGTAGTATTATAGAAGTTTTCCCTTTTAATTTTCTTGCCTTGTTACAAGGAAGTTCATGCAGTGCTTCATATGTATGATTCTGGTAATATAACCAGATTTTGGTTTGTTAAATGATGGTAAGAACTATGAGTAATTGTTCTTTCATTCCCAAGTAGACATTATATTTAGTCTTTTACAAAACTTCAATGCATGTGTTATTTGATGCTGTTTATGTCTTTAAAGCAATATGTTGCAATATTCAGTTAGTGATATACCTCATGGATTGTCCCTTCCTATTCATACAAGCAAACAACCCCTTTGAATATAACATGCAATCCCATTATATTCTAAGCCTGAAATGGGTACCTATGTTGTGTCACGCGGTTATTTTCCTTTTCGTTCGGGGTTTTGTGTTTGTTGAATGATTATTTTCTTTGACAGGGTTATGTGGTCTACCGTGTGCGTGTTAGACGTGGTGGAAGGAAGAGGCCAGTCCCCAAGGGTATTGTGTACGGTAAGCCCACCAACCAGGGTGTTACCCAACTTAAATTCCAGCGCAGCAAGAGGTCTGTTGCCGAGGAACGTGCTGGCCGCAAATTGGGTGGTTTGAGAGTTGTAAATTCTTACTGGATCAATGAGGTTTGCTTTTAGATGCCTTCACATGTCAAACCTTGTGTGTGTGTGTGTGCCCCCTGTACTTGTCTGTACCCTTTGAAGTCAAACTGTAACTTGGACTTTGTGCTGCAGGACTCGACTTACAAGTACTTTGAAGTGATATTGGTTGATCCAGCCCACACTACTATCCGAAATGACCCAAGGATCAACTGGGTCTGCAACCCAGTCCACAAACACAGAGAGCTTAGAGGTCTTACCTCTGCTGGAAAGAAGTACAGAGGTCTCCGAGGAAGGGGCCATCTCAACCACAAAGCCCGTCCCTCCAGGAGGGCCACTTGGAAGAGGAACCAGACTCTCTCTCTTCGCCGCTACCGTTGATCTTGAAGTTAATTGGTGTTTGTATCACAAATTAAATCTGCTTTCGCTAAAGTTTTATCTATATCACTTTATTGTGAAATATCAGCTTTGCCCGGATCCTTCTACCATAAAAAAATACCTGCATATTTTGATTAGTATGATATTTTGAGCAAGTTTTTGAACAATTAGAGTTAATTTGTTGAACATGTTATTGATTTTGGGACATCGATTTAAGCTCTGGAAAGTGTTTGCTTCTTAAATTATACGTTTTTACCGTTGGTAGTTCTTGATTGCAACATTAGTAGACAAACAAAAGCGTCGTGATTGTTGCATAACTTGATTGGCTTAGTCCAAGGCTGTCTAGCCTTTCTGTGTTTGTTTAAAGTATACCCAAATCTTGCCACTGTCGAACCTTTGATTTTCTGTTGCTTAAATGAAACATTTGTAAATGAAAAAAAAGTTTTATGAAATATGATCAAACACGATAACTAAGGTTTGTTTTTTAATTCACCAATTTTATAATAAATTTATGTATTATTTACATACAAACTAGAAAAATAAAAATCATTACCTTTCTTATTTCAGAAAGTGCATTTTCCCTCTTCTTGTTTTAGTACATGTATTGGTATTTCAACTTAATAAGATTAATGTATATGAATATTACCCAGTTCTACCAACTAATTATAATTGAATTGAAGTTGTTGGACAGTAACCTTCTTAGATCTGGTAAGATCATTTTAAGGTTTCTGAGTTTCTGAGATTTACATTCGGTGTAATGAATGTAAATAACTATATGAATGTATGGATATATTGTTGAAAATATATAATATAGTACATTCGGTATAGCATCTTAAACAATCTTTTACAGTAACGAGTGGGTAACATTGAATGGAAAATATGAATTTCCTTGATCTTATTGTAAAGATAAATGTTGCCCGTTCCATGATTATTAGATTTTTTTTTTTTTTAATTGTAGAATTGTATTTAATTGAGACGGTATACCACAACTAACTATATATATTAAATGCACGTTATTGAGATTGCAGACAACCATTATAGGCATTTTATGCACATTATTGATTATTAAATGTTATAAAAAATTAATGATCCATATTAGTTGATGTAGGATGTAAGAGATGAATGAGGTGTAGGTCGTGGTTGTATAAATGCCATATAATTTCTCACTGCTCCCTGTCCTTTCTTCACCTTCACTTTCCATAATTGTTAACCCACAACCAGGGTGGGGTGGGGTGCTGCCTCACTATCCTATATAAACTTATATAATTATATATGTTATATGTATTCGAATCAAAATAAGAGTCTTGTTTTATGAAAATATAGATATAGTGAGTTTTCTGTGAAACGGTTGTACATGTGACACGATTTAAGATATTACTTGTTTAACTATAAAGTATCACTATTTTTTAAGGTAGCTAATCAGTAGCAATACATTTAAAAAAATAATTATAATTTACAGTTAAACAAGTAATACCTTATATCGTGTCACACGTTCAATTGTTACACAGGAGTTTTTGCGATATACATATTATATGTTTTAATAAGAAGTTTTGTTTTGTAACAATTTGATAAAAACACGACTTCTTAAAAATTATAAATTCACACTTATACAATTTCATATATCTTTTTATTTGATTTATTCATATATAATTTATTTCTAAAGTAAAAAAAACTTCACTTTTTTCTTTTACTTTAACTAATAAACGTGACATTGATTTTCGAAACATAATCTCCTTTTTCTGAACGTAAATAGTTTCTGAAACATAACTTTTCTTTTTTAGAAGGAGTGAATATCATTTTATTTTTGATCAATTAGATAAAAGTATAACAATGTAAAAGTCATTAATTTTTATTTATACGAGTTTCTTTATTATTCATTAACTTTTTTAATTATATATAACTTATTTGTAAAATTAAAATTTAAAAACTTTCTTTACCTAAAATACGAATACTTTAAAACAAGAATTTTATTTTAAAAAATAATACACTTAATTTTTTATTTTTCTATGAATTTGGTCCGTAATTGTCGAATGTTGAGCACCGTGCTTGCTTGACTTTATGCCCTGCCTAGTTGGAAAATTGAAATTAAATTTTTAATTTTTATTTATACATTACTCAAAACAGGATGATATTCCCATTTATGCAAATCTCCTATTAAAGAAGATACACTTAATTTATTACAATAAATGTAATTTTCTAATTTAATATCTTATTTTAAAATATATTATAAACTTTAAATTAAAGACTGTGAAAAGATAATTCATTTGATATATTATACGTTAAAAAATAATAAAAATAAAATATATAATTGTATTTTAAATATTTAGATAAAAAATCAAAAGAAAAATAAATGCCAAATTTGAATCAATCGAAATACCAATATTATTATTGTTGTTATTTATAATTTTATATGATCTATTTGGGATTTTCTAAATTAAGCTGGAAATAAGTTTTCAAAATGAATTTAAATTTTTTATTTCGTATTATCTCTTATTTTTTAATATTTTTAATACATTGAAAAAAAAAATTGAATAATCTCACAAAAACATTTCAGATAACAGTGAGAATCTTAAGTTCATATTCTGCAACAGCGCCCATCCCTACCCACCTGTGAAAAGCCTTCTCTGTGTTGTCAAAACCAACCATTACTATTTTACTACCAAACAAAGACATTTTCTTGGCAATAATGAAAGTTCAAAATGTCCCATCAAACTCAACCTCAGATCTCCAAAAACACAAACCCCATTTTAAAAGATTTTGCTTTCACAACTACGTCGCTTTTACTAATGAAACTCAAATGTGAAAAAGCTTTCAGATTTTGATTTTTGCTAAGCCCGATGGTGGGCTTGCTTTTTCTTCCCTGTTCTTTCTTTTCTTCTGTTACAGCTTTCGTTGTCTTCTGCGCCTGAATTTATTCGTTTCTTTCTCTCCTTTGTTTTGTGGATCTTTAATGTTGCTTTCTGATCCAAACTGGTTTATTCAAGAATGTTTCATGGCTGTTGACAAAAATTCTCGTAAATGTGTGTGCTCTTTGGAAATTTGAAGGTGAAAAAGCTACTAAAGGCTCTTTTTTTTTTTTTTTTTTTTTTTTTCAGGAGGGAATTGAAAGAAATAAGGGAAAGGTGATTTTCTGATTGCAAGACGTGGAAAATTCTCTTTGCTTTTTCTGGGGCAAATCTCCAAACATGTTGTGTGCTTGTTCTGGGGAGCAATTTAAGCTTGAAGAGGCAGCGCCACAGTCTCCAGAGTCACTGGCCACAAGGGATTTCTCTGCCAGTGGAATTTCTTCAAGAACTGGAACTGTTGATTGGGAATCTAAACTTGAAGATGCTCAAGTAGATGAAGCTGAGTCCACTTTGAAGGAAGCACTTTCTTTAAACTATGAGGTATTTATACTACATTGCTTGTTATGTTACATGTCTCAGTGCATATAACATGCCATTTCTTGAAATTGCTTGTTATGTTTCATGTTCTTGATGTATTCATTAAGAGATTAGTTCTCATGTATGAATTTTAGGAAGCTAGAGCATTACTGGGTAGGCTTGAATACCAAAGAGGTAATTTTGATGCTGCCCTTCAAGTGTTTCAAGGGATTGATATCAGAGTATTATCACCAAGGATGTCTAAGGCCATTACTGAGAGAACTCGGCCCCGAAAACAGCGGTCCAGAGGCAGAAATCTGTTCACTGGTCTAATGTCACTGCATTCTGTCAGCCTTCTTCTTGAAGCAATTTTACTTAAAGCTAAGTCTTTGGCAGAGCTTGGACGAGTTAAAGGTATTCATTAGTCTCATTTATTTCTAATTTTTGCAGCTACTGTAACTCCACAAATGTCTGTTTCCTGTGAGTTCCATTCAAAATTATTTGGTTAAATTGGAATTCTGATCACGGCGTAGTTAGAACAATGATACTGTAGCGTTGTGGAAACTCCTATAATGTTGGATTAATATTTGAAATTAGACCGATATTCTTAAAATATCACACCTCAAGAACTGTTACATGGTAAATTTGTGAAGATTTGTAGCATTACGTACAGTATGAGCAATGAGCATTTGTTTTGAGGCAATGTAGGATAGTCAAAGGGCAAAGTGTAGTTATTTATTCTGCCTTTTTTTGTTTTTTTTTTGCTCTTTATTTTGTTAGGGTGGGGGGTGGGGGGTGTTGGATGTCTTAAATTTAGACTTTTTGGTGTTGATGGGTACAGAAGATTCTTGGCTTCTGATTGGTCTGTTTTCATCGTGAGTGACAGAAGCTGCAAGAGAATGCAAGATTATCTTGGACACGGTTGAATCTGCTCTTTCTCACGGTATATATGGGGAAATCAATGAAGATAGTAAGTTGTTGGAGATGTTTCACAGAGCACTAGAGTTGCTTCCCAGGCTATGGCTACAGGCAGGTTCTCTAGACGAAGCCATTGTTGCATATCGAAGGGCTCTACTAAGGCCTTGGAACTTAGATCCCCAAAGACTGGCAAAAGTACAGAAAGACTTAGCTGCCACTTTGCTATATGGGGGCATCGAAGCAAGCATTCCGTCTCAGTTCAAACCAATGGGACTCACATTCCCTGAAAATAGCACAGAGGAATCAATCCTTCTTTTGTTTATACTGATGGAGAAAATTCTTTATGGCGAAATAGAGTGGGATCCTGAAGTTATTAATCATTTAACTTTTGCCCTTACAATCTGTGGACAATTTGAGTCATTGGCAGATCATGTGGAGCAAGTTCTTCCCGGTATTTATAATCGTGTCGAAAGGTGGTACTTTCTTGCTCTATGCTACAGTGCTTCTGGCCAGAATCAAACAGCATTGAACATTCTAAAGAAAGTAGCTGGATTTTCGGAAAATAATCATAAACCTCATTTGCCATCATTCTTGCTTGGAGCAAAATTATGCGCTCAAGATCCAAGTGAATCTTCAGAAGGGATAAATTTTGCACGAAGAGTGATTGATATTTCCATAAACCAAAATGAGCATATACTAAGCCAAGCCCATAAGTTTCTTGGGATCTGCTATGGAAATGCGGCAATGATATCTGTTTCTGATTCTGAAAGAGTTAGTTTACATAAAGAATCTATTCACTTCCTAACCCATACTTTACTGAATGGGATGAAGGATCCTGAAATTAGCTTCAGACTTGGTCTAGAAAATGCTCTTCAGAGGAATTTGAGTTCAGCCTTTGATCAAGCAATGGTGTACTCGAATAGGAGTGGTGGAAGCTCTGCCGGAGGTTGGAAACTTTTAGCTCTTATTGCATCTGCAGAGCAGAAACTAATAGATGCAGAAGCTATTGTTGATCTTGGTTTAGACGAAACAGAAAATGTTGGACAACTTGAACTTCTGAGGTTAAAAGCGATAATTCAGATGGCTCAAGAACAACCAAAGCAAGCAATAGAAACATACAGGGTTTTGCTCTCATTAATTCAGGGACAGGGCGAACATCATGACAAAGATACCAATAAGGTGTGTAGTGATTACGTATTAGAAGATTTAGAGTGATAATTTTGAATTCTTTGTAAGAAATGTATATTCATAATCCTTTTCTTGTTCCTTCCAACGACAGCTAAAAGCTGAGAGGATATTGGAATTAGAAGCATGGTTAGATTTGGCTGGACTTTATTCAGAACACGAGTTATGGATTGATGCTGATATCTGCATTAGAAAAGCCTACGCTACTAATTTCTACTCTGCTCGAGGTTGGCACACAACAGGTAGACAAGTCTTCCCCTAATTCCTCATATGGTGTATTTTACAATACCCACTGCATTCCATCAGGTGTAGAAGCCCCACACAAACACACACACCCGCGCATGTGTGTTTGTGTGTGTGAACTTATGGTTGATTCTATACTGGATGCATTGTGTGTAGGATGCAAGGGATCTTTCTCATATTTATGATTGATGGCATATTGTATCTTGCTTACACACTATCTTAACTGCAAGCAGGAAGACTTTTTGAAGCCAAACAACAATACAAAGAAGCAATTGCTGCATTCTCAGTTTCTTTATCCATAGAACCAGATTACATTCCCAGTATAGTTTCGACTGCTGAAATATTACTAAAGATTGGAAATCGGTCAATCGCTATTGCTAAAAGTTTATTAATGAACGCACTTCGATTAGAACCAACTAACCATGATGCGTGGTTTAACCTCGGAGTTGTGTATAAGATGGAAGGATCAATGCAGCAAGCAGCGGACTCATTTCAAGCAGCCCACGAACTCAAACTCTCTGCACCTGTTCAAAGCTTTCAATGAATTGACAGCAACATTCATTCTTTTTTAGAAATTGATTGCTATGTTTTGATCATATTGGGAAATACAGTCCTTGAGATTCTTGTTTATCGGCTTTGTACAGATGATTATTTTTTGAATGAGAAACAGCAATTTGAAGGGAAATATTCTTTTTTGCTTATGATCCATTTGGTTTCAAATAGTGTTTTTAGTTTATTTTTTATTATTTATGCATATAAATATATATATATGTGTGTGTGTGTGTGTGTGTGTGTGTAATGTACATAGAAAAGAGATTTTGGAGTATAATGTAGATATTGTTTATCTTGAGGTGAATTAGCCCCAAGATTTCTTCCCAGAAGAAATTGATTATTGCATTTTTAAATCAACATAAATATAAAAAAATCAGTCAGACAGACAAACCAAAACTATTTGAACCCATCACATTCATTCATAGATCAAAGCTTTCTTTGAAGAAAGTGAGAGCCATCTCTTTATACAACATGTGCATTCAGTTTCTAACACAAACTATATACGAGAGCTCAACGTAAAACAACGAGAAATTATTCAGCTTTATGCACTTCTTTACAGATCACTTACACCCTATAAGACACTTTCTCCCAATGGATGGCCCTGGTCAGGTGAGGCGTATCGTCATCCCATCTGCCACTGCATTTACATAATAAACCAAAAATGATCAACTTGAAGCATCATCATCAGAGTGCTATTATTGTAATTGAAGTGAACGTTGTGGAGGCTTCGGAACCCCATATTGAGGTCCAAATGCAGGGGAAGTTGGGAGATAACAGAGCAAGATTGAAACAAAACTAAGTTACAATTTTTGACCATTACAATCACAAAGGGTGTGTGTGGCCTGGTTTCCAAAGTCCAGTTCCTGGAACCTAAGATCCGAGTCCAATGTTTGTGTTGGGTTTGAGGAATTCAGCCTTAAGTCCTGTCCAACCCTACACTATTGCACCTTCACTTCAGATCAAGAATGATATTTCTGTGCTTACACCTGACCCTTCAAGCGAACAACTGAGCACCAGATGCAGGAATGCAACCCTTTTCTTTGGAGGACCTCAGGCCGACAAAAAGAGAGTCTCCGATTTAACAATAGACACACTCTTGGGATTTGTGCCCATTTGATTTTGATTTAGGAATTAGGGTTTCACAATTTATGAGAATTCCCATTTCCAGAACTTTAATCCTCTCCAAAACCAGTCCAAACACACCCCAAAGGACAAAGAAGTGGGAAACAAGAAAAATGAGAAACGATCATAATAAAGAAGCTCAAATACCCAGAAAAATGGAACAACACTAGCAAATGCAATAGATATAAGGAGATGAATACCTTGAGAACTGGTTCACCTTTGTTGGCATTGGTGTTCTGCTTTGCAGCAGCTGCTAGCTGTGCTTTTGCAGCTCTCCCTGCTGCAGAATGTTCAAATTGCTCTTGCCTGCAATCATCGTGATTAGTGTATTGTGAAAAGTTTGGAATAATACCATAAGACATCAGAATAAACCAATTATCTCAATTCCAGGCTTGAGAACTTCAAGAAAATGTACAAAAAAGCTGCTATGAGAGCTGTTTATGGGTTCAGTTTGTTTTGTAATTAAGATGAAATTGGCTCACTTTCTCTAACTTATCTATGGAAATGCAAAAGTCTCCTAATCGTAGTGATCACAAATGTCCATTCTCGTTGACATGAATAGAGAAAATTTCCAAGTGGCATTATTCTAATATTCTTCAATGTCCATTCACACAACAGACCTCTTCTATTCCCATCTCAATAAAACACATTTATCCGCTAATGATAAAGCCCCAGAAATTTTTCCTCCAAGAAACCTCATGAATTTCACAGAGCAATTTATAATGTTTAGAACTCTTCAAGCCAGAAGCTCAATAAATATTTCACAAACAGACCCTGTAAACTTATAGCTATATACTCCACCATTCATCAGCAATATCTACAGAAAAGTTACCAAACCATCAGGGCATGAAGCTTGCCACACTTTTTATCACAGGAGAAGCAAGTTCATCCAGTGTCTCAGAATGGGAAACATTTAAAACACATTTTCCAGTAAGCACTAGTGCTCATTCCTTAATAAATTTTCATGAATCTACTCTTTCATGATTCCTGTCATCTTACTTCGGGGGTACCTAAGTGCACTCTCCAGTTTGAAATCGGACATAGGGCTTCAAGTCATGCTCATATAAATTTACAAGGTAACATCTTGTTTATATAAAATTAACAATTTAAACAAGTTAAAACTTCATTAATCTTTACATAAAATTACATGGAACACAATGAAATATAAACAAGTATCTCCTCTGATGAGCAAAACCTTGCAGTTTCTATTCATCAATTTACAACCTATAACTAGTCGAAGAATCCTATATGAATAAGATAATGTGTCCGTTGATACAGGTCAATACAAATGAAATGCCGAAACCAAAACAATATGAAATTTCAACAAGTTTTAATTCATGATCCACATTAGTCTTTTCTTCTTCAACCCTTTCCTAATACCTCGAAAGTCGCTTATACTAAACTAATTTATTATCATTAAGAAATGCATATGAACCTAGTTGCAGGTTGGCATCCACAGTTATTACAAGAAAAAGCAACTTTATAAATTGGTCTCAAACTCCAGTAACCGCTGCTAAAAAATAAATAAATAACATATTAAGAGCACAGAAGGGAATTGAAAGGGAAAAAGTAAAAGCCTGCTTAACTCAATTATCTACGATTCTATCTATCAGAGTCAAAGCCAAAAGGAAAAATTGTAATTCTTGAGAAACTACCACAAAAAATTGCATTTTTCTTAATTCTAACACAAACACAACATGAATTGCGATTCAACATAAATGTAAGTTATTCCTTTTCAAGAGAAAAAACCCAGAAAATCAAAATCCGTAACAAAATATGCGCATTAATATACAGAAGAACGGAGAAAAAAAACCTTTTCTGGGCAGCTTCGGCGGCGTTTCTGCGGGCTTCTTCAGAGGCCAAACGCTCCTCTTCTCGTCTCCGCTGTTTTTTTCCTCCATCAAAGCAAGGAAAACAACTCATTTTACAGCTCTCCTCCCTCTAATTTATTTCTTTAATTTATTAAAAGAAATCTGAAAATTTGTATGAATTTCTTCTTAAGCCCCTTTTGACTATCTTTTTGCTGTCAAAAAACTAAGATTTTAGAATTTCAGATGGGAAGAAAGAAGGGTTTGGTTTGTAATAGTCTAATAGATGCTGGCATTCTCTACACGTTTGACGAAATCCCAGATTTGCGTCACTCAACGCGCCGTACAACTAACATTGCGCTTCGTATTATTCTTATTATTATCGTTATTATCCAATTTAATTAGTTTTATTTACAATCAGTTATTATCGGTAAATATTTTAAATTTGATCAAATATATAAAATATATCAATTAATATATAGCTAAACATAATGTTAAATCAAATTATATATACACATAAACTTATCTTACTCTGCAAATTATTTTATTTTCGTAAATTTTAATTTTTTAAGATCATATGAGCATTTAACATGAACTCTGTGCATTTAAAATATAAAAATATTTTTCTAAACTATATTAATTAGATGAAGGGTAAAATTTCATAAAATGTTTTAAAAAAAGAATATATATATATATATAATTTTTTTTAATTTCGGAAAAGTAAAAAAAAAATTATTTAAGTTGTAATTGGTTAATCTAAGCTATGTAATTTAATTTTTTCTTTACGTATAAACTTACAAAAATATGTATGATACATATTGAAATTATAATTAATCTTTATTTAATCCTTCATTCAAGGGCCCCCTTTTTTTTTTTTTTTTCAATTTTAAATAAACGTACCAACTTAGAAATTGTTGTACAATAATTTTAGATCACTTAATTTGGATATATTTAATATATTGAGGTTTTTTAAAATTTAATTTGGATATATTTAATATATTATTAAGGTTTTTTTTAAAATTTATATTTAGAAGTATATGTATTTATAACATGAACACAAAATAAAATATTATTTTATGTAAAAAAATCATTTTCTCTCTGCTCATTGTCTTATTTCTTTGTTTTTAGTGATAAAAAAGTTATTGCACTAAAGCTTAAAAACAAGAGTTGTTGGCTTAATCACAATTATACTTTATTAAACTCCTACCTAATCATTTACGTAAAATAATTGTTCTTTGGATCAATCCAGAAAATTTTAGCAGAAAATAAGTAAAAAAAAAAAAAACCCGATTAAAACAACTGGTCAATTAATATTTAATCACATATTTTAATTTTTTAATGTACGATATAATTTTATTGATGATATCATTCAATATAGATAGCATGAATCAATGAAATTAAAATATGAGATAAATTATAAATAAAATAAAGAATTTCGTGTGGTCAATACAGATTCTCTGTGTTTATTTCATTCTTTAATTTCATCATTAAGTAAATTTTGTTGTTTCATTTCATAATTTAATTTTATCAATAAGTTCCACGTGTTAAAATTGATCTGGCCCAGTGAATTAGCCCAACAAATCTATTGGGCCGAGTGAGAAAAGGGGTTTAAAATTTAATCTTCAATTTCAAGTGGTTCAAATTGTTGGGCCTCAAAAGATTTTGATTGGTGGATTAAAGTAATTATCTAAAGCCCAAGCCCATTAGCAGAGTCCGAGTCTCACTGGGCTATATTTTTTTAGATTTCCAGCCCACTTGCTACATTATAATAATTTTTAGGCACATAATTGAATATTGATATATTCCACATTAATATCTAGGTATATAAAAATGCATATATGTGTCTCTATACATGACCCCACATACTAGATATGAATCCACCAAGTATCATATATACGAATTATAAAATTTTCTTATAAAGTCGGGATCTTGATGGTATAGTAGCAACACCTCATCACCACATATGATGTAGTTAGAAGTTCGATTCTCCAACCATTTAAGGTATAGTAGCAACACCTCATCACCACATATGATGTAAGTTAGAAATCCGATCCTCAAACTATTTTAAAATGCAGCGTGCAGCTCAATTCTTGAGACTTTAAGAAAAGATTGAGCAGAGATTTTTTATTTCAACTATTTAATTTATCAAACAATAAAGTTATATAAGTATTAGTTAGACAAATATTTAATATATTAAAGTGTGTGAATAAAAAGACTTTTTATTTATTTATTTATTATGGCATTTTGCAGCATGTGTTGTGTTTTTCCAACTAAAAATAATAAAGAAGAAAACTAGGTAAGGAAGTTTAGAAGAAGAAGAAAGAGTAGGAGAGCAGGTACCAATTACTGCTAACTTGCAACTTAATTGCTCCAACCTAATCAATTATTTCTGCCGCCAACAACAATTCAATAACCTATGCTTAGGGTTTATTTTCAAATAACTATATCAATATTATATTAATTAATATATATATATGTATATATATATATATATATATGGGTCATTTTGACCGTTAGGTTCTACATCCTTAGTGACAAAAAAATAATTCAATTTTTATCATTACTTATAGGAATTTTTTAATTTTTTATTCTGAATTTAGATTTTTCGTATTTTTGGTCTCGCTATTTCAATTTTAGTCCCAACGATTAATGGTTAACGAATGACCAAATCAAAACTATGTATTAATATCTAAGCTAAATTAACTAACGAACAATTAGTCAATCATGAGTCGTTGGAACTAAAGTATAAATAATCAGATAAAAAATACAAACAAAATTATAAGGCATTTCTTTTTTTATTTTGGGTTTATAATATGATATGATATACTTCTAATAAACAAGAAAAAGGGGATTAATTATGCCATGAATAAATATTGTAATATAGAATAGTGAATGTTTGACCGAATCATTTGTTTAATAAGACATCAATACTTGGTTGGCAAAATAAATAAATAAATTAGAACAAAATTTTATTGCAAAACTCTTATCTTTATTAATTATAGATATTAGTTTGGGCATTGACAAACTTTGGTGTATGATGTCATCTACATGACTTAAGGATTATATTCCTCATTACCCCTCACCGAGCTGCCGGGCTGCTAACATGGAGAGTGCCGCCTTCGAGATCCGGTTCTTTGCTTCGTTCGTTCTTTCTTCTGCCATGCTTCTGCCACAGTGTCTTCTAGAGAGATGCAGGGGTTCGGGCGGAGCTCCTCGGCGATTTCATTCTTCTTCTCAAAAAGCTGAGACCTAATTAAAAAATTACTGCAAAATTTATCCAATAATTTTACAAATTTAAAATAAAATAAAAATCCAATCTTTTAGCAGCCCTAAATTAAGCGTCTACAAAGAAGATTAGTTTGAAACATAATTTATCTTGTATTTTTTTATTTTTATAACTTCATTCTTTATGCTTATAATGCTACAAATTTAATCTTATTTCATTTAGAAACTAAATTTACCATGGAGGAACCGGTCGCCTTGTGCATATCTGTAATTTTTAACCACTATTATGTTGATTAAATCTATACTTTTTTAAAATAAAATGTAGATAATACCGTAAAAATTTAATTTTCGGATAAAATATAATTAAGCTCGTACAAATAATAACGATAAAAAGAAACATATCAAGTTTTGGGACGGCACTAATATTATTTTACAATTAAATTTTACACAAGGGTACATTCCACAACCTTGTTTGGCCATCATCTTCCACCACCACACAGGTGGCCTCATCTTTACAATACATGTGACACAAAACATTAAATTTATATCACAACAATGTCCATCACCAAACCTGGATTATTTCCAATCCGATCACCTAACATTTTCTTACAAAAAAATATTTACATCAATCTTTAGAACGATACACATCAATCTTCACCAGCTTTTTTTCCGATCGTATTGTTTTTGTTGTTGTTGCTGCTGCTGTGGAACTCCATTGTTATCATTCAATCCGTTGATGACGCTTTTTGGAGAAGAAGGACCTGCACTATGCACCATCTTTCTCTCACTTTGCTTCCTCACATACTCCTTCTTTCTCTTCGCCTTTCTCTCACTGGACACAGCCACCGGCGGACTCTTTCCGACGATAGTCGGAGCCAAATACCACCCTATTGACGTACACAGTATGGCGAAAGACCGGCCGTACACCGCCAGGAACAATAATATCATCACCACCATCGCCGGCAAGTAGAACTGAGGCTGTCTCAAATTTTCCAGCTTAAAACTCCCACTGCATCTAATTAAACACCTTCTCTTTCTCTTCTTCTCATCAGTTTTCGGTTCCTCTTTCGGGCCATCCGATGTAGTTGTCGGAGGATCCGTTGCATCAGATTGAGTGCTCTTGAAACTACGCAGTTCGATCAAATTCTTCTCTGGCTTTTTCTCCTTGACCTTAACAACGATGGGCTTGACTTGGTCGGAATCGTCGTTGGTGTAGACGAATCGGACGAAGGAGATATCCTCGGAGCCCTTCTGGGTGTAAATCTTCTGTTTCTTGTCCTCAAGGTCTGCTAGAAGCGCGTAGAATTTGTCCAAACCTCTGTCTGCAAAAGGGTTCTTGTTGGCGCTGTCTCTGCTTAAAATCTTGCAGAAACTGGTGCTCCTTTTCGATCTCTTCGGCGTCGGACAAGGGCTGTTATTGGCTTCGTTTTCGATTTCATCTTCATGCCCGAAGCTTCCACTTCCACAGATGAACATTTCAATTTTTTTCTGGACTATCAAGGGGTTTTCTTTAATTCTTGTTGGTTTGATCCAAGAAAATAAGAGGCATAGTGTACTGATGAATTTATAGAGGGAGAGAGAGGGAGAGAGAGGGGGGGGGGGGGGCACGTTCTCTAGAAGACTTGATCAAGATTCAAGAGGGTAGCGGTCAAAGAAATGCAATATTTTCTTGGACAAAGCCTGTGATTCTATGGAAGCTTCCATTTTCTTGCAATTTTTGTATTGAGAGAGACTTGACTTCTCGTGGTAAGGGAGGTGGATTAATTAATTAGTGAATATTTTGCGCCATTTCTAACGTGGTTTCGAGTTCCTTCAATTTTTTTTTATTATATTTAAATTCATGATATGGTCCGACCATATAATATGAGAAAAACGGTCAAAAGCCTTAAATGAGTTGGATTGTGTGTTTACAAGTTGGTTTGAGAAATGATTTCAGATTTTGTATGAAATTGAACACGATCTATTTAGTTTTTTATATTAAAAATTTGTAATTCACACGCGACATACTTATTTAAAGTGCTGATTTGATAAATTCAATTGGATCAAAATATGAAAAAATTATCATACATTTTATATGACCTACAAAAAAATAAAAAATAATATTATATATATCAATATACGACTATAAGTTCACAAAATAATAGTTAAAATTAACAAAATATAATAACACATGGTGAGTTTTTCCTATATAAATATGATTTTTTCCACAAATAACCTTGCATGCCTTATGAAATTTCAATAATTTTTTTTTATAAACTTGTATGTTCTCCCGTGCAATACACGAATATATTATTATATTATAATATTAATAAATTTCAAAAATATATAAAATTAATATTTTTAAAAAAATATATAATTATGTTCGATAATTTATATATATATATATACCATGATTACAATAAGGATATAAATATTATATATAAAATCATATGTGAACATTAATTTATTTTATTTATAAAATACAATCATCAAATTAGCAAATATATAGTATTTTAGTTTGAAATCAATAAAATTGAATAAAATCTTATATATTAGTGAACATTTTTTATTATTATATATAATATTGAATCTACCACCAATAATTGATTTGTTAAAATTAAGTAATTATGAAGATATATTAATTTTTTATTAGTTTTGATCAAATTAGTAATATTATCAATATTAACAAATAAAAATATAAAAAATTAAAATGAATGCTTATTGATCAACAATATAACAATATTTCTTAAAAATCAGTCCTTTCATTTGTGAAAAAAATGAGCAAAAAAATAATAATAACAGATATAAATACAGTCAATTTATTAATATATTATATATATAGATATATTGAATAGTAAGGTCGATACAACTTGATTCAATTTTAATCCAAACTCGCAAAATTAACTCCGAACTGTTATATATTAGATATATTGAATAGTAAGGTCGATACAACTTGATTCAATTTTAATCCGAACTTACAAAATTAACTCCGAGCTGTTATATGTTAGATATATTAAATAGTAAGGTCGATGCAACTTGATTCAATTTTAATCCAAACTCGCAAAATTAACTCCGAGCTGTTATATATTAGATATATTGAATAGTAAGGTCAATACAACTTGATTCAATTTTAATCCGAACTCGCAAAATTAACTCCTAGCTATTATATGTTAGATATATTGAATAATAAGGTAGATACAACTTGATTCAATTTTAATCCAAACTCGCAAAATGAACTCCAAACTATTATATGTTAGATATATTGACTAGTAAGATCGATACAATTTGATTCAATTTTAATCTGAACTCGCAAAATTAACTCCGAGCTGTTATATGTTAGATATATTGAATAGTAAGGTCGATACAACTTGATTCAATTTTAATCCAAACTCGCAAAATTAACTCCGAGCTGTTAAATGTTAGATATATTGAATAGTAAGGTCGATACAACTTGATTCAATTTTAATCCGAATTTGCAAAATTAACTCCGAGCTGTTATATGTTAGGGCCGGATTAGTTTCACAAATTTTACCATCCCTATTCACAAGACAAGATTTAACAAATAGAGGGCTTTTTTGGAATTTTGATACGTTTTGTTTTATTTAATTTGATTTGGTTTGAAATGGTCCTCCGTCTATGAAGGAAATTGGATCATTTAATTAAGAAAATATTTTTTTGTTAATTTAATTAACCCTAGCACGACGGGGACACGACGAGTAAATGTCTTTGGTCACAACAATATTTAATTATCTACACAATATTAGTCTTTCAATTTTAATTAATTAATTATTTATTTATTTTATTAAATTGAGTGGAACTGCATAAATGATATGACATGATTTATTTTATTTTTTTAATAATTCAAAAAACGACAATTCTCCACGATTTCAAAGTTAATGATGGGTATAATAATAATTTAAAATATGTAACAGATATAGTTGAGATGATAGGCTAAGGTGGCGGTCACCTGATCCAAACTTATTTTGAAAATTAAATTAAACAGTTCATTTAATTATTATTATTTTTATTTTATTTCATTGGTATAAAATTATTTCAGAAATTAAATTAAATAGTTTAGAACATAAGTACATAATCAAATCCATTGAATTTACCCCATCGACACTTAATTAAATTACTTTTATTTGTTAAAATCTCATACTTTTTTATTTAATTTCCAGTTCTTTCTAATTTCTGATTTTTGAATAAAAGTTTGAAGAAAAAATAAAAAAATTAAATGAGAAATATATCAATAAAAAAATGATAAGATAAAATCTAGTATCAACTGTACTTAATATAAATAATATTAAATAAAAATGTTTTCCAGCAAACTAATCTTATGTGTCGAAATCGTAGACAGGTCATTAGGTTATTTATTTATTATAAACAGTTATCATAAACGAGGTAATAAATTTAACATATCAAACATTTACAATGTTAGGCAATAACGACCCTAATATTATATACCCGAAATCCTCTATTTTTATTTTATATTTATATGTATATATATATACATGTATATATTATTTATGTAAAATAATTTCACCAATAAAAATATTTTGATATAGTTTTCTTTTTAAAGAAAACTAATGTGAGATCCCGTGTGATGCACGAAAGTTATTTTTTTATATTTTTATTATTAAAAAATATGTTGTTTAATACTAAAAATATTAGAGAAAAAAATTATACTTAATATATTACTTAATCTCATTTTTCTTGTTATTAGATTAAAGTTTAATTGATCACTTAATGATATGATTTTTATATATCCGATAATTAAAGAAATTTTCTATTTTCAATATTTTAGGTTAATCAAGTAAATATTATTAATTATTCACACATTTTTATTAGTTAAATATAATAAAAAATTTATAATTACAATATTAAAGTGAATTTTAAAAATAAATATAATCAATATTCTTTTGGATTACCCCCAAAATTTTTAAACATACCCCAAGTCTAAATATACCCCATTAAAAATTAATAATTCTCCTTTTTTTTTTTTACTAAATATACCCCATTTTTATCTCTTATACCATTCTCACTAAAAAAATAAGAAATAAATCAGCATTCCGACTTGAGTGCCCAACCCTCCATAATTTGCAACACAAATTGACAAAAACCTTTCCCAGTAAAAAATTCTAATATTTTTAAATTTCTGCATATCCTTCCTTCTCTGCCCAGAAGTGAAAAAAAAAAATCTCTTTGTTTTGCTATATATGGGTGACTTAAATTTCAATGTGACAGACTCCATAAGTTGCTGATTAAAACCATCAGGCGTGCCCACATACAAAAAAAAAAAAAAAAAAAATTTATATATATATATATATATATGAACCATTATACACAAAATTCTTTACAAAATCAAGTTTAGAGAAAAATCATTTAAAGATGGGGAAAAATTATTTAAACAATAGTGTTAAGTGTATGTTCCTTATCAAGTTTGACTTTCACGGTGAAAGGTTTTAAATTTGGAGCCGAATCTCAAAAAAATCATAAATCTGAATCGATTAAGATCTATAATTTTTTTTAATTTTAAATTAAACTTGGATATATTGCAGGTAAAAATCTACAAGTCAGAAACAAACACTGATAAAGCTGTGGAAATCAGGGAGCGGGGGGGCCTCGTTTACTTACGTAATTAATGATAAAATTAGTAATTAGTAAACGATAGTATTAGGGAGGGTGGTTGAGTAGACGTAACATTTAATTGACAAAAATTTACTTTTTCCAATGTGGATAATTGTCTTGACAAAAGTCTTTGTAATAATAATCAACACGTGTACCTTACATATTTATCTTCTACTAATACAAGTATATAAATATTGATACATTGATCACACCATAAATGTAATTTATTGAACGTTACACTCTACACCCGACTTCTTTCATTGCTAACTAAATTAGACTTTTAACACAAATCACCAATATTTACCTCTATAATATATATATATTGTATACAGTACTAAGTTCTTTCGTGTGATGCACGGATATATTAATTTCTTTATGATTATTTTTATATACTTTTATAGTACAATAACATTAAATTTAAAAATACATATAAAATTGATATTTTTTAAAAAATAGATAATTATATTCAATAATTTGTATATGTAGAATGATTATAATAAGATATATAAATCATATAAATATATAACGGGTAAAATAGAATAAATCTAATTTTGAGATTCATGAAGTAATTATATATAATTCACCTAAAAGTAATATGTCAATGCATGGATAAGAATAAAATTATGAATATAAATAAAATTATATAGAATTTATAATATTTTAAGGTTGCATATTAACAAAGTTATACAATATTTTTCTGTAATAGTAACCATGTTCCGGTTGGAAAATATGGCAACTACAATAAATAGTTGATACTTCTCTATATATATATATACATATATATATTTTAACAAACTTTTCTATTATATTATTTTTGAAAGAAATTAAAAAATTCAGAATAATTGAGCCATCACTTTTTCATATATTATAAAATTAATGTTAATTCATAATCCCAAAATTTATGTTAATTAACTTCATAATTGCAAAGTCACTTTCAAATTTGTAGTGTGAGATTAACTTTCTTAATTCACGGATGAATTAGTTATTTAATAATAATGATAATATTGTTCAATAATTAAAAGATATTATATATGAATTAAAAAAAGTATATCCAAATTTACAAAGTTATTTTAGCTAGTACTTCTCTTTATATAATATATATATGTATAGAATGGTACATGCCTTTTATATATTATATTATATTATATATATATATATATAATATATGCCAGATTTACTATAAAGCAAATCACTAAAAATATATATATGGGCTTCTCCTATTATATATATATATGTATAAAGTAGGGTTATTGATGAAAAATACAAAATTTAGATGAATTTGCAATTTTCGCACAATATTTAAAAATTGACGATTTATATTATAAATTTAAATATTTTTTAGCAAATACCACATCGGTAAAAAGTCAAGCAATATTTTTTATGAATTGATCAACATTTGTATCATCTTTGGAGTAGCTCGACATGGGAATCATAAATTTGTTCTTCACTTGTCCATCTGTTACTTCAATTGACAGAAATCGGCAATGGAAGTAGCTAAAAATATTATGCATGTATATATGTAGCTTTAACTTTGTATTTTCTTTTAAAATAACAAAAAATCATCACCATTACCACTGCACGACTAAGCTCAATTCTTATACAACAAAAAATCTAACACGACAAAAGCCCTAAATCAATTTTATCAAAAAGACCACATACTTTGCCTTCAAACACTAAAAAGAATAGTTGTTGGTATGTAAATTACAATAATAATTAAGCTTGTAATAAAATTTATATTTTAAAAAAATATGTAGAAATTACACATATTTTTATTGGGCATGATATATATATTGCGCAAGCTAGCTATTCATATATTTGAAATGAGATTCATCATAAGGCCTCACATTTGAGGGGGCAAAAAAAATTGTTATATACATAGCCCACAACTCGTAAAAAAAAAAAAAAAAAAAAAATTGGTTCAACAGCATACCTATTAAGACACATTTTATTTATTCTATTTTATATGCATTAGCCATATAAAACAAAAAAAAATTCTAGTTTTCAAATCTTGGGAAAAAATAATGAAAAATGCGGTGCCTTCAAATTTAACGAAGATTAGGAAGTGATAATTTTTAGGCAGAAAGACATTGATATTTGGCTTGTCCAATTAAAATTTTCAGGTGTATAATATTCTTAATATTTTGTAAAAGTTTGTTAATTTATTTATACATTTCTATTTAAGGATGACCCTTTTTAAATAAAAGATCACTACTAATTTAGTGTATGTTTGATTCATCATTTTATAAGAAACTATCATAATATAATTATATAATAATAAGTTTTTATGATTATACTTTTTAAAATTTTTATAGGAGTTTAATTTAAAAATTAGGGCAAGAGTCTCAAAGTTGTTTGAGATAGCCCTGATATTGTGTTGTCGTCAGTTCAAAAAATTTGAATCTAAACTAATTGATCGATTTTTACTTTTAAAATATTAGAAAGCATATATACTTTAACATTAATATCCATCAATTTCTAAATCAATAGGTCTATTGATTTAATTTAAAAATAGCATGTTTATGTAATTGAAATATTAATTTGACCAAAATTTAATTTGGGCAATTAAAGTTATTAATGTTACATCAAGTTGGTGGTTCTTACCTAGGGAAAGAAAATGGCGCATGAAGTTCCAAAAATAAAAAAGAAAAATAAATAAATAATGATACATAAAGTGCCGCCAATCAATATGTAGGCCAATTGGGGAGTGTCCAAAGTTCGAAATTTATTCTTTTCCGTATGGATGAGCCCACGCGCCCCACAATCTTTCTAGAAACTCAATTAATTTAACCAAAAACATTTTTAATTATAGGGGAGTGTCAGAAATTAATATTTTTGGTATGGGCGAGCCCACCATGTACTAATGTGTTGCCAATCTTCCAAGAATATTTAGGGTCTGTTTGGTTTAAGCTTAACTAAGTTATTTTAAAAATGTATAAGATAAAATTGTACCGTAAATATTAAATTAATATAAAAAAGATGATTTATTATAATAATATATTGTGTTGGCAATCATTGAATGATTAATAAAATAATTAATTAGTTGTATTGAAATTTGAAGATTTAATAGAGGAAGAGGGATAATTTTTTTTTAAAAAGGATATAGGTACATAAAATATAATGCAAAAACTTCTGTGAAACGGTTGCACGTGTGACACGATGTAATGTATTACTTGTTTAGCTATAAAATATTACTTGTTTAACTATAAAGTATCACTATTTTTTAAAGTGTATTACTGTCGTTTAGTTACCTTAAAAAATAGTGATATTTTATACTTAAACAAGTAATACTTTATAGTAATATAAGTAATACCTTAAATCGTATCACACGTGCAACCGTTTCACAGGAGACCCACTCAAAATATAATAGAGTGTAGAATAGATAGTACTATTTTAGGGTATTATTTTATTGGACTATAAAACTCAATTTTATAACTAAAAACAACGAGAATGAGATATTTTGACATTCAAAATTCTTTCATACCAAGTTTAAAACAAACATACCATTAAAGGTTTTTTTTTTTTTTTTTTTTGTATTGTCAATAAATTTATAACTTTTATATGTAAAAGTTTTTAATTTAAAATATTTATTTGAATTTAGAGTGAATTTATAATATTATCTTAAGTTTATTTTATAATTTTTGAAATGGAATTTTAGTTCTTTCCTTTTGAGTCTAATTTTTTTTTATTTCACTAAATTACAAAGAATAAAAATCACGAAGAAATACTGTGTCCAAGAAAGCAAATCAAATTATTTCCATCCAATTAATTAATATTCAATTAAGTAAAATAAATAATGTTGTAGAAATTTCAATTTTATTGTGAGAAGTCAAACGACAATGCCCACCTAAATGTAGGCTATATTGAACCATTAAATACTTTAAATACTACAGAACTTGTGTAACAGTTATATAAATGCTATAGTCTACACAAAGAGCTATGTAACGAACCTTCGGGTTTGTGGTCTCGGAAAAATTGTAAGATTAGTTCTATAATTTTAAATTGTTTTAAAATTTATTTTTAATTATTATTTTAGAATTTTTTTTAATTGCGTATATTTAGTTCTGGTTTTGTTAGAATTCAAATTTGTGGTAAAAAAATTCATGTACAGTGCATGTGATTCTTTAAAATTTAGAGAATTTTGAATTTATGACGATTTAAGTGATGCGATTGCCAGCATGATACTATTTATCGCCTTCATATTATAGCGAATTAGATTTAACGTGACTAAAATATTTGAGGTTGATGTAGCGCAATGTTCTAAGTCAATTGGTGGCGCAAAAATTAAAGTCTATTGACGAAGCAGATATTAAAGTCTTTGAGCTTCAAATTTATTTATGGGAACAACAAAATAAAACTTATTGTTGTAAATCCAACCAAGGGAGTTTAGCTATGAATGTGCCTCAACGATCGAGTTGGCATTAGAGCTAAGTTGAGGTTGACTTTATTCACAAAATTAGAGTTTTTAGTCAGCATTAAGACCGAGCTAGAATCAAGTGCAAAACTCATCCAACTTAGGGTAGCACGGGTGCCCAACACTAAATAAGAAGAAAAACAATATACAATATTTAAGTTATCGATACACATGAGAAGAGATATACCAGATATTCTTGCTATTTTAAGAGAAACATTGGCATTAGCTTTCCCATCTCAGAGCGGAAGAAGAGTGACAGGATCTCGCCCACCTTAACTCAAACTAAATAGGCTCGAAGAGGGGCATGACTAAACCTTTAAAGGAAAGCAACCTTCGGCAGCTATCGGTTTGCACTTTTACCCGATCTGACTCGACTGACAGATAATCCGACGTTAATAGTAGGTCTAATTTCAAAATATTCCTTTCCTCTTCCCCTAATCCTCTCCCTAGAGTAGCAACTGCTGGTGATTACAACTAAATAAGCGAACTATAATGTTAACATAAACCCACAACCATGTTAAGATAGTTATCAACTAAATTATGACATGTAAAATAATCTGACGTGATAGTCCAAAAACTCGTGCGAAACTTAGTTGATGAATTAATAATAAACACGGAACAAATATAATATCGTTCAGTCTTAAAAAATAAAATTATTTCTCCGCAAACAAGTTGGAAGAAGAAATATATACAAGTAATGACATAGCTTTGTACAACATTTTCGTTAGTATTTCTGATGATAACATGTACAAGATGCCTAGAGAAAACAGTCGTATCCTCTGAATGATTGATCCAACAAAATTATAGTCAAATCAAGAAATAAAAAATGTTGAACTTTAACCATCAGAAAGTCCATTAATGACGCTTTTTGGAGAAGAAGGACCTGCACTGTGCACCATCTTTCTCTCACTTTGCTTCCTCACGTACTCCTTTCTCTTCGCCTTTCTCTCACTAGACAAACCCGCCGGAGCCAAGTACCACCCTATCGACGTACAGAGTACGGCAAAAGATCGTCCGTATATTGCCAGAAACAATAAAATCATCACCACCATCGCCGGCAAGTAAAACTGGGGCTGTCTGATATTTTCCAGCTTAAAGCTCCCACTACATGTCATTAGACACCTTCTCTTTTTTAGCCTTCCATCATTTCTCGAGTCCTCCATCGGAGATTCCAATGTAACACTGTGAACGATCGGAGGATCAAACTTCTCCGTTGCATCAGATTGCGTGCTCTTGAAACTACGCATTTCGATCAACTTCTTTTCTGGATTTTTCGCCTTGACCTTAACGACGATGGGCTTGACTTCGTCAGAATCATCGTTGGTGTAGACAAATCGTACGAAGGAGATATCCTCGGAGCCCTTTTGGGTGTAAATCTTCTGTTTCTTGTCCTCAAGGTCTGCTAGAAGCGCGTAGAATTTGTCCAACCCTCTGTCTGCAAAAGGGTTCTTGTTGGCGCTGTCTCTGCTTAAAATCTTGCAGAAACTGGTGCTCCTTTTCGATCTCTTCGGCATCGGATAAGGGTTGTTATTCGCTTCTTTTTCGATTTCATCTTCGTGCCCGAAGCTTCCACTTCCACAGATGAACATTTGAATTTTTTTTCTGGTTTATCAAGGTGGTTTCTTTAATTCTATTTGGTTTGATCAAGAAAATGAGAGGCGTACGGTACTAATGTATTTAGAGAGAGAGAGAGAGAGAGAGGCGATCGTCCTCTGGAAGACTTGATCAAGAGGGCAGCGGTCAAAGAAATATTTTCTCGGGGAAAGAGTGTTGTTCTATGGAAGCTTCTGCGATCTTTGTATAATTTAAATTATTTTATTATTTTATTAATAAATACATGTGAAATTAATAATTTTGTAACAAAATATATTCATTGTTTTAAAGTAAGTCATTTTATTTTATAATAAATCAATTTATTGTATTAAATATTAAATTATTTAATATTTTTAAAATATTATTAATTAAAATTTATTAGCAATCCAAATTCAATACAAATAATCTATTACAAAATAAATATGTCAATATAACCAAATTGATCGATAAAAATAATTTCTTTCAAATATTATATCTCCCTTTAATATATTTAATACGTGTAAAATTAAAAAATATGAAAAAAATAATTGATATGATATATTATATCTTAAAAATAAATTAAAAACAATATATATATATAATTTTTTTTTAACAAATTGAAGAAAAAAATAAAATTCAACTAATTAAATAATTGAACACTGAACATTATGTTCCATAAATAATTCTACTTTTGGAAACGAAAAATAAGCTCAAATTTACTATTTTGTTAGTATATTACTATATTTAATTTGATGTTCTTATTATTCAATACATATTATATATTCATTAATAATATTTTAAATTAAAATTAAATAAATAATCGGGTGCACGTGAAGGGGTGGTGGAGTTTTAAAGTAGTTCGAGGGCTTTCTAGCAATTTAAGAATGTTCTATGTTTAGTTTGTGTTTGAAATGGTCGTAAGTCTATGAAGGAAACTGGAGTATTTATTTATTTATTTATTTAATATAATTAATGTAGGGACGATGGGACACGTCGAATAAGAATGCATGTTCTATTTGTTCCAGTCTTCAGTTACTTATTTTGAAAATATTTATGAACACGGTTTTGGCGTGAAAGACAAGTAAAAACCTCTCACTTTTCGATTTTCCTAAGGTTACATCTAATAATATCACATGATTATTTTTTGACCCATTATTTAATAATATTATTAATAATAATAAAGGTTATAACTAGACATGCCCACGGTTCTTCGGTTTCGGTTTCGGAACCGACGGTTTTTGGAACCGTAAAGGGCGGAACCGAAATCGAAGCGCCATATATATAGTTTTGGTTTCGGTTCTGAAACTCGTGGTTCCTCGGTTTCGGTTCCGGTTCCACCGTTTCGATTCCGGTTCCATGGTTTCGGTTCCACCGTTTCGATTTCGGTTCCACGGTTCCGGTTCAAAATCGGCGGTTCTCAACGGTTATTTCATCTCACCTGTTGAAGATCAACGACTATTTAATCTCAGCCGTTGATTTCCAACTGCTATAATTTTCAAATTCAATCTGGAACTAAATCGGAACCGAAACAGGAAACGGCGGTTCGAACCGCCGGTTACAATTCCGAAAAACTGAGAACCAAAACCGAACCGTTGACCGGTGGTTCCGATTCCAAACCGAAACCGTACCCATGTCTAGGTTATAACAAGCTTGATTATCTATGTAAATATCCGTTTTTAATAAGGATATTTTTGTCTTTTCCGTTATGTGTGTTGACCTAGATATTTGCCTATTTAAGGGAATTTAGCGTTTTGTTTTAGTCATAGTATTCGATTTTTTAGAAGCCTTACTTCTCTTTGCACTTCAATAATTAACGTATGATAGAGGTGTTCACGGATTGGTTAATTATCCAAATTCGGTTGGAAGTGAAAAAAAAAAAATCTGATTTGATTTTATAATTTAAAATTTTTTAATTACTAAATGTTTACTCGTGCAATGCAAAAAATATAATATACATTATACTAATAATATTCAATGAAATTATAAGTTCTAATTTTTAAATATTATTTGATTTGAAATATAATTTAGGTATGTTATCATTTTTTTAAAGTTATTTCTTACAATCCAAACCAAAAAAAAATAAAAAAAATAATGATCTATTCAACTATAATTCTTCAAACTTAATATAAACTGTATAAATTAAATTAAATAATATTTTTAGGTTTATAATTAATTATATTTTATATATTTATAGCTCAAATTCAAATAAAAATTTAAGCACTATTTATTTACTATTAACACCTTCAAAAATTTTAAATACATCATAAATATTTAGAATAAAAATAGCCTAATAAAAAATTCCATTCCTTCTAAATTATTTATTTTCTTCCCCAAATAAGTAGTATTAGCCCATCCAATTTCTGCCTCTAAAGCTATAAACCAACCACCTCCGCCGCCTTCAGCCATAACCGCCATCGGCGCGGGGGCTTTGAAGTGCCAATACAGAAGAATAAAGAACAGTGAAAAGAAATACCTTATGCTGAAAATCAAACTAAATTTTGTTGATACTCGATTCAAGATCATTCGTTAAAAGATCGTTTGAACTCTGTTTGATAATAATATCAAACAAATTTAAAAACACTTTTACATTTGATAAAATTTAAAGATCGAGTTCGAACTCGTTAAGTAAAACCATTAAAACAAAAATAAAAACTACTCAAGTTCGGTCCATATTCGTATCGATTAAAGCTCGACTCAATTAATAATCAAATAAGCTCAAACAAAATATTAAATGCTTGATTACATTTAAAACAATTTTAACCAATAGTAGATTCAACTCCACTAAACTTAATCATACCCAACTCCTCATCCGTTATAATCATCTCCCCTAAAAGAATTATGTCCTTCCTTCACATGCATATAGATAACAAATAAGAGAAGGAAGAACAACACATTTATGCTTTAAAATAGCAATAAATGCTGATGAAAGCAGTGAATGTTCAATAACAAATTAACAAGTGATAGTGGAGTTGCTTAATTATTGAGTTATGCCAATGACTATATGGGATGAGGCCCCAGTCGCCTAACAGTGGGCAGTTGAAAATGTAAATAAATTGCAATGGGAAATGAAAAGACTTTGGTGGGAAAATGATAGTTTGAGAGGAGATTTCAGACAAATATTATAAAAAAATAAAAAATAAAAAAGTTGAAAAATAAAAATTGAAAACAAAAAATATTAATGATATTCAAGAGGAGCTTGTGTCCGACTAATATAAAGGGCCGAGCTTACAAGCATGCACATAAAATGTTTCCTCGTATCTTTAAAAGAGAAAACAAAAAAAGTACAAAAAAAAGATTGAATGCGAAGGTCAAGACGATAGAAGTATAGAAACGAAAAAGAAAAGGGCTTGATGCGCAAGATCGTTGATTGCAAATGAAAACGAGGACGATATAACAATTACTAAATACATTAATAGAACAAGAAAAGATAAGAACACCCAACGCAAGAAGATGAGGCAAAGAAAAACTGAATTTCTTTTTTTGTCATAATTTTTTATAGGAGCCTCAAGTTTACACTCCTCCAGTTATGACTTTTCAGTCATTTTTTATTTTTATAATTTAATCTTGCTTAATCCTGACCTTCTAGAAGGAAATTTACGAATGGGTCAAGACCGAAATCTTTTCTTTGTTCTGTAATAAACTTTTGGATGTTCGAATATGAACATTATAGTTTAATTTTAATTTTAAGATTGTTGGGAACTTAGCTGGCATGATAGTACTGTCCACATACGCTCAAGATAAGGGAATGAAATACAGGAAAATGGGAAGGAAATGAATAGTAGGACTACCCTAATTTAGGAAAACAATTCGACCCCGCCACAAATTGGATAATCCGGGGGCGAGAGATTGAACCATATACCTCGTCTCTAAGGAAATCGTTGGGTTAATAACTCGTATTATCCCCACATGTAAATGAGTGTGATGCATACAATTAATAATAAACAGTCCTGAATACATGCTGCACAGACGATGTTCCATTGATGATGATGGTGAAATGATGGAGCTCCTAGGTTAAGTCTGATCAGGGTCGTCATCGTTATTGAAGACCTCGTCGTCCTTCATGTACTTCTCCTGCACTGCTGCAACTGTGAACTGCTATGTCAAGGAGACGACCAAGATGGATTCATACAAGTGATCAGATTCATCGAGTGAACAAGAAAAAGAAAAGAAAAGGTAAGGTGTTAATATAGAAGAAGATAATGGGTGTTGATATAAGATCCAACGCGAAAAAGGATATCTGTAATAATCCCAGTCAACTTGACCGACTGCAATTTTGCTGAATTCGACTGCACTTGCATCAATGCCTGCAAATATATACCCGTTGCTCTTGTCAATCAGTTTAACTAGATTTCCAACACTCTCTTTATCCTGAAAAACAAAACCGTGGATTAAGAACTAGGCCGATAAATAAACAGGATGTATCGTTGAGAATAGAACTTACCTGAATGTCCAAGGTGGTGAAATTGACAAGACTGTAATTTTCTATCACCTCACAAAGTTCTTTTGTTAGCTTTCTGCACAAGAAGTAATGAAGTGGTGTCAATTACTAGGTAGAATCTATGAAGGTAGTGTATGCAATGAAGGGATCGGATTAATCTTCATGAGAGAGAGAGTGAGAGAGATAGATTCTATTTGTGAAGGATCATGTTCTTGAATCAAAGGTAGCTTAATCAACCTAAGGGCTATTATACTAGAGGTCTTCGAAATATTATATCATGCAGTGCTCAATGGCCTTGTATCAAGGAGCATGATGCATCTTAAAGTCATTAAAAAGTGGACAGATTTTTCAGTAGAGTTCATCTCTCTTTCAAGAAAGATAGCTAAATTCCCAGGAAAAACTCGCTAGGACCCAGTCGAGGTTAAATTTCCTTTCAATCCAAAGAATAGCCTAAGCCCAAGCCAGACAAGTAATAGAAAGCAAATTTCAAATTGTTGCTGCTGGATTGATGTAGTTCAACACCTTACTAAATTCGACCTTTTATGTTGCTAAATTCGACCTTTTATGTTGCTTTGTCCTTCTCAGCACATGTATGAGGACATCAAACTGATGAAAAGACAGGAACTAAAGTGTAATAAGTGCAAGTGAACTGTGAGCAAGTGCAGATTTTTTTTTTTTTTTGCTTTTCCCTATCTTGTTTATCATATTTTTATCTTTAAAAAACATGTTCAGCTAAAAGGTACAATAAACAACTAATCAAACTCAAGTGTTTAGTAACTAATTACCAAAGAATGCAAGCATATGAATCATTGTCTAGTGTAAAAAATTATCATGCCGCATGCCTCTGAAGATGCAGTACCAAATATATGACCATTGTCTACATGATTTAAGCTATAAGGTAACTTGAAAATTACAGAGAAAGAAACAGATCAGGATGAGCAAAATGAAATATAAAGAATTTCAAATTTATCTGCGACTTTATATACTATGTTGACGAGATAGCTCAATAGGACCAGCAAAAAATGGTGGCTTGAGGTATAATCTATAAAAATGTAGCTTGGAATTATGGCATGACAGCGGAGATAGAAATACATAACGAAGCAGTATGGACTATTGAGTGCTCATCAATCGATAAATATGCTAAGCGCTGACCATACAATTCAGACATGGTCTCTTACCTATACTTAGAAGATCGAGGATCTTGATCAAGATGATGCTGTAAATAAGCTAAATCTTGTACATCAGTGTAGAAATCCAGGTTGAATGCTGCAACACAAGTGAATGGTAAACTTAACGATGAAGTAGAAAGTTAAAAATAGGCTCCAAAAGGGAAATAAATTATTTATCACACTGTACTAAAATTGCTCTAACCTAGTGTGCCATAACTCTCGATTAGATCAATCTTAGACAAAACATTGATATGAGGGAGCTCCAAGTGTATCATGGTTGACAACGAAAGCAGCAGTGCACTAATATACTTTCCTGGATCGCTACAAAGATGGGCATCAACTAAGTGCACAGCTGTCAACTGCAAAAATGGGGACACCATTAAGAATCTTATATGAGAATCTCCGTGACCATAACCAAATAGCAAGGTTCTCAAACTAATACAACATTTTTTTAATCACAGACTTTCCATCCTAGGCTCAGCTTCAAAAATGAATTTGATGGTGTAACGAGATAGTAGAGAAACGAAAAGTATACCCTGAGACTCAACTTCTTTATGAGCTTCATTATAACACTCTTTGCATTTTCGTGAAGGAAAAAGAGTTCCACTTGGCCAGGGAAATCAAAGAGAAGATAATGATCTGCAAGAAGATGTTAGTTTGCATCCGTGATTGACTATATGGTTTCCAGGTGCAACAAATGGAACTGCATTAAACTTAGATAACAGTAACATATAACTTCCAGCAGCACACAAAAGACTAGGGGGATATGTGTGCGACATGAGCATGAAAATGCAGCATTATTGTTGACAGAAATGCTCAACTCAAATAAAACTATGTGTCTCAAGTAATATGAACTCAAATAAAACTATGTGTCTCAAGTAATATGTAGCAGCAATGACAAATACTGTATAGGGTCACTCCACAAATGTGACTAGGAATCTAGATATTTAAATTACATTTCGCAAAATGCTACCGGATATAAGACTTGATGTAAATTATGGAAACCACCACAAGATACTCTTTCAAATTTGATACAAATATAATAACATTGAGACTCATCAATCAAATTTACATGGACCAGTTCTAATGAAAAAAACGACAAACTTCTGAAGGGCATTTGAATTGGCAACCCAAAATTATTACGGGCTCGAAAAATTGTTGGTTGCACTTTTCGGAAGAAAGTAAAAATGACTAGTGGATCATCATCAAAGTATTTAGGAGCCGACAGAAAATCAATTCTCTTTTCTGAAATATGCAGGACAAAACTGCACACTAGCCTGATGAATACCATAAGGAAAGAGAGCTTACAAATTCATAGATTTATTTAGCATCTCTAGACTCTAGGATGCATAAAGATTAAATGTGCAGATACGCATGCATCAAAGGAAATAAGCAATAAACTAATTTGAGAGACTCAGCAACCTTTGAGCAGGGGTTTCAATTTGGCTTCTAACCAATCAATGTTCTTTTCCAAATAATCCATGCAATAAACAAGACCTGTAAGACATAATAAAAAGCCTGTCATCTGTAGAATAACTTACAAAGTAAAGATATCTGGTAGATGAAAAAATCAGGAAGAACAATTCCATTATGCATAGTTCAGACATCAAGTATTCTCCAATTCAACAAAACTGGAAGCTGATCCACCCCATACAGCATGTAAACACAGTACCAGTACACAAAAAACTAATGCACAATTTTCAGTAAAAAAGAGTTAATCTTTGAAGTAACTGTACTCTTGAGTGGCTATCAGACTAAAATAATAATGACTAAAGCAGAAAATAGTCTCAAATAAAATATATAAAGACAATTTTTTTTTAATTTTTTTTATTGTAGCAAATCCCCAATTTATTGATCTCATAAAGGAAAAACCGGGAGCCAGAAGCTGATTGACCTCGTCTAGCATGTATACATACAAATAGGAGTAAATAAAACTGAATCATTTTATAGGTAACTGCACTCTTAAATGCACTGTTGACAGCATAATATGCATACCTCCATTAGGACCAAGGGAATGCTCGGTCATGATATCTTCGAGCTTAATTAATTCCTCAATGTTTATGGCACATTCATATCTTCATTGTAATAAGGAAGTAACACATTTAATATCCGAATACACATGGTCTCTACCAAGAAGCACATATAACAGTAGCCTAATTCCAAGCCTTAAAGAGTAACAAATGAGTCGGATACGGCAAAGCATCATTAGCGGGATCCAAGTTGATCACCGCAACCTTCCTGCAACACATTAAACGAAAAGATTTAACTAATGATAACAACTCAAAACATAAACCCAATTAAGTTCAGAACCTAAAAAAACAAGCATGAATAAGACCTTTCACATTCAAAAACTCTTAGCATCAGTAGAAACACACAACAAAACACCTAATAGGAATGTATGATACTTAAATAGATGCCCATATCATAAAGATTCCGTTGACAGCAAGAAATAAAGGTAACGTTTTACGAGCACGCATAAGTTTGGGAAAGAGTACCGGCCGACCAGCTGGAGAAATTGAGACATGCCGTTGCAGTAGGTGGTCTTGCCGGAGCCCGGTGGCCCTATCACCACCTGACCGAACACCATCTTATTTCCGATTAAAAACTTGAATTTCGAATAGTTTTTCCAAAACAATAAAAGGTTTGCAGTGCTGATGATGGAACTGGAAGCTTCGAAGTTGAAGAGAAACCCCTCTGCGCTATGGATTGGTAAAAGGCCAAATGGCTTAAACCTTAAACCCCCTTTCTCAAGAGAAAAGATCATTTATATAAATTGGGAGGAAAGGGTAAAAATTTAATGAAAAAAATTAATAAAATATATGGGGCATTCCGAGAATCGAACTCGGGACCTCTCGCACCCAAAGCGAGAATCATACCACTAGACCAAATGCCCAGGTTGTTATTGACGAACCAAATATATTAATTACTAGCCAAAAGAAATAAGATGTTTCAATTTTAGAAAATTAAAATTTTTGTAAATATTTTAAAAAATTAATTACGAAAAAAAAAAAACTCTAGAAATAAAGAAAGAAAACAATGGTTTAGGAGCAATGATATTTGTTAACGATATTAAAGACTCGCCATTTAGAGAGGGCGTTTGTAATTAATCGTGCTTTTTAAAATAAAAAATATTGTTGAAATTAATTTTTATAGAGAAAAAAATAAAGTTATGTTGGTCCAACCAAAATTAAAGCACAACAATTTTGTTGTTCGATAAAAAATAAAAAATACATGTCGTCATTGATTTTCATGTCATGTAAACATTAATCCATATTAAAAGTGATAATATGGATAATTAGTAATTAATATATTTTACATAATAAGTTTATCGTATAATTCATTAAGACTTAATTAATAATTAAATTGATGTGAATAACATAAACAATATGTAATAAGTATCATATTAAAAATTACAAAAACATAATAATTATTTAAGGTAGATTATTCATATTCAGAATATGTTTTCAATTTGTTAATTCTCCTTATTTATTTGGTTTATTTTTATTATAAATAAATTATTTTATATAGTCTAATAATTCACACACGTGCATCATATTTTTGTGTGTAATGTAACTTAATATTATATGTAACGATATAATTGAAAAGATTATTGCTAATTATTATGATGTATAATAATATTATTTTATTATATATTTTTGTAACATCGCATAAATTTCACAGATTGTACCGCTCGATCTCTTGTTAAATTACGAGCAAATTGGTCAAGAACTGTGACGCAGCCAACCAAGGAATGTGACCTCAATTATATTGCAAGTAACAATTATGAGTTGTGTGTAAAAAAGTACCTTCTAAGAAACTAAACCACCACTATATTTCTTCAACCAACCAAACATTTATGCGAACAATATTAACAAAAATATGATTGATTTTGAAATACTTTGGAATATTCATCATTTCGTTGTGTTTTTGTCTTATTAATGTTCTCATCCTCCTGTTGCGTTTTTGTCTTTAGAATTTCAGTACAGTTGTCATATTTAAAAAAAAAATATTTGAATTTAATTCGTTTGAATTCTTTCGTATCAGTTGTCACAATTTAAAAAAATATTTGAATTTGATTCGTTTGAAGTCTTTCGAATCTCTACTTCGAAATTATCGAAGAATTTGAAATTTTAAGGGGGTTTCATTAAGTTTAACAAACTTCTTTTTCAATGTTTTACATTTATAGAATTTTTTTTGATAATTATGGAAAGTGGAAGGAAACGTTTTTTAACTCATAGTTCTTTCCCTTAAGCACATTAATCTGCAATTCAATGTATTTATTTTCTAAACATTTTTTTTAAAACAAAAATTAAATTCATATTTTAAAAATCTAGCAACGGTAGTTGGCATCTTTCTGTACACTGGGACCAAATGACTGTCAAAATCGAATTCCATCCGATAAATTACGACTGGGCTAAAGTCTCTTCAATCCCACTCGCATTTCTCTCTCTAGAACCCCTTCATTCTGCCCTCTCCTCCCATTCATTCAATTTGCAGAAGCACACAGTGAATCCTCAAAAGTGTCTGCTTCAGATTTGTTCATAGCCATGGCGTTTGCAGGTACAACCCAGAAATGCATGGCATGTGATAAGACTGTCTATCTGGTGGACAAGTTGACTGCAGATAACAGAGTCTATCACAAGGCTTGTTTTAGATGCCACCATTGCAAGGGCACTCTCAAGGTTTTGTTCTTAAATCTGGCATCAAATTTTTATTTTTTTGTATATGTTCTTGTTAATTTTAGTAGGATGATAGTTTATTTAAATTGATTTGCAAAATAATGTTTTTAAGTTCTTCTTTTAGAGTTAGATCTTAGAGCTAAGATTTGAGAGGCTTCACCTTCAAATGATAGGGGCAATATTGTCATTATACTACTCTGAAGCTTTTCCCTGTAGCAGATTTTGTGGGTGTGATGGTCTATATAGTTTCTGATGGAGATGATCAATTTGCATTTTAGTTTCTTGTACTTATTGGTTTTACTGTATACCACAAATTTAAACTAAACTGTAATGATTTGCCCTGTTTCTATAATCCTTCGATGCTTAAGTCAGGTGACGATCGAAGTGATTTTAGCTACAATTTAAAACTAAAATAGGCCGATAAGACATTTTTCGTTTTTAAATGATTGGGTAAGCTATTTATACTGTCTAGACCCACGCACCCTTTGTATAGCGGGGCAATGTGATAATCAATCAATGGTGGGGTGATAAGGCTCAGCCCGGATTGGAAGTCGGGTTGGAGGGATATGAATGTGTCGAACTCGTCATATTTTAGTATTTGTAATGGAAAAAAGATTGTATTTACACTGCTGTTGTCTTGGGAGGTCTGATCTAAGATTTGCTTCAGTTGATCTGTATCCTTATAATCTGGAGCAGGGAAAACTGATTAATGAAACAAGAGTAAAGTTTTATATTATAATAAAGATTCATACGAGTTTAAAATTTTTTATATGGTTTTTATTGCAGCTAGGGAATTACAACTCTTTTGAGGGAGTTCTCTACTGCAGGCCCCACTTTGATCAGCTCTTCAAGAGAACTGGCAGTCTTGACAAAAGCTTTGAAGGTTGTTTGAGGAAAATTTTGATCGATATGAATTAATATACATACATATATGCATACACACACACACATATGTTTTTACATTGGCTTGTGATTCTTATCAGGGACACCTAAGATTGTGAAACCAGAGAAACCTGCAGACGTTGCGGTAAGAAAACTCTATGTATAAACAGAGGAGAGGAAGTTGTATGCAATAATCTTTTGTCGACAGTTTACTATTTCATTAGCTAATTCTTGAATTTGTTTATTACATGATTGTATGAAAGCTGATTTTCTAACCAACATCTTTTATGCAGAAACCAAATGCTAATAAAGTTTCGAGTATGTTTGCTGGAACAAGAGAAAAATGTCTGGCCTGTAAGAATACGGTTTACCCAACTGAAAAGGTAAAATCACTACTTATTTGAATCCATTCTTCAACATTATTTATGAATTCTCATGATTCGTACACATGAGCTTGAAACAAGCTTAAAAGAATTATTTCAATACCATATATGTTGTGTTTTGCTTACAAAGTGCTGAGAAGCACACTGTCTATCCTTTGTTGATTTTCTTGAGAAGTTGGATTGGATTAGATTATGTATGTGTGTGTGTGTGTGTTTTATGCATATAGTTTTCTTGTAAAACATAATATTTGGTTCCACTGTACTGGCGATCTGATCGGCACTATTGCCAGAAAACGATTTTTTGTTTGGATGGGGATAGTGCTTCCACTTTACCAGTTAAGACTCCATAACAGATGATTTTGGGCTATACCTCAACTCTCTCTCTCTCTCTCTCTCTCTCTCTCTCTCTCCAGTATATATCTCTGTGTGTGTGTGTAGAGGCTTGCAGCTGAATGTTTATGAATAATCTCATAAAACATTTACACACGAACAGGTTTCGGTGAATGGAACATCATACCACAAGAGCTGTTTCAAATGCAGCCATGGAGGATGCGTCATCAGTCCGTCCAATTACATTGCGCACGAGGGGAGGCTGTACTGTAAACACCACCATATTCAACTTATCAAGGAGAAAGGCAACTTGAGCCAGCTCGAGGGAGACAAGAATTCAGCAGCACCTGTGGTGTAGTTGCATGTTTCTTCCTATCTTGTATTGGTGACTAAACCTAATATGAAAAAAAAAACTAAATTACTTAAAGCTTGAGAAAATAGTGGAAACTATCAAGTTTTGAATTTATTTGTATGCTGGATTTTGATCCAACTTTGGATGTTCAAATTTGAGGCTTGATTGTATTCAAATAATATTGACTCTGGTCTTTTTAAGTTTTAAATTTCTTTTTTTTTTTTTTTACGTAATATAGTATTGAACGATGTGGGATTTTATCTGACTTGAATATCGAAGGATATTCAGTTAGACGTCATCCAAAGAGTGGATATTTTATCTTATAGGTCAATTCTTAGCTCAAATTCTTGATCGTGGTAAATTGTGCACAATTCTTTTGGTTGTGCACAACCGGTTGTGTCACGGAGCTCTCCAACTCATTCCAAACACATCCATACAGTCCTTCTGGTTTCATTTTTTTAGGATCATTTCACTGCAATACGTAGGTGTTTTGTAATGCTCTTGAGAAGTGTTTTAGTTTAATACTCGTAGAAAAATTATTTACGAAAAAACTATATAGTATTTGAAATAAAACGGGAAATGCTAGAGTTGGATTGTTTGGTAGGAAAGTGGGTGATGTGCATTATTGTTCAAAAAAGTTGGTGGTATTTACATAAATATCATAATAGCCATCATTCAATGATTATTTTTAAAAATTTGTTACTTACTCTTTAGGAGATGTTCGTGATATGTTTTTCTTAAAATGATTAAAATAAAAAATTATGATAAAATTACTTGTAATTAAAAATAGATAATGTTTAATAATAAAAGTGTTTTTAGCCAAATTCAAAAAGAACAATTTGCTTAGGAAATAGGTGTTGTACGATGTACTTAAACATAAAGTCAACAATTAGACTCATTTCGTTTAAAGGTCTAATTAAATTGGTATATTATGTTGCCGGTTATATATTTATAATAAAAAAATAAAAAATAATATAAAGTAAAAAAGAAAGTAAATTATGCGGCATGCATTAAACTATTTTTTTTCCTTTTTATAAATTAAAAAGGGCATAACTCGAGGTTGAAAGTATATATTCATATAGTTATATAATGTTATACCTATGAACCAATTAGACATAGTACGGTTTCACCGGTTTCGATTTTGGTTTCAGAATTGCCGGTTTCAAGAACCGGATGAACCAATTAGATATGGCACGGTTTCATCGGTTTCGATTTTGGTTTCAGAATTGTTGGTTCTAGAACCGCCGGTTCTTGGAACCGAAAGGGGGTGGAATTGAAACCGAATTGGCATATAGCCGGTTTCGGTTTTGATTCTAGAACGGGCGGCTCCACAGTTTCGGTTCCGATTCCCAGTTTTTTTTTTTTTTTTTTTTTTACAAATTCACACTTGGAACTGTCGGTCTGGAATTGAAACCGCTGGTTTAGAACTACCGAAACCTGGAACTGTCGGTTCTAGGAACCGAATATCCTGGACCCGAAACCGAACCGGCTAGGTTGCAATTCCAATTCCAATTCCGAACTGAAACTGAATCAACGGTTAAACTGAACCGTTGACCATCGGTTAGAACTGCCGATTTCAGTTCCGAACCAGAACAGTGCCATGTCTAGAACCAATGTTTTTTTATTAATTATATTTACTTTAATATAAAGTTTCCAACAATATGTTAACAATATTGCATTTTAACTAATGCCAAGTTAATATTAATTGATATATTTTTTGAGTAAAATACAATTCATGTTAAGGTAAGACATTAATGTATACTACATAAAATATATAATATTAAATATATGCTTTTACTTAAAGTGCTGAGAACCCTATAAATTAAAGAGACATTTGAATTTTTAAAAAAAAAAAAAAAACCCACAAATGATAAATTGGACAATAAACATTTTGCATTTAGGTTTTACATTGCGAAAATTGTGACCACACTATGATATATAGACTGTATTACCCCTTTTTACTGGTCGATAGATGCCTAAATATTTCTATGCATCGAGTATATCGTACAATTTTATTTATAATATTATTTATTTAATTAAAATATAGTATTTGTTCACTTGAAAAAATATTACTACTTTATTACTTTAAAAAAGATAATAATACCTTTCAATTAAAAAAAATATAATTTTTAGATAAACAAATAATATTATAAATTAAATACATTAACTTTAATAATATAATTAATATACATTAGTTGTGGTTCTATTATATCATTTAATTTATTTTCCCATTTTAAAAGAAAAGTCAAACTTGAAAATATCTTTGGTAAAAAAGAGTTATATTTTAAATGTTAAGACTCTTTTTTTATTATTTAAACAGAAAATTTTAAATATTTTAATTTTACAAATAAATTATATATAATTAAATTAATAAATATAAATAATTTTTAAATATAATTTTATAATTTTGAGAAAGTTTTGCATTTATTAAAGACGGACAGATTTTCCAATTAATTACTTAAGCTAAAAGGCTGCGATTTGTTTTGCTAAAGGAGTACTTTCATCTCAAATTTCTGCACCAGTCAGTATTGCTCTGAACTCTGAAGGAAGAATTGTCCCTTGCATGGCATAAATATGCAAACGAAAGCTTCGTACACTGATTGATCCAACAATCTACATACAGCTCTTTCACTTTGACAAAATTTCTGCCACAGTTTTCCTTTACTCCTCCCTACTGCTGTACCTGTTCTCCCTCCCACACCGCACATACGACTGTGTGAAGAGGAGGAAATCAGGAATTGGACCTAGGTTTTTCAAGGGTTGTTTCTTCTTGATTTCTTTTTTCTCTATCATTTTTTGGGGATTTAAGTTGGGGGGATTCATGGAAGCAGAGGAGCCATCGCTGCCCCCAGGCTACGTTTCACTGGCGCAGCTCCAGGAGCGATGGCTGAAAAAGCAACAGGAGAAGAAGCTAAATGAAAAGAGAGAGGAGGAGAGAAGAAATGATGGGTGTGGGAAAATGGGGGTTCGGTCTGTGGGAAATGCGGCGGGGAGAAATGGTGGGGAGAAGGGCGTAATTGACGACAAAGGAAAGGGGAAAGAGATTGCAATGTGTGGGTTTCAAAATGGAGTAGGAAAAAAGAAGAATGGGCGCTCGAGGAAGCCGAAATCTGCGAGAGATAAGGGAAACGGAGAAGACAAAATTGGGATTAAGGAGTTAGATGGTGAGAGTGGGTGCAACGGGGTAGATGTTGTTGTTGATGAATTCAAAGGGATTAAGGAAACAGCCAGTGTGTGTGCGGTGGAGGTTTTTTCAAGACATGGAGTGAAGGGGAGAATTCCAGAAGTGAAGAGAATGGATTCTGGAGGTGGGTTTGGGAGAAATAGTGATAATCGGGGGAGAATTGATAAGGGGAAGGAGAGTGAAGGGAGATTAGGTTTTCGGAAGAAGATTGAGGATGAGAAAGGGTATGGTAAGAAGAGGAGAGAGAATGGGAGAAAAAATGGTATATACCAGGGGAGGTATAATAGGGTTAAGGAGAGAAGAAGTGATCTTTCCAAGGGTGATAAACTGGAACCAGAGTCAGAAAAGAAGGCAGAAGATGAGAGTTTAGTGGTTTTCAGTGAAAAATGTGGTTTAAGTGGAGGAGATGCAAATAGGAACACAGAGAAATACAAGATAGAAGGGGATTTAATTGAAGGGGGAGAAGGCTTGAGTGATGGTAGGGGGGCACTGGAGAAGGTGGATGATGAAGTTTTAGTGGTGGAAACTGCCGTAAATGCTGAGAAGGGGGGAGTGAAAAAATGTGGTTCAAGTGGAGGAGATTCAAATGGAAACACAGAAAAAAACAAGATAGAAGGGGATGTAGTTGAAGTGGGAGAAGGCTTGTTGGGTGATAAGGTGGCACTGGAGAAGAAGGTGGATGACGAAGTTTTAGTGGTGGAGAGTGCCAGAAATGGCGAGAAGGGGAGAGTAGGAACGAGTTATAGGAGGTATGGAAAGTGGGGGAGTAATGGAGGAGATACAAATGGAAACACAGAAAGAAACAAGATAAAAGGGGATGTAGTTGAAGTGGGAAAAGGCTTGTTGGATGATAAGATGGCACTGGAGAAGAAGGTGGATGACGAAGTTTTAGTGGTGGAGAGTGCCAGAAATGGGGAGAAGGGGAGAGTAGGAACGAGTTATAGGGGGTATGGAAAGTGGGGGAGAAATGGAGGAGATACAAATGGAAACACAGAAAATAACAAGATAAAAGGGGATGTAAGTGAAGTGGGAGAAGGGTTCTTTGATGATAGGGTGGCACCGGAAAAGAAGGTGGATGACGAAGTTTTAGTGGTGGAGAGTGCCAGAAATGGTGAGAAGGGGAGAGTAGGAACGAGTTATAGGAGGTATGGAAACTGGAGGAGAAATGGTGGTGAGGGAAGGAAGCTCACAAGGTTTGAAAGATTTGACCATCGCCAGAAAATGGAACGCAGAGGTCCTATGATTTGGGTGAAAAAAGAAAAAAAAGGGGGAGCAGATGCTGCTGAAATTGGTTCCTCTGGTAATGATCTGTTTCATTCTCCTGCATTGAGAATAATATTACAGTTTAGCTTACTTTATGCCATGCATTGTTATGCTATTAATGCAATTTATGCTTACTCTAAAATCGGTACAACTTGTTTTTTATATCTTGCATATGCTTTCAAGACTGCTTGTATGGTCACATTGGTTTGGTTTATGAAGTTATTCTAAGTAATTTCTCTAGATCGATAGAAAGATCACAAGCAGGAGGCTGAAATAGCACGATAATCAATATCAAGTACTAGAACTTGAGCAAATTATTCAGGCTTGATGACCAATTTGTTGGTTGAAAGATAAATTATCTGCTACATGTTGATTATCGCAGACACATTGAACTTATGTTAAGAGGTCAAGATTTATCTTCTAGATCTTATTTTTCAAGAAAAGTTCAGTCAAGAGCTGGTAGCATGACTCTTCACATGGTTTTATGCGTATCACATCTGTTGCAGTTTGGGCCTTTATTCTTTCATGAGCTATAATTATCAATTCTACATTTCTACTGGTATAAATAATTGTAGAACACATAATGGTGTTAATGGCGATGATTGATGTTTGTAAAAGTGGAGCGCAATGGTTGTAAAGTCGGGGCAGTAATTGTGTCAGTGACGAAGGGCAATGGAGGCGATTGGTTGTATTTGGGAAGGTTTTATGTCGTTGAGTTTGTAACATATCATGTAGTTGGTTAGCAAGTCCAACATATGTGTGTGAGTTCACTCTACATAGAAAGGTACATAAATAGATTGGTTTCACTCTTTCACCTGTTTACATATGCTGCCTACGTATTCAAGCATCCTCGTTTAGCTGCAGAAAAAGAGGTTTCTATTTAGTAATTTGATAATCTGTTAAACACTTGTTTAAGAGAAAAAAATACCATGAATAATTTTCTCTGCAACTGTCTTCAGGAATTTCGGAAGATCAGGAGTACTGAATGCCACACCGATCAAGCCTTTTGGATTGACCGTGTCTACATGGTTGCAGTTTCAAACATATTGGCTAATGTTTTCGGCTAAGGGATTGTTTTTTCTGATTCAGCACAATACAGGATGAAGAGCATGGCCTTGAGAAGTGCTATTTGCAACTCGTAATGAAGCTTTGCAAGACAGGTGCATCTCAGTATTCTGGATCTGTTTGGTATAATAAATGTACTATTGAAATCGGAAAATATGGAAAGAGAATTTAATTCAAGTTGTGATTTACATTAGCGTACGATAGTTTCATTTGAATGGGTGAAATACATCCTACACCTGATGCATTTCGTTGAGTTTCTTCCCTGGTGTAACTTATTTTCGTCAAACAGCTCACTTCTTTCCAATTATAAGCTTCGGTTGTGTTTGGTTTGATGGGTTTGATCTGTGAATCTTGAATGTATAATGTAATGATGTTAATGAATCTTGAATGTATAATGTAATGATGTTATTCGAATATGTCCTATTTATGATGGATATGAGATCTGTAGCTCTCAGTTTGAGTCATTTCTGGAGTGGTTTCAGTGGATTTGAAATCCTGTCCTAGAATCTATTTCATTAATCTACAGTCTACTCTCTCTCTCTCCTTTTTTTTTTTAATAATAATGTACAACTCTCCTATCAAAATTCTAAAAAAAATCAGTGGAGTTAGAGGGCACATTTCCGAAGTTATATATGCTCAGTGTTCTAACAATCCCACCTGATGGCCGTCGGGTCCAAGGTGTTTTTTTTTTGTTATGACTGGTTAATTTGCCTGGCGTGCTCAAACCGATTAATTTTCGTGCACGACTGTCTCAGGCGGGCTAGTTTCAAGTTTAATTTAATTTTCGTCTAGGCTGTCTTAGACAGGCTAGTTTCAACTTTTAGTAGAAATTCGACTTCTCTTCATTTTCATTAATTCACGATGTTCATTTATATATTACAACAGCAACAACAATAATAATAAAATTCATGACAATCATTTTAATTTTATACATCTATTATCTATTTCCTCCAAAAAAAAAACACTCCCACACACATATCAAGGCGAAGAAGCTCCAATTACTAGAATCGGAACATAATTATTTCCTCACAATCAGAATTATGTCATCTGCGTTAATCATACATTATACACATATATAAATTCATATACATGTAATTATACCTCTTCTGTAACGGTTTTCAGGCTTTGAAATTTGTTTTTAATATTTTGATAAGTTACAAATCATTGCAAGATTGTACCCACATTCAAATTCTATATAGAACAAGGCAAAATAGCAAGATCAAATCCCCACTTTCTGTAGAGCAAAACTCTCAGCTTCAAAACAATGTCTGGCAATGGAAGCAATAACAACAACACCGGCGGAGACGAGCTGCCACCACCGCCGCCACAGCCGCATCCAGTGCTTGAACAGCTGCCCGGAATTCAGTTCTGCATCAACAGTCCACCCCCTCTGTGTTAGTTCTCATTCCATAACTATCATCTTCATTTCTGTAAAATCTGTTTAATTCTGTCAAGATTTTCTTCTCCATTGTTTCTTGAATTCAGTTACTTTACAGTACTTAATTTCATCAATGCAGCAGAAACTATGTTCTTGGGCTTCCAGCATTATGTTTTGGCTCTTGGTTCGATTGTCTTAATCCCAAGCTTGCTTGTTCCTCAAATGGGTGGTACTGATGTACGAAGATTCTATCTTCACCTCTGATTCTTTTTCATTTACCTCTTCAAATTCATGATGTTATCGGTATCTGATCGCGCATTTTTCGTGCAATGCAGAAGGACAAGGCCAAGGTGATACAAACCTTACTTTTCGTATCTGGTATAAACACTCTGCTCCATTCGTTCTTTGGGACAAGGCTGCCTTCGGTCATAGGCGGATCCTACGCGTTCTTGATCCCTGCAAGCTCCATTATTCATTCAAGAAGATATGAAACAATACACCCCCCCGAGCAGGTCAAACTGTGATCATATACATGTCTCAGTCTCTTGGTTTATTAGTTAACTTCAAATGTAATTTTTTTTCTTTTCGTTTCTTTAGAGATTTGCACAAACAATGAGAGAAATACAAGGCGCGTTGATTATGAGTTCGTGTTTCCAAATGATCATCGGATTTACTGGCATCTGGAGAAATGTAGGAAGGTCAGTTTATCATGAAACAAAATTTTCGCTCTTGTTATTGTTTTTGGTTCTTTTGTGTCCATTACTTTTGTTGCTATGGTTTTAGGCTTTTTACACCTCTGTCAATAGTTCCACTTGTTACTTTCACTGGACTTGGGCTTTACAACCTTGGCTTCCCTCAGGTAAATCACTATTTATTCATTCATTTGATGCTTTCTCAATCTGATCAGATCAGTTTTCATGTTTTCTTGCCTTCTGCCATCTCAGATTTCGACATGCTTTGAAGTTGGGATACCAGAGTTGATTTTAATCTTTATTATCTCGCAGGTAAGCCTCTAGAGAGAGAGAGAGAGAGAGAGATTCAACTGATATGTTATATAGTTCACAAAGAGGGTTGCATACTAAGCTTTTGTTCCTCATCTTTATCAACTTACAATTATACAGATTCTGCCGAGGTTCATACAGTTAAAGAGGCCACTTTTCGATACATATGCACTGCTTTTCTCGATTGCAGTTGTGTGGATTTACGTGGAAATCCTAACGTTGAGTGGCGCTTTTACGAATCCTAAGAAGGTCAGCTGCCGCACTGACGGCTCTGGCCTCATTCGCGCCGCTCCTTGGTATCGTCCTCTTCATGCACGCCACTTTCCTCTTTCCCATTATCTTCAGACAAAGATCCTTAATCTTGTCTACATAAACTTTATCAAGTTTTTCTATTTCTGATTTAGCAGTTCAATATGCTACAATTTTCAGGCTATATATCCCATTTCCATTCCAATGGGGGACTCCAACTTTCAGGACAGGTGAAATATTTGCAGCAATGATCGCTTCATTTGTAGCTTCGACTGAGGTCTTACCCTTATCCTTGCTTATATAGCCCTATAAAGCTATCTATTTGAGGTATTTTTTCAACTATTTTTGGTTTTCCGGACAGTCCACAGGCGCGTTTATTGCAGCGGCCAGATACGGCAGCGCCACACCGGTGCCACCTTCAGTGATCAGCCGTGGTGTAGGCTGGCTGGTAAGAATTCAAGCCATGTTTCTTGTTTTATGCTACGGGTGGCAATTTGGGCCTAACCCAACACTGGCGTGGGTCACATGACTTGATGGGTCTATTCGGCCTTTTAGTTTTAGGCCTGGGCCTAAGGAATTTGTTTCAGCCCAGCCCAACTATGCTCGATTCGGGAATCCCGATTTGCCACCTATAACTTTTATGAGAATTTGACATTTAATTTAAGAAAGGAAAATAGCTAGGGATTTTAAGTGAATATGATCAAGGCTCGAGAAAAAATCAACTTATTCGATACTTGATTCAAGATCGTTCATCGAACTTCATTTAATAATGATATCAAACAAGTTTGATCACGCTTCAACTAAAACTCAACTCGACCTCAAACTTATTCAGTAAAATTCATTAAAATAAGTGTAAATATATCAAACTACTCGAGTTCAACTCGATTAATAATTAAATAAGTTCAAACATAATATAACTCAATAATATTTTAAATTATCTTGAACATTCGACCCGGCTCATTTACACCCCTACTTATTCATGTATTTTAGGGGACTGGGACCTTGCTCAACGCCCTTTTTGGTGCTGTCACCGGCGCCACAGCAACTGTGTAAGAATCTCCTACTTCTGGAACTTGATCACACACACACACACTAGAACTCCAATAAAGAAATTGATATGACTAGAAGTATGTTATACAGAGAAAATGTGGGACTCTTAGCGCTGACAAAAACTGGGAGTAGAAGAGTGATTCAAATGTCATCAATATTTATGATTGTCTTCTCCATTTTAGGTATGCTATCTGCATTTACCACTGCTTTTCTTACCAGTGAAGTTGGATATAATTATGGATTCCATTTCAGGGAAGTTTGGAGCTATTTTTGCTTCAATACCTCCACCAATTATGGGCGCAGCAAGCTGCATCTTCCTCGGCTATGTCTGTATGTTTTCTGTTCCATAATCTTACATTCCATCTTAATATTGTAATCTCATGATTCTTTTTTCTTACAAAACACACACACACACACATTTTTATGTAAATGTGATTTTTGTTATAATGCAGCATCTGCAGGCTTGGGATTTCTTCAGTTCTGTAATCTCAACAGTTTCAGAACAAAACTTATACTGGGTTTTTCCTTCTTCGTTGGACTTTCTCTGCCGCAGTACTTTAAAGAGCATTATGTCAACTCAAGAGTTGGTCCTGTTCACACCCCTGCCGGATGGGTATGTACTTCCTTTTCTTTTCTTTTTTTGTTTGTCCGGTTTTGCTTATGCTACATCAAGTTTAAGTGATGTTTTTATCACAAAATTTAAATACACGGTGTGTAATTATATAATTATATATAAATGTGGTGAAAATTAATTAGGTGCAATGCATATGGTGTAGCATAGACAACAACGTATTTAAGGAGGATGACAATTCAAGTCATACAAAAAACAAAAATCATACATATGCTTTAATCCAATAGTGGATACAATGCAATTGGTGTAGTATAGATAACAACGTGCCTAGGGTGACAATTCTAGCTGGACCAAGACCGAAACCAGGTCTTATCGGCCCAAAATAACTTTAATCCAGCCCATCTAAATATGCTTTCAAAGCATTGGGCTAATCTGGGATTGTTGGGCCAAATTAACCTTGAGGCGATATAAGCCCGCCTATTATTGGGCCAGCACATATGTTGCCCGGCGCAGCTTTTATCATGGACTGTTTGTGGCCCAATTTGACAAAAACTATGAATACATGATTCTCATTCTTAATTTCTGCTAAACGAAACGCAGTTCAACGACACGATGTCTGTAATCTTCATGTCCCATGCAACTGTGGCTGCTGTAGTCGCGATCGCACTGGATTGCACCCTCCATTTCGGTACGGACGAAGCTCGCAGAGACAACGGTTCTTATTGGTGGGACAGGTTTATGGTTTACAACAAGGATGATAGAAATGATGAATTCTATAAATTGCCAGGTCACCTCAACAACTGTTTCCCATCTTTCTAACTCTCTCCCTCTCTCTAGATTGTCAACTAGTTTGGTTGTATAATTGTATTTCCTTTCGAGAAATATCAAAATAATTATTTTCTATTTATTTAGGTGTATTAGATTTTTGTTAGGTTTTTTGGTAAACAAATTTGAGTTGTGTTGAACAATACGATCACAATAAGTTTATTTTTAATTTAACTAAATTTGTTTATACTATCAAACGGTTGGATTTTATCATAAAAGTTTTCTTTTTTACGTTTTTTAAGTCAATTATGTAGCTAGCTTTTTACTATCCATCTCGACTAAAATATCGAAATGATTTGATTTGTTATTTGTCTTAATCAGCCCAACTTAAACACCTAGAACCGGAATACTTAGCAAGCAAAGACATGATTCAGATTTCTTATTGCGAATAAGTACCTAAGAAATCGGAAATTAGGCTTAATTAAGGAAATCCTTCAATATTGACAACCTCTAACCCCCGTCTAGACATGGGCACGTTTCCATCGGTTTTGGTTTCGGTTTCGAAACTGCCAGTTCCTGGAACCGGGAGGGATGGAAGCAAAACCGAACCGGCATATAACCGGTTCTGGTTGCGGAACCGCCGGTTTCACAATTTCGATTACGGTTTTTGGTTCTTTTTTTGTTTTGTTTTTACAAATTCACACTTGAAACTGTCGATTTGAAACCGAAACCGCCGGTTTTCAACCAAATAAGTGTGTCAAATTTGCATATCTAATTTGGGAGTCTTAATAAATGAAGAATAGAGGGGTAAAAATGTAATATTGCGACAGTCCAAACAACTGGAATGATAAAATGGAATTATTATATTCAGACATTATTCTCATCCAATTTTTAATTATTTGTAACTGCTATGTTATTAAATAAGGTTTTCTTCCCATTTTATTTATTTATTTTATTATTATTATTTTGTTATAAAAAATGTGGGTTGAAAATGGGAATTAATGAATGAGGGAGAATAGGACAAAAATCTAAAGCACGTGGTTTGGAACAGCACACGTGTGAGACTTGACTAAACCTATTCCCAATTTATGTTTTGACTCCAGTTGGCCCAACCAGTTTTCACCCCGCTTACCCGATTTGACCCGACCCTGTGTACATGGGTCGGGCCGAAAGGGGACAGGTTTCGGTCCCTTGTTCCACACAACTTTAATAATGTTAAATTATTTATACATCTACCATATATGACCTACACATATATTATTCGTATTATATACAAATAACCAACTTTAATAATGTTGAAATGTAATAAATACAGTAAAAATAAAAATGTTATATGTATTTTAATAAATTAAAAAAATTATTTTTAAGGAAATTCAACTAATAAAAAATAACACATCGTTGCTAAAAAATATTTCACTTTTAGAAACTGAAAACTGATTGAAAATTATTATTATTAAACTATTCTATTATTAAATTAGTATAAATTTGTTAAAAATTGAATTTAAAATAAAAATAAGGTCTTAATTATGGTTGAGTTTGATACAAAGAATTGAATTTCGGCATGTTGTACTGTGGTCAAAGATTTAGTTTATATTCGATTTCTTGGTCAACTTTGAATTGAATATTATATAAAAGAAAGGATTATATTGTTCAGTTTGTTAAGACACTAATTAATTTTTTATGTACCTTGGAGACTTTTTTTATTTTTGTCTTTTTGCTTCTTTTTTTTAAGATTATGAATAATTTTAAAAAGTAGTTAAATACATGATGCTTAAATTTATATATTTTTCATATTTTAATATAATATTATTTATTACACACATAAAAAAAATTTATAGAGAAAAATGAAGATAAGGTCATCCAAAATCTAAAACTAAGGTTGGAATAAAAAGTTCGATTCAACCCAAATTTGATATATTAATTAAAGTATGATGAGGAGCTTGCAGTGTACGTAAAGAATTAGTTCTACGAACTACTAAAAGTCAACACTCTCGACTACATTTATCTATTCTTACTTCAAATTTTGATCGTGTGACAATCACGTCGAAAAAACTTCAAATTTACAATATAATTCCAAAAAAACTAACTTCATTTATTAGAAATCAATTACAATTGTTAGGACTTTTGTAAAACTCAATCCAAGTTGGAAATGGCCATTTCAAAAGTTTCCAATAAACAAAAGTGGGAGTCCTTAATTATATCATTTGGTAGTCCTTAATATTTGATTAAAACACCTCTTAGATTATTAACAATAAATCAAACTTCAGCAAGCATCTGTAGAGGCACCATCACACAATCTTTGTACAGCCCAATTGCCTCATTTGTCACTGTGCGCTGGTAGTGAGTAATAGTATTTAGTGCACCGTGCAACTGACAGTCGACACTTTCAACTACTTTCGCTTTGCCAACACAAACTTGCTTTTGAGCTTGTGGAGAGGAGGGCTTCCAGTCAATGCTTAGCTCTCTTCGAATACCTATCCCCTTACAGTACTATTGACATTAAAAAGGTGAAGAACGTGACAAAATCTCAAGTAAGGATAAAACTATATAAATGGTACAAAAAATCATACACCTAAAGATTTGGACTTCGAAAGAGTGCGGACGAACTGCAGGCGTTGGTGGCCTTCCTGCGAAGTCAGGCATCCGTTGGCGAAGGGTGTGGGGCGGCCCAAAGTGTGGATCTAATCAGGATGATAAGGTTATTCTGGGGGTCCGGGATATGAAAGGATGTCATCCTGTGACACCATTATAGACTACGACTCTGCAACAACAATACACCTACTTAAAACCGTTGCAACAGCTAATTAGAGCTTGCAAAATTGATTCGGTTCGACTAGTCCGATATTTTAAGTGGGTTAGGTTGTATATTTTGAGGCTGGAAGTGGGCGGACCATTAACAAACTTGAAGATTTAATATAATGTTTGATTATTGAATTGGGTTGGACTCAATACTAAATGGTCTAATGAAATTTTGGCATGGTTCGATACGACATTTATTATTAGCCCACGTGCTTGGGCCGGACTGGCCGAATTTCCTGCTCTAGTAGCTTTGTGGTGCCCTTATATGCAATGATTGATTCTTTCGCCCTGCTTCCAACTCTGCAGTACTCATAAATTTACATATTTTTTATTTATTATATTTTTTTTAGGGAAATTTTGGAGGAGTTGGGATAAAATCTTTATATAAAATAATGGTAAAACCATGATATTGTGCTACGAATAGAAAGCCCAACACACACACACACACACACATATATATATATATATAGGAGAAGTAGAAAGATAGAAATGATTAAAAGAAATTCTTTGTGTTTTTATGGATGCAAATTGGCTGTCGCTCTGAGAATGATAGTCCCCTTTTGTGTGTTAGGTCCACTCATACATTTATTGTTCAGATGCCTTTGCATTATTGAGACTACTGCCCTTGGAATTTTACTCTCTTTATATGTCTTGTTATTTTTCTTACTGTACTCCCATATCTCATGGTGTGGTCTTGGAGGATTTGGAGCCTGTCCGGAGGTTTGAACTCGTGACTTTGATCGCCATTCTTCACCTGCTCTACCAATTACAACATCGAATACGGGATAGACAATCACCAGCCTAGGCACAAATAACGTCTGACGTTATTGTTTTTCATACAAATCGAATCGACCAGACACCACCTAGATCTATTTTTGTATCACTGATCATCATATCTAATATGTTTTGAAACATATCATTTCTTTATCTTTTTTAGTTTGAAACCTTTAACGAAAGTAAGAGCGGTAATAATTGAACTTCAATCTCTAATAAAAATTATTTATGTGACTACTTGTTGATGTGTCAAGATATTATAGAAAATAATTATTTTTTATCTTAAATTAACAAGTTAAATGTTGACACATTAGTAGCGGATAAATCGACATGTGTCGATAGTGCGTGGATGATTATTTCCGTAAATTATATATATGGGTGTGGGATATATGTATATAATAATACGAAAGATAGTAATAATCAATATTGCATTCGCTCCTAAAATCGAATCGAAACCCTACAACGTCCACTCGAGAACGCTAGACTTATATGTGACCCTTTCGCATAAGCTGACAACTTGTGAGAATTTAATATATATATATATATATTTTTTTTTTTTTTTTTCTTCTTATGATGACATGATGTTGAATTTTTAAATTATAATCAGAAATAAAGAATTTTAAATTTCTATGAAGATAAACTTTTATAATTTAATTAAATTCCTTAAGGCTGCATTAGATTGAAAGATTTGTAATCCATATTTAATTTAGCTTTTGAAATTAGAGGATTTTAAATCCCTTCAAGGTGGAGCGATTTTCATATTTATCTAAATTATTTAACATATTGTTTAAAATAAAATAGAAAAATTTGAAAAAAAAATTGTAACCGTGCACTTTGAATCGACCGTCAAATTCTTCGATCCAAATACAGCCGGAGATTCAAACTAAACTACGAAAATTGAAGAGGGTTAGAGAGATGGTGGTTGTGGCCGTCAAACTTTCCCAACTCTGGCTATGTAACTTTAAATAATAAATAGGTTTTTGCTAGCTGTCTAAGAATAGTAGGTATTTTGGGGGGTGCTTATATATTGTGGTATCCAATTATTGTAAGAGAATTGACATAATAATGGTTTGATAATACATTGAATGGAAATGTAATTTAGTTCGATTGACAAGACATTGAAATACTATATTAGGATAAGTTGAACCTGCCTCTAACATCATCTTAACTCACATTACAACATGATTGATTGTGACAATTAAATTAGGATGTATCATGTATGTATTCTTATTTAATGGTTAATAATATTCAAATTGCCACCTAAAATTTCAAGAAGTATGGTGTTAACATGCAGTCCCACATGAGAGGGTGGCCACACGGTTGATAGGATTGGGATGTACATGTAGAAAGAGAAAAGGGTTGTGCGGATGAGTCGAGCTGAATGGAATACGATTTTGTTTTGGGTTGGGTTTTAAATTGTGTTTTGGATCTTGTTTAGTTGTTATTCGATCGATGTGGAACGAAGTTTCAGTAGGTTGGTATTCTTAAATGGAGTTCATCTTTTTTTGTTTGTTGAGTTGAAGTTTGAATCAAGTATTAATCTTAGGAAAAAATTATGAAAAAGTTGAAATTATGGTTGAGGGCTATCTGTATGAGGTTTTAACTTTACGCGAGTTTATAATGGTTAATTTTGAATTTTACTCAATTCTAACCCGACTTTAGTCGGTGTCTTAATTTCTCTACCAATAATTTATTACATAACAACAAAAAGACAATCCATAAATTTTTATTTTTTTTAGTTCTAACACCCCTATAAATTCTCAATCCTTCGCTCCTCTAGATGAACAAAAAATTATCTAATTTTTATATTGTAATTATGAAAAATTATTTTCATGCAATTGTGGGGAGTTATGTAATTTTTTTAGAATTATTTAAATTTTTAGGAACTAATTATTGCACTCGAATTACTTTTAAAAATTTATTATATTTTAAAGAAATTTAATTAACACAAAACTAGTTTTCTCTAATGATTAAAATTTCAAATTAAGCTTGAAATTCATGGTCGAATTGAAAATTTTCAGTTTCAAGTCGAACAAATTAAAAGTTACAAGATATAAAATCCCATAAAGTTAGTATGTATAAAATGAATGAGATTCATGTTATCGGATTAAAATTATAAATTTTTAAAAGAAAATCTTCTTCATTGATATGAGATAGAACAAATTTTTTAGGGATCAATCCTAAGCCGAGTATTAAATAACTTTCAAATCGATATTAAATTTTGATCGGGACAATGAATTTTTAATTTTTGAGAGATTTATCAGTAAAGAAAAGATAGGCCCAAATGATTATATAATAATTAATAAAATGAATAATTGGGATTTGGCATGAATTATGCAGACAAAGATTGTTGAGATTGCCATTCAACGAAAGATATCTAAAAAACAAAAGTGTCCTCTTCTGAGAGAAAACTAATCAATGGAAGATTTCAAAAGTCATAAAATCCGTCCTTTGACCTTTGCATTAATTTTCAAGGGACCATTTTGATGGTGAAGGTTTTTTTTTTTTTTTAATAAATATTTGAATTAAAACAATTCCAATTATATATATATATATGTATATATATCATCCAATCATATGTCAATAATAAGTAAGACTCGAATAGTGTAGTATGTAGCCGTGAATTAATGTCAAGGTTTTATTAAAAATAATTAAAATAAATTTGTAATATGAATTTTTGTAAGTATGAGATATATATATATATATATAATATTTTTTTATAAGTATGATGTAACTGTTTCACATAAATGATCTGTACACGTGATAAATGAGAGGCTTACTCAAATGTTTTTACTTCGAGCTAAGGGTTTTAGTTTAAATGAAGGATTTCACCTTAGATTTATGAGAGAAATATATTTTCAAATTTTTTAAGATATGCAAGAATTTGAAATAGAGGAAAATTTGTCAAAAAGACTTTCTTAAAACTGCTAATAAAGGTTATCTAGATAGGTTTATTGGTTATTATATATATATGTGTGTGTGTGTGTGTGTGTGTGTGTGTAATCTAACTAGTAAACTCATGCAAGATCTCAGATTTTGTTTTATATTTATTAAAAAGAGAGAGGGAGAGGGAGAGGGAGAGAGAGAGAGAGAGAGAGATTTTATGTGTCCTTTTGACCTTTACATTTACATTTGCAAAAAGGGACCATATGGGAGAAGCTAAGGTTTATGCAGAAAGCCCATACTGCACATCATCACCACACATTCATTCTTGAAGTCAAAATCAACTTCACCAAGATGACAGCTACACACACATACAATTGTGCGTTATTACACAACTAAGATTGAAATGTGTCATGAAGGAGATGAATAATTCCTATGATCACCTAAAATTTGAAGACAAATAATCGATACATGTGATGGCGATTCGACAGTATTTATGGGTACATGCAGTGTTCCATTTGATGGTAACCAGGTAAGAATGACAAGTTTTAGCATGGAAGTGGAAATTTTTGCCATATTAAGCCATTGCAAACAATGAATTTGAGGTGATCATACTTAGAAAATGATGTCGAAATGGAAAATGATGCTAGGCAGCAAACTGCATGTGCAAGTGAACGTAGGCAAGGCTTTGGGACCATTTCAATGTATTGAAGCTCTAACGCGTCTACTTGCACCTATGGACTTAGGCCGACAACCTTTTCTTGACAGCGAAAAATATGTAACGCTTAGTTTTAATGTTCATTTTCTCTGTTCTGATGCATTATTGATCCGTTCTAGCTTCCCAAAACCGGGCATTAGGTAACGAAAGAGTAAGTTTTTAGCCAGTGTTGGAAATGTTTTATGTAGGTTATTTCTGAATGTGGATAAGTGGTTTCAAATTCAGCTGCTGTCATTTGAGTTTTTCTTTCAAAATCACAACTTAAGTACTGTGTGGAGTGTGTTTGTGTGTGTTGATTTCTAGTACTGTTGTATCTATCTATCATAACCTATATGTGTGTGTGTGTGTTACCAGAAGCACATGAATGGGCCAATGCTGCATTAATTCATCCATCCATCTTTCATTTACACCAGTTCACACCAGCCCATTTACTATTCTACTCAAGAACCATAAAACAAAGTCTACAATCAGACAACCTTAGCAATGTTGAAAATTTCTTACACCTGATTCCCAGATTATAAGTTATGCATAGGTTGTAAAGATGAAACTAGGCTTGCCGACGGCGAAAACCCATTTCTCGGTTCGTTTGTTTTTCCCTTTTATTCATGTCATAGTTGTCAAGATAAGAGATACATGTGAGCAATTCAAATTAACTCTTGAGGCATATGCATCTTACTTGCTTTTTCATGTTTTGACAAAAAAATGGAACATCACATTTTAGTGCAAACCTTTCATCTGGTAGTGTCATGCTATATATATATATATATATATATTTTTTTTTTTTTTTTTTCCTTTCTGGATTTTTAAGAATGGGATTTTACTCTTGTGGCCAAAAATGGTGTAGCCTGGTACTAATGGAGGTACATCTGTCTAATCCTTCCTTGATAAACTGTGGGATATAATCAAAATATTAGCTCTTCCATACATGTGTTACCACTATCATTGTCCATGGATCTCTCTCTCTCTCTCTCTCTCTCTTCCTCTCTCTCTCATCCCAAAAAAATACACCAAAGTAACCTAGACAACTGGCAAGTTTGATTCTTCTTGAAACAGATGTTTAATATAAGGCAAAAGGATAGAGCCAAGGAAAAATATAGTCTAGGATTTGAGAGTGATTTATTTGGTCTCATATAATTCTTCTTTTCTCCTCTCTCTCTCTCTCTCTCTCTCTCTCTTTCTCTCTCCTTATAAATAGAACCAAACAAGGTGGAAACAGGCCATATATCACACTTCTATATTTTCAATCTCTGAGAAAATAAAATAAAAAAACAAAAAAAAGAAGAAGACTTTCTACACAGAAGGCTGAAGATGAACATATGGACTTCTGAATGCAGCAGTGGATGCGAATCGGGCTGGACAACATATTTTGATCAGTTTTCTAACTCCACCAATCCATACAGCATGAACTGTGTTCAAAACTATGAAGAAAGAGAAGCATATGTGAGAGAGAATCATGAAGATGAAGATCTATCCATGGTGTCTGATGCATCATCAGGGCCTCCAAATTTACGCGAAAACTATGCCTCCGAGCCTCAGTATTATGGCTATGCATCTTCAGTTCAAGAAGACACAAAGAAACACAAGCAGCAGAAGAGTAGAACAAAAGAGACAAAGGTGAAGAAGCAAAACAGCTTCTGTCTTGATGACACTGCTAGTAGCTCTTCTATGTTGCATTTCTCTCAGGTAAGGGGAAGAAATTGAAAACCAACCAAAAAACAGCATTCTCCAATGTTACTTATCTGAATTTTCTCTTACAGTTTGATTATTTTCAGGACAATGCAGTCCTTCCTGAGAATCATAACTCAGTGCAGCGTTTTGAGGTACTTGTTTTTTACTTGCTTTTCTCCAATTTCCTTCCACTATATGGTAACATTTACGCGAAAATTTCATCATTTTCAGAGCGAATCCATACCGAGGAAGCGCCTAGGATTCTTGAAATCTTCGACGAAAGGGAAATCAGGTGATGATTTAGCTAGATTTTTGTGTTGGAAAATTTTGTTCATTTTTAGAACAAAAATTGAAAGAATTATGGTTTTAAGGCCTAATTTGGCTCTATGTGTTTGACAGGTAGTTTTCTGGGGAGAAAGAGGCAGTAAGGAGAGAGAAAGAATAATTTTGATTCTGTATATTTTGCTGCAAATTCTCAAGAAATGGGGTTCTTAAAGTGAATGAAGATGGCAGTTGAATTCCAGACATCTTTGATCAATCTTTTTTTTTTTTTTTCTATTTATTAAATCTTTTGTTCCTGTTATTTTTTTCCTGTCCATGCAGTAGGGAACACCAGATTTCATAAATGTAAAAATAAAATAAAGCGAAAAATTGTTGCAAAAGTATCTTTCATCAATAGTAGCTTCTGAAAACAACATTTGCACACACATAGAACTGATAATATGCATGATCCATCAGTTTTCACATAATGCTTTTTACCAATACATATTCTTACATATGTATTGCTTTTGAATAATTTCAAGGACCTAGTAACGGGTTTTGAGGGTGTGATAAAACTATATATATTACGAACGAATAGAAAATTTTGAAAAGGGGCGACTTCGCCCCTTCGCCCCCACCTAAATCCATCCTTGAGCACGCCCAACTTCTTCAGAAGGCGAGCACATTGCTAGAGTGTTTAAACAACATATGTAAACAAAAATAATGAGCAAATTAAGGGAATAAAGATGGGGAAAATTAATCAAGAAATGAGTGGCAACCCCTTTCTAGAAAGAGAATGGCCAGGCTATCTAAGAACAAACTCAGGTGAACTAATGTGAACAAAATCTGGGGAATGTAATAATTTTCTTTTTCAAACATTAATAATTATTAAAAAAATAAAAAATAAAGAAAAAGGGGACAAAAATCTTTGATGAAAACTTGATGCCAACTTAACTTAGAGTAGTTCTTTCCACCAATGTCCAAAAGGGACATCTCACCACGTATTGACAGCTACGTAGCTGTGTGTTTTTCTTACATATAGTTTTTTTTTTATTGATTTCTTTTATATATATATATATATATGTACTAAGTGCTTTAATCCTTAGATATTTATTTATTTTTATTTTTTCAGATGAATTTCCATCCTTAGAATTTGAAGTATATATCTTTAGGGAATGACAGATGGCAAGTTGGGATTTATTTTTTATTTTGTTTGGGTAGAATAATTTTAAAAGTAAGTGTGTCTAAAAAATATAATTTATTATTATTTTTAAAATATATGAAAAATATTTAGGAGGAATATTGATTTGAGAAAAGCCAACCATACATTGGAGATTTTGAGAAAAAGGACAAGAGTTCCCAGCTATGTGTCCATATCCCTCATTTCATGGTACATCTAATAATTGAGAATAAATATCATGAACTGCACTGATATTTTAATCATAGAAAAAATATATATATATATATAGATAATTTATCCAAAAAAATAAAATAAAATAATACTCACTTATGACTTATAATGATTTTAAAAAATTCAAAAAAAAAAAACCTCTTTATAAATAATTTTCATAATAAGAAACAAAGAATAATCTTTTTCCAAAAGTTTGGATAATAATACTGATTGTGTAATGATTGATAAAATAAAAATGGGAAAATGACAAAAATTGATTACCAAAATTCCCACTTACTCTTTTTAAATCTGTAATGGCTGATTAAAAAGGCAGAATTTGAGGAGTAGAAGGCAGAAAGTTCCTTGGGCTCCAAAACAATGTTCCATACAGCTGGTCATTTTGTTTTATTTATTATTTAATTTCTTCTAAATATTTTTATTTCTTTATTGCAAAACAATATATATATATATATATGTTGTGTTATTATTGCTTTAGAATGTATTATGTATTTCGATGTTCATATAGTATGCTCTTTTTATTTAAAAATATATGTTTTTGGGACGGAAAAAAGTATTTAATTTTCTTGAAATATACAATAAAAGATGCACATTGGAACTAAATAAGAATCATTATGTGGTGATGCCTTTCTATAGTTAATTGTTTAGCACCATGTTGATAGTAATAATTTGTCCCCAATATGTTATAAATTAAAAAAAAAAAATTGCTTATGGGGATTGCCCCCAATTATTCTTTTCTCTACTTTTTTGTGCACCAATTATTGAATAAATACACACACGTGACGTAAATTTAAACACACCTAGAGTAGATTATTTTTCTTTAAAAAAGAAAGAAAAGAAAATTAGAATAAATGTTGGGAGGAAAAATATCTAGGGACAATAATTGACAATATTGTAGATACTACATTAAGTTCAATGTTGTCATTTAGTTGGATATTACTTGGAAAAAGAAAAAGTAATAAAGCGATATTTATTAAATATAGTATTTGTAGTGGGCGTAAAGTTATATCGTTAAATATAACTGGTACACATTAAACGTTTCAGATCAACAGTTGAGCCGATTGAAGGATGACGAGATGATTGATAATGGTGATTAGAAAGAAAGAAGATTAGGTTTAATTATTAATTAATTATGGAGATTGTGATTTAGGAAGTAGATAAGAGTAGATAAGCATCAAAGGCAAGTTGTGCACTTGCAAACAAATTAACATCAGAATTTGAACCCTACAATCCGCACTTCGGGCCGGGTTTAATGATCCCATACAAAGGAATCTTCTAACAATAATCTTAGTACACTAGACAAAGAATTCAATTATTACGATAATATATAATCATTAACTACCAAAAATATTATTTTATTTTATTTTTTAGTACCCACTTTTCATCTTAATATGAAATTATGATAAATCTTAGGATACATTCATTGTATTATGGTGCATTAACCATCATTACAATTCGGGCCTGAATAATTGGGCCGCGTTATTAGCCATCAATGCTTTAGGGCCTGATACTTCAGACCACCTACTCTTTCTGGGCCTGTACTACAATTTAAGCCCATTACATAACTATCATGATCCATAAGTATGTAAAATTATACTCGTCCTGTAATTGCTAAAGATTTTATATCCTTTTTTCCAAAATGGAAATAGAAATATCCTCTTCGCCAAGAGCTTTTGACGAAAAATTTAAAAGTATATGAATTATAATTACTTCAATAACAAATTTAACTGTAAATTCAGATGTAAAAAAAAAAAAAATTAAAAATTAAATTTTTACAAGGATCTCAAATGGCTAAATCAGAAAGAGGAAAGAAGTAAATGTTATATTTGGATTGAAGGATTTGAAATCAATATAAAACAAATTGGAATAGATTTCAAATACATCCAAATCACTTTAAAGATTGGTTCAAATTGAGTTATCCATCAAAAAGTACAAACCAAACAACAAGAAGATTTGCCGCTTCTTCGGATTTTATGTATGTCCTCAAATCCTTCGATCCAAACACACTCAAGATTACACTCAACTAAATCAAAAACAAAAATTGTTCACTTGTAAATATAAAGACAAACTACAAAATTTATCATTTGATACATAGTACATCACTACAAAGATCGAAAGAGCCCCTCAAACCCCAGCACACCCACCCCCCACTCAAAGAAGGAGAAAAGAAAGCGAGGTCAAAAATAACAGAAGGAACATATTTGTAGCCTTCTTCCCAGAAAATCTATGGAAACCCCACCTACAATAACAGCATTATGTCCCATAGATATGCCTGTGTATGGGCTGGGAACCCAAGGCCTCAACTACCCGTTTCCATGGTTTGTCTATGACTAACAAACAGTTTTTCGAAATATGTTCAACAAATAAAACAGGATCCCTAAAAGTACATATTTCATGGTTCATTTTGCTGCAAATTTGGGTTTTTAATTCATACATACTCATTTTGCGTTTTAATGCTCCATTGCTGTGTAACTTTCTTGAAAGTAATCCATAACCAGTTGCCAAATCAGCATCGTTGTCTCCAACACGTAGCCCAAAATCAATCAAGCACATTGCCCTGAAGCATAGGGAAAGTGTTGTGATAAAATATTAAAAACATTATTATCAGATGAGGCGGGGAATTTACATCACTGTATGACTAGCATATATCATAATGACACCGACATAAACCACATCACTAATAATATAATAATCCTTATAATTTTTTTTAAAATGTAGTACATGCCATAACTAATATTCTTTTATGGATATTCAGATAATCACAAGAGTTTAAAGATGATACATAGTTTTAGTATGCCATGTTCATCAGTCCATAAAGTTCTTGTAAAGAGTGGAATATAACTCAATAGAATAAACTTATGACAAAAAGAAGCCATAAAAACGATTAGTACTTCACGATATATGGATGCAGCTTCATCTTCAATAAATTAAAAAAAGAAAAAAAAATGTAAATAGGAAATGAGGAGATACCTAGCACTGTAGACGATAACTGAAGATGACCTAGAGGAAGATGGGAAGGAAAGCCCCAACACTTCTCCTGGAAATTCTTGAAATCTTCTGGGCAACGAAATCGCATGCCGCATGGGCCCATCAAAAAACTGTTTGGCCTCCACATCCAAAGCATAAACCTGATTCGATGAGGTGGAGATGACTAGAATGTTACTGTTCTCAGGAGTAAAGCCACCCCCTGTGACACAGGCGCGATCCAGTCTCGATATGAACCAGTGTTGCCTGCAATAAAAGAATGTAATTAATCAAAAAACCCAACAGCATATGTAAAACAACATCAAGAGAAACGAAGGCACATTCGACTTCTACAGCATAACAAACAGACTCAATTAATTGAGCGAGAATCAAAATCGAGAGAGTAGAGTTATATGAATTAACTTCATGAACACAACCATTCCCACCTTAATGTCCTGAGATTAAAAATGTACACATCTCCAAAGCAGTTGATAGACGATAACCAACAGCCATCAGTACATGTGAATATTTTTGTGAAGGGCGGTTCACTAGCAGGCAACTCCTCAGCTTCATCTTTATGGCGAGGAGTAAAGACATGAACTAGCTCTTCTCTTCCAACATCCACGACCTGCAGCAAGGGAAGTATTGAGTCAAAAAATGCATCGTTGGAATCTTTATACATAACAAGAGGCGTTACAGTTCCTTCCATTTATTAGCTTATTTGTTTAACTTCTTTGGCTAAGAAAATGTTTGGTCTATTACAGCAACCAGCCTCATGGCTCACATTACTAATCTACAAATGTTATCGGACTGTCAGAAGAAAGATGCTCATTGGCAAATGTGATTAGATGATAATTTTGAAAATTGATAATGTTAAAGAGCACAAGCAGATCATGATTAATAATTATCCAAACATCAATACTTCAAAAGCATTAACATTCACGTAGAACTTTGCTGACAATGGATACTTTATGATTGCCCATTTTCTTTTATGACAAATCACATTGCTTACAAACTATAATTTCAAGGTTTTATATCAAGTAGAACATCCCTGATCCTATATATGTAATTCAAAATTAACACTTCACCATGAATAATTTCTAAACAACATTGCATCAATTGTTATTACCAGGAAAATACCGCCAAGAATGTACATTATTTTTATAATTTACAAAAATATCTGTGTCTTGCACCAATAATGTGCGCATATGCAAGACTAGAATAATAGAGAACATCCCTGATTCTATATATGTAATTCAAAATTAACACTTCACCATGAATAATTTTTAAACAACATTGCATCAATTGTTATTACCAGGAAACTACCGCCAAGAATGTACATTATTTTTATAATTTACAAAAATATCTGTCTTGCACCAATAATGTGCGCATATGCAAGACTAGAACAATGGAGAATATCCCTGATCCTATATATGCAATTCAACATTAAAACTTCACCATGAACAATTTCTAAAGAACATTGCATCAATTGTTATTACCAGGAAACTACCACCAAGAATGTACATTATTTTTATAATTTACAAAAATATCTGTCTTGCACCAATAATGTAAGACATTACATGAAAAATATATGCAAGACTTAGTCAATCCATACACCAATTTACCTCATTCATTACATGAAAAATATAACAAATTACAACCTCATACCAACATCAAGCCAGACATACAGAAAAGACCCGGGAGAAGAAAACATTGAACAGGCAGAATATAAGCATCAAAAAAAAGAAAAGCAAGAACAGTGAGAAACTTACATATATTTTTCGGTCATGCCCTGCTATTAGCAACTGTAAAGAATCAGAACTAAAGACCATGCAATGGGCAAAAGGCAGTCCCTGAGGGAGCTGCCTTTTATGTACGGTCCAGGAACCCTTTTCCACTTTACTTCTCTTCAGTTCAAATAAGTTAAGTTTCACATGATCAGAGTAAGCAAATGATGTGCCTGAGGAGGAAATTGTACTGCATATGATCTTTCGAGAAGCCTTACATTTAACTCGTGCCACTAAATCTGTGGTTGCATTCCCCCGGGATGGGACTGATGTAACCTCATTGACAGCAGTACTTTTCATTCGCACACAATAAATATCTAACCAATGAGAAGCTTGGACCAAGAGCAATGGAGTCGGACCGAAAACCGTTTTATGCACAAGTTGCATTGGCATTTTCTGTGGTGCAGGACAAATATCATGTGGAGAGAACTTTGTAAACTCCTTAGCGGAATATGCAAAAAGTTTAGTATCATCACCAGCCGAAATGAGCATGGGACCACCTAAACGAGCCCACATATGGTAACTGAAATCAAGTGGCTTCTCCCGGCCACGTGGCCTCTTCACCTTTTCTTCAGGTGGCGGCATATCTGCATAGAGAAATTGGATTTCAAAAAGTCTATTTAATTAGTAAAGCCCATAACATCATATTCAAAAGATGTAACTCATATTCAAAATATGTGACAACCTTCGTGGCTCAAAGGTACTGCAACAGTTAATGCCCTCACATCATGTGTATGAACTCTTACATAGCCAACATAAGTCCATTTCTTAACTGCTTCAGATGCAAAGTTTCCACCACAAGAAGAGTTGGCACCGCTAGAAAATTTATAGAGTATAACCTACAAAACAGGCAGCTACAGTATAACTACTTCCATAGATAAAAAGTTACAGAAGGTTATTAAATCTTAAGGAAGTTAAGAAAATCTAAGAAGCATCACAAAGATCATGAAAGAACTCTGGAATTATCATACTGCAAAATTATTCAACAACCAATCAACTGTATGTACTTAAAAGTATACAACTGACATGTGAATCAATGAAATCCTACAGTATCGTAACCACCACGAGGAAATAATGAAATTCAACCATTTCAATATATTAATCCAGAATAGCTCAAGGAACTACATGAAAAGGAAAGGTAAAGGAATAAATTACCACGATACTCATGCATCAATAGACTCTCAAATTCTATAATAAGACAGCAAAAACTTGACATAATGAAGATCACAGATGCTCAGCTATCATAATGATCATTCATGAACATAACATTGATGTTAAGGGCGAGGAGGGTGACAGAATACCTGACCATCAGCACCACCCGAGAACACTATGTTATGGTCAGGGGATGCCGCTAAAGCATTAACATCTCCTTTGTGATAAGAATGCGCTTGCAAAAGAGTTCCAAACTGACTGTCCCAGAATTGTACAGTACCAGAACTATCAGCACTGACAATGGTCCCACATCTGAAACAAACATAACATACTTTGAGGAAACAAAGATAATGGATGAACATCTTCAACAAAATAATTCAATTTGCATTAGCAGTGCAGATTACAGTGAAACTACCAGGTGACAACACTAACGACCAAGTAGAATTTATACCTCAACGCAATTAATGACCATATGCAAAGATCACTTCCGCTGCCCAAACCACCAATACCAGCAGTTATTCTGTAGATCTCTTGTGCCAATGTAACATCCCAACATCTTATGAATCTACAATGCATCGGCAGTCATGAATTTAACAAAAAATACAAATAGCATCATAAATCAATAAAATAGTCATCACATAGTAGAATATTATCCATGTTATATCAGCAAAGTCTACCAAATCAAAGTTTCTCTATAGTTGTAGAAATAACATTAGCATTAGCATACCCGTCACTACTCCCTGAATAAATCCTTCTTGCATCAGTACTCCAAGTCACACTTAATGTTCGTCCTGCAAATAATTAAATTATAAGTCAAACATTACAAGTGAACCATGAGGATTATTCAACCTAAGGCAGCCACCTCACCACTGACTCTTGGAAGTGATCTTTTGTAGATTAGTTTTTCAGCATCAGAAATGATGTAGATACGCACACAACCATCATCACAAGCAATTGCTAGGCGGGAATTCTTGGTGATATAGTCCTCATGAAACTCAACTGCATATTTACTGCCATAATCATCATCACTGTCACTATCGTCCACTTCATCAAGGCCACTACTAATTGAAGGACTAGCATAACCATTGTCGTCAGACTTCAATTCAGCCTTTAAATTGAGCTGATAATAATTACATGGTTCAGCAGCAATCTGCCAGATTGAAACTCCAATAGAATCGATAACCGCCTGAAGTAAAACAAATCAAACAAGAAAATATTTAGTTGATGACATAATGAAAGCTGAAATATGAGCAGTTTGACCAAAATAGTCATCTTCAAATTTTATATGCATTTCTAGGACACAACAAAACATATCAGACTCAATGTAGATTGCAGGTTTTGTGGATGGATTTGAAATTAATAGCAGCAAATCCCATGTTGTTGTTTGGATTCACTAGGATAATTTCAAATCAACCAATTCCATTTTGAACTAATTTCAATTGATTTGGGGTGGTGGATTCAAACTTGGATGGATTGGAAATCCTTTCATTTCAAACACCTCCATTTCAAATTCTTCAATCCAAATGGAGCTAAAGGTTTTGTCAGATCAAATCTACCAATAACAAAGCAAAAAGTTTAAAAATAAAAACAAAGCACGTAAACTTAAAGTATTAAGCTTTCTCAATTAAAAATATTAATAATTTATGAGGCAGTATGTCTGCGAGTATTTGAAACAAGGAAAGATGAAATTGGCCGTTTCCTCAAATCATTTGATGCCAAAACCTATTTACTATAACCCCATTTTTGGGGGATATTTACTATAATTGAATACAAGTAGAAATTGAAATGGAAAGGCAGCAAGGTTCAGTGAAAAAATAGGACTTTATTCAAATGTACATCACATGAATCGTTTAATGCAGTTGATTCATTGGATTCAAGCACACGGCTTTGCTCATAATTCATCTGCATAATACAATGAAACAAGAAGTTTCAATATTCAAGTATCCTATCACCTTTTGCGTCAAATTCAAAAGATCCCACTCGTAAACAGACCCGTCAATAGTAGATGAGAACAACCGGCCCACCGACGACCCGTCTCCTGGTCCAGACCGACACCAAACCAGTGACGACACTGTCGAATTAGGATCCCCATGTATAATCTACACAGCCAACACCCCAAAACAATAAGTTAAACTCTAAATTCCTTCATTTTAAATAAAATTTCGAAATTCATTCTTTAAAAAAAAAATGGGGTCCTATGTCGTACAAGCTGACAGTGCCAGCCGGTGGAACCAGGGGATACGAGCCAAATCTCGACGGAGCCATCGGCGCGAGCGGCGGCGACTCTTGTGCCGTCGGCGCTGGTAGCTAAGGCAACGATGGCTGTGGGATTCCACTCCACCGAGCTTCTGCAAACTTCAAGCATTGAATTCTCCAAGAAGTTGCTCCAATTCACCGAAGAAGAAAAAAGCGGAAACGCAGATAGAACCAGAGCGGCAAAAATGGGAGACCTTTAGGGTTAGGGTTCCCTTTTCAGGGTTTAAGCACAGCCGGTCTGGTTAGAAAGAATTTCCGAATTCTTAGAATAAATCGGCCACTGATTCAATTAAAATGGAACATGGGCCTAATATTTGGGCCTGTGATTTTGGATCGTATAATATGTACTGCCCAGTTCGCTAAAATCTTTTGGGCTTTTTTTTTTTTTTTAATAATTATCCAGTGGTTATGGATAATTTATTTTTGGATGATTCTAACAAAAATCAAATTCCTCAACAAAATATTCTTATAAGTATAGTACATTTTTTTATTTTACTATTTACAATTACACACCATTAAAAATATTCAATTCGTATAATATTGTGATGGTGTATCACTCAAATTAATTATTAATTAACCTTAAATTTCTTTAAAAAATTATATTTAATTATTCAACATTGAAATTTATGATCGCAATAGCTATATGTATAAATGTAGCAATAGCAATGGGGCATGTCGGGTTGGGTATCTGAAATCAATTAATCAATTAATTTTTTTAAAAACAACATGATATTATATCTTATATTATATATATATATATATATTATTATAAAATTAATATAGAACGGATCAAAACAGGACGAGGCAAGGCAAAAGAGGTACCTAGGCCCACCCCGTCCTTCTGCGAGTTGCAGGTCGAATCACCCTAGGCGGGGTGGAGCAGGACGAATTGAGAGGCGAATCAAATTGTCATCCTTATATAAGTGTAGTTAGAAGCCTTAATAAGAGTTCTATGCCCTAAAATATCTTGCTTATATTATCATAATTTAACTAAGAATTGGTCTTTTGGACGAATTACAAAAATAGGGCTCATAAGTGGTACATAATTGGCCTAATACACTAAACTCAAACTCATTTTTTGGGTATACACATTCACATTGCATTTCAAGATGTTTATTCTTTGCTCTTTGAAAAAAAAACATGTCATAAACCAACATATTTTAGTATATTTTTTGGTGTATTTAGAACATATGTCCTAACGAGTTTGTGATCAATTTACTCAAAATTATATTATAAATATATTTATTTTATTTTATTTTAAATATATTATAAATCGTGTAATGCAATACTAATTGAAATAAAACAGACCGATTAATTTTCTTGATAGAAATTTCCTTGAGGTGCACTGTGTTAAAATAGAAAATATAGATTTTTTAGTGAGATATAAAGAAAGTAGAAAATAGAATCCCTGCAATAAATAATTAGCAAGCACAAAGTGAAATTTATAGTGAGAATATATAAAACAGAAAATATAATACCTTCATTAATAGAATTAATTACGCAATTTGCTGCATTTAGAAGGCAGTAATTCATAGGATATGAGAAGAAACGTATGATAATTAAGGAAATAATTAGATTAATTAACTGTAATTAATCTTGAGTTACGGACAGAATTCCAAACAATGTTAATTATAAATACCACTTTAATCATCGATCAATACATCCTAAAAAAATTATTTTTTATTTTAAAAAAATAAAAAATAAAAAATTTAAAATGAGTTCCTTCTTCCTTTTGATCTCCCTTTCCCTGGCACTTTTCTGCAACACTAATGCTGATTTAATAGGTGATATTTGCTCCAAATCAGTCAATCCAACTTTATGTAACGGGTCTTTAAGATCCGACCCACGTTCTAAAGGAGCCGATCTTCGAGGGTTGGCTGTAATCGCCACCGCTCAGTCTGTATCCGCCACCAGCGCCGCCGTGAAGGTGGCTACCTCACTGGCCAACGGCTCTATCAAGCAGAAGGCCCAAACGTGTGTCGATACGTGTAACGAGGCCATTGGTGTCTTGAATGAAGTTCAGAGATCGTTGAGTTCCGGCGGCGGAGGAAGCTCCGGCAACCTTCCGACGAAAGTGAACGCGGCGTTTTCGGACATCGGCGTTTGTCAGAGCCAGTTTGGGCGGGAGGTGCAGGAGCCGCCGCAGCTGAAAAACGCTGGCGATACAGCAATGGGTTTGGTGGATGTGGTTTCGGTTATTGTCAATCTTTTGTAAGAACATGCATGTGGGAATTCGAATAAATTGTTTGATTAAATGTAATTGCGACATAGATTGGGATCACAAGAAAATAAATGGTAACTTCTTTAGGCCGTTGTTGGATTTGATGCAAATTAAGAATACGAGACCTATTAAACAAAATGATAAAAACTTGTATGATAATGTCTCACGTAATATATTTTCGTGAAACGGGAATCCAAAAAACTTGTATGAACCATCTCATAGAATATATTTTCTTGAGATATAATTTTAATTAATTTTTTCAGGGTTCTAAAGATGTGTAGGACTTGATTTCCAAATAATACAATTTCTATTTTTTAGGGTTTTAAGGATATAAATTTCATCTGTTGATCATCGTTCCTTATTTTCATGTCGTTATATGTATAAAAACAAATCAATTAAAGATTCCTATAAAAATATTAATTCATATTGATAACGAAAATTTTGTTTATTTAAAAAAAAATCCATAAATTTGGTATGTATTCTATACAAATTATAAGATTTGTAAATTACTAATTTTTATTATAATAGATGAGACTTTTATTGCGTATTGCAGTAAGTATTGACTTTCATTTCTATAATTTATTAAAATTTTCATAAAAGTATAAGTATTATTATTCAATATTCATGTAAAGTATTATGGTTTATTCTTATTACTATAAAATAAAAACATTCTTTACTTAATGTTACTTTGATTTAGGCAATATTTTGTTAAATGAAAAGTCTTTTGTTATACTTAATATAATTTAATATAGAACATTGTGTAGTGCAATTCTTAAAATAGTTAAATTTTAGAGTATACTATTGTTAGTTGTATAATATTCTTCTATTGTAAGAGTTTTTTTATTATATACGTCTTTATAATTAATTGACATGTGTTACTGCCTCATTTTTTCTCTATCTTCTATTTTTATTTTAAACAAAATTATAAAAATCCACATAGCTTTTTTTTGTTTTAAGTTTATTTTTAATACATGATATATCAAATTAATCTTCTTTTTTACCTTTAATTTGACACAAATATTGTATATATTAAAGTAAATAATTAAATTTAAAATTATGGAATATAATTTTATGAATGAAATATAGTTTTTTAATGCATTGGATTATTAATTTTAAAAATTTTGATATATGTGATGGATTTGAATAAGTAGTATGTCAAAATTTTATATGAATTTAAGCTAAAAATTATAAATAGTTTTCTCATAAAAATGAAAGCATTATACTATTAATTTCTTGTTTAAGTTCAACAATTTTTAGTAAATTAAAATATTTATATTCAATTCACGGACATTTTCAAATTCACTTCAAAATTTTGCACAAATTTATTATTTAGTAAAACTAAATATAAAAATTGAAAATGCAATTTAATATACAAAATTATAATTCAAATTGAATAATATTACAGAAGTATAATTGATATAAATAATAGATTATGTACTGTTTTTTAATAATAGTAATATAATTTTATTATAAATTATTAATATAATAAAATATTTAATATCACGAGCATCTCACGAGCGAACATTTAATTACACATAATTAAAAAACTATTATATAAAAAGTGCACAACCTGTGAATTTCACAAGTATCGCACTAGTAATAATAATAGCAGTAGTATCGACAAGAAAATATAACAACAATAATATTAATAATAATAATATTGAAATTCTTAGGAGCTCTAAAATATTATCGAAATTTTCTACATTGAAAATCAATCGATTAATAACACATATTTCACCAACCATATATTGACCTAACTTTGATTGGAAAACTAGCAAAATTAACCGTAAATTTCTTGAAAAAAATTATAATTAATTATTCAACATTGAAATTTATGATCGCAATAGCTATATGTATAAATGGAGGAATAGCAATGGGGCATGTCGGGTTGGGTATCTGAAATCAATTAATCTTTTTAAATACAACATGATATTGTATCTTATGTTATATATATATATATATATTAATATTATAAAATTAATATAGAACGGATTAAAACAGGATGGGGCAAGGCAAAAGAGGTACTAGGCCCGCCCCGTCCCTCTGCGAGTCGCAAGTCGAATCACCCTAGGCAGGGTGGAGCAAGACGAATCAGCTGTAAAGCGAATCAAATTGTCATCCTTATATAAGTGTAGTTAGAAGCCTTAGTTAGACCATCTCTAGCAGTGTAGTTAGAAGCCCTACTTTAGCATAAAATTTGCATACTCTCTCCAACAGTTTGCACTACTTTCTCCACTAAAATATAATATTACATAATAATCTTTATTTTTTTATTTTTAATATTTATTTTTATTATTTAATATTTGTTAAAAACATTATATATGTTAACATTCAATTTTGAGATAATATTTATTTACTTATATTCTTAAACTATCATATTCAAAAATATAAATGTAAATTGAATGTCGGGTAATGTTATGCAATTCTATTTAAATTTGTATATAATATTTAAAATCTCATATACTTATTTAAATTATATTTTTATTATTATTTAAATTACACATCATATGATTTTAAAAAACTTGATTTAATTTCAATTTGGATAATTGAGATAAAAAAAATTACAACATTAATTATTAAAAAAAAAGATATAATCATATAAAAAAGAAAAGAAAAAAAGTAGCAGCAATAAAAAATCGGCGTTAAAAGTAGTGCAAAATTTTCAAAAACATCAAACTAGTGCAGAAAATGGAGTACTGCTGGAGGGTGAAAACTGACGCCAAATACCAAAGTAGCTTCTTGTTGTGCCCTAAAATATCTTGCTTATATTATCATACTTTAACTAAGAATTGGTCTTTTGGACTAATTACAAAAATAGGGCTCATAAATGGTACATAATTGGCCTAATACACTAAACTCAAACTCATTTTTTGGGTATACACATTCACATTGCATTTCAAGATGTTTATTCTTTGCTCTTTGAAAATAAAAACATGTCATAAACCAAAATATTTTAGTATATTTTTTGGTGTATTTAGAACATATGTCCTAACGAGTTTGTGATCAATTTACTCAAAATTATATTATAAATATATTTATTTTATTTTATTTTAAATATATTATAAATCGTGTAATACAATGCTAATTGAAATAAAACAGACGATTAATTTTCTTGATAGAAATTTCCTTGAGGTGCACTGTGTTAAAATAGAAAATATAGATTTTTTTAGTCAGATATATAGAAAGTAGAAAATAGAATCCCTGCAATAAATAATTAGCAAGCACAAAGTGAAATTTATAGTGAGAATATATAAAACAGAAAATATAATACCTTAATTAATAGAATTAATTACGCAATTTTCTGCATTTAGAAGGCAGTAATTCATAGGATATGAGAAGAAACGTATGATAATTAAGGAAATAATTAGATTAATTAACTGTAATTAATCTTGAGTTACGGACAGAATTCCAAACAATGTTAATTATAAATACCACTTTAATCATCGATCAATACATCCTAAAAAAAATTATTTTTTATTTTAAAAAAATAAAAAATAAAAAATTTAAAATGAGTTCCTTCTTCCTTTTGGTCTCTCTTTCCCTGGCACTTTTCTGCAACACTAATGCTGATTTGATAGGTGATATTTGCTCCGCATCAGTCATTCCAACTTTATGCAACGGGTCTTTAAGATCCGACCCACGTTCTAAAGGAGCCGATCTTTGAGGGTTGGCTGTAATCGCCACCGCTCAGTCTGTATCCGCCACCAGCGCCGCCGTGAAGGTGGCTACCTCACTGGCCAACGGCTCTATCAAGCAGAAGGCCCAAACGTGTGTCGATACGTGTAACGAGGCCATTGGTGTCTTGAATGAAGTGATCGAGTTCTGAGATTCCGAGCGTCGGGAACAGTGAACGGAAGTTGGTGTTATTAGGTGAGATCTTTCTAATCTCCTTGTTGTTGTCAAGTATTGATTGCATTGGCATATTTGTGATAGAATATGTATTGTTGCAAATTGTAATACTTGAATTCTGCTCATAGTGAAGTTTTGGGTGGACTCCGGTCCCGTGGTTTTTACTCCTCACGTTGAGGAGGTTTTTCAAATTATCATGTATGGAAAGGGAAGATGGAGGATCTTCTATACGTGAAAGATTTATATCTACCTGTATTTGAAACCAATAAGCCTGATGGTAAAACAGATGCTGAGTGGAATATAATGCATCGTCAAGTGTGTGGCTACATTAGGCAATGGGTGGATGATAATGTGTTGAACCATGTTAGTGGAGAAACAAATGCACTGTCATTGTGGGAAAAATTGGACCAATTGTATGCTAGAAAAACTGGGAACAATAAATTGTTTCTAATCAAGCAATTGATGAATTTGAAATTCAAAGATGGCACTCCTATGACTGATCACTTGAATTCATTTCAGGGCATCATTAATCAATTGTCGGGAATGAATATTAAGTTTGAAGATGAAGTACAGGGCTTATGGCTTCTTGGTACATTGCCGGACTCGTGGGAGACGTTCAGAACATCTTTGTCTAATTCAGCCCCTGATGGTACCATCACCATGGATTTAGTAAAGAGCAGCGTTCTGAATGAGGAAATGAGAAGAAGATCGCAGGGCTCTTTTCAGCAATCAGAGGTCTTGGTCACAGAAAAGAGGGGGAGAAGTAAAAGTAGAGGTCCAAAAGGCAAACAAAAAGGCAGGAGCAAATCCAACAGATACAACAAGATTGAGTGTTGGAACTGTCACACTCCAGGACACATAGCGAAGCATTGCAGAAAACCCAAACAAGATGACAAGAAAGATAAAGGGAAAGAAAAGAAGAACGAAGAAGCAAAAGATGAAGACCGAGTATCCGCTGCTACAAGTGACTTTCTTATCTTTTGTGACTATGAAGTTGTTAATCTTGCATACCGTGAGAGTAGTTGGGTGGTTGACAGTGGTGCATCCATACATGCCACATCTCGCAGAGATATGTTCACATCCTACACGTCAGGTGACTATGGAAATGTTAGGATGGGTGATGATGGCTTAACTAAAGCCATTGGCGTTGGAGATGTATGTTTGCAGACTAGAAATGGTGCTACACTAATTTTGAAAAATGTGAAGCATGTGCCTGATCTTCGGTTGAACTTGATATCTGTGGGGAGACTTGATGATGAAGGTTTCAGCAGTTTGTTCTTCAATGGTCAGTGGAAGCTCACAAGAGGTTCTTTGGTTGTTGCTAGAGGCCAAAAGTACTCTTCATTGTACTTATTGCAAGCAAAGCTACTTGATTGCTCTATAAATGCAGTTGAGAATGAGGGGATAATCGAGTTGTGGCATAGCAGACTCGGCCACATTAGTGAGAAGGGATTGAAGATTTTGGAGAAGGGAAATCTCATTTCAGACTTGAAGAATGCATCTCTGAAGAAGTGCTCTCACTGTTTGGCAGGAAAGCAAACCCGAGTTGCTTTTAAGAGCTCAACTCCTTCCAGGGCATCAGGTATACTCGATTTAATTTATTCTGATGTTTGTGGCCCTATGAAAACAAGAACTCTTGGTGGTGCTTTATATTTTGTGACTTTTATAGATGATCACTCAAGAAAGACCTGGATCTACACATTGAAGACGAAAGATCAAGTGCTCGATGTGTTCAAGCAGTTTCATGCCTTAGTTGAGAGGCAAACTGGGAAGAAGCTGAAATGCATCAGATCGGATAATGGAGGGGAATACATCGGTCCTTTTGATGAGTATTGCAAGGAGCAAGGTATCCGACATCAAAAGACTCCTCCAAAGACTCCTCAGTTGAATGGGCTTGCAGAAAGGATGAACAGAACATTGGTCGAGAGAGTAAGATGTCTGCTATCGGAAGCAGGATTGTCTACATCGTTTTGGGGTGAGGCTCTGAGTACTGTTGTACATGTATTAAATCTTACTCCATGTGTTCCTTTAGACTTTGATGTTCCAGATAGAGTTTGGTCGGGAAAAGATGTTTCCTATAATCATTTGCGGGTCTTTGGATGTAAAGCATTTGTCCATATTCCTAAAGATGAAAGGTCTAAGTTGGACATGAAGACTCGACAGTGTGTGTTTCTTGGTTATGGCCAAGATGAATTCGGTTACAGATTTTATGACCCCGTGGAGAAGAAGCTTGTCAGAAGTCGAGATGTTGTGTTTGTTGAGGATAAAACCATAAGAGATATCGAAAAGGTGGATAAATCAGCTTCTACATCCGATGGTGACTTGATTGACTTGGAATTAGTTCCTCATGGTCAAAGTCAAGTTGAAGCTGAAGAGGAGAATCAGGAACAACCTGATTTCAGTAATGATGATGATCCTTTACAAGATGGAGCAGATACCAACCAACCACTACCACCTGAAGCTCCAGAACCAGAGGTTCAAGAACCACCTAGAAGATCCAGTAGAGCTCATGTACCTTCAAGGTTGTATCCTCCTGATCAGTATGTGCTAATGACTGATGGGGGAGAGCCTGAATGCTATGAAGAAGCAGTTCAAGGTGCAGATAAGAAAGAGTGGTTGGAAGCAATGCAAGATGAGATGAAGTCCTAGCATGAAAATGACACATTTGATCTGGTGAAACTACCAAAGGGGAACCATGCATTGAAGAACAAGTGGGTGTACAGGATAAAGCAAGAAGAGCACACCTCAAAGCCACGATTCAAAGCTAGATTGGTTGTCAAAGGTTTCAGCCAGAAAGCAGGAGTTGATTTTGAAGAGATTTTCTCTCCGGTTGTTAAGATGTCCTCAATCCGTTTTGTGCTTGGTTTGGCAGCTAGCCTTGATTTGGAGGTTGAGCAAATGGATGTCAAAACCGCTTTTCTTCATGGAGAGTTAGATAAAGAGATATACATGGTGCAACCTGAAGGCTTCAAGGTGAAGGGAAAAGAAGATCATGTGTGCAAACTGAAGAAAAGTCTATACGGTTTGAAACAAGCACCCAGATTGTGGTATGAGAAATTTGAGTCAGTTATGGGGAAGCAAGGCTACCAGAAGACCATTTCTGATCACTGTGTGTTTGTTCAGAGGTTCTCGGATGATGATTTCATCATATTGTTGCTGTATGTTGATGATATACTAATTATTGGCAAGAATGTTTCAAGAATTGACAGGTTGAAGAAACAGTTGAGCAAATCCTTTGCCATGAAGGATTTGGGGCCAGCAAAGAAAATTCTTGGTATCAACATCACCCGAGATAGAGCAAACAAGAAGCTGCACTTATCGCAGGAGAAATACATTGAGAAAGTGCTTGATAGATTCAATATGAGCAAAGTTAAAGTGGTTAGTTCTCCTCTTGCAACTCACTTTAAGCTTGGTGCTCATCATAGTCCTTCAACCGATGAAGAGAAGGAAGCAATGAGGAGAGTCCCATATGCTTCAGCCGTGGGAAGTTTAATGTATGCAATGGTGTGTACGAGGCCAGACATAGCTCATGCAGTTGGTGTTGTTAGCCGTTATTTGTCTAATCCGGGAAAGGAGCATTGGAATGCTGTGAAGTGGATAATGAGATATCTACGAGGTACATCTAGTTTGAGACTCACATTTGGATGTGGGAAGCCCGAGTTAGTTGGCTACACCGACTCAGATATGGCATCAGATATGGACACCAGAAAGTCGATTTCAGCCTATTTGGTAACATTTTCAGGTGGCGCTGTGTCGTGGCAGTCAAGACTGCAAAAGTGTGTTGCACTCTCCACAACAGAATCAGAGTATGTCGCTGCAACGGAAGCATGCAAAGAGGTGTTATGGTTTAAAAGGTTCACGGTGGAGATCGTATTTGGAGCTCTGTATTGACGGGAATAGGCCGCGAACAGAAGGTCTGTTTTTGGGCGATTCACTTCTGCACAGTCACGGTGAAAGGGTCGTTTCTCACAAACCAACCGTTGGATCGAGCTGTAATTTGGACAGCACGTTCAGGACAGACAGGGGTTGATTCTGGACGGTGGAGATCGGGTTCTGAGATTCCGAGCGTTGGGAACAGTGAACGGAAGTTGGTGTTATTGGGTGAGATCTTTCTAATCTCCTTGTTGTTGTCAAGTATTGATTGCATTAGCATATTTGTGATAGAATATGTATTGTTGCAAATTGTAATACTTGAATTCTGCTCATAGTGAAGTTTTGGGTGGACTCCGGTCCCGTGGTTTTTACTCCTCACGTTGAGGAGGTTTTCCACGTTAAAATTGCTTGTGTTATTGTTTTGGTGATTGCTTAGATTTTATTGCATTATATTCTTGGTATTGTTTCCTACTAGATTCACACAAGAGAGGGATAATTGATCATTCCGCTGTGTAGACGAATAAGTTCTTTGTTGATTATTCGTGTGTTTATCCCAACATGAAGTTCAGAGATCGTTGAGTTTCGGCGGCGGAGGAAGCTCCGACAACCTTCCGACGAAAGTGAACGCGGCGATTTCGGACATCGGCGTTTGTCATAGCCAGTTTGGGCGGGAGGTGCAGGAGCCGCCGCAGCTGAAAATCGCTGGCGATAATGCAATAGGTTTGGTGGATGTGGTTTCGATTATTCTCAATCTTTTAAGAACATAATAAATTGTTTGATTAAATGTAATTGCGACATAGATTGGGATCATAAGAAAATAAATGGTAACTTCTTTAGGCCGTTGTTGGATTTGATGCAAATTAAGAATACGAGACCTATTAAATAAAATGATAAAAACTTGTATGATAATGTCTCACATAATATATTTTCGTGAGACGGGAATCCAAAAAACTTGTTGAACCATCTCATAGAATGTATTTTATTGAGATATAATTTTAATTAATTTTCTTTTAATTTTTTCAGGGTTCTAAAGATTTGTAGGACTTGATTTCCAAATAATACAATTTCTATTTTTTAGGGTTTTATTAAAATATTTCAAAAAGTATAACAATTATTATTCGATATTCATGTAAAGTATTATGGTTTATTCTTATTACTATAAAATAAAAACCTTCTTTAATTAACGTTACTTTGATTTAGGCAATATTTTGTTAAATGAAAAGTCATTTGTTATACTTAATGTAATTTAATATAGAACATTGTGTGGTGCAATTCTTAAAATATTTAAATTTTACATTATATTATTGTTAGTTGTATAATATTCTTCTAATCTGTTATAATATAAAAGAAGGTTCGTAAGAGTTTTTTTTTATTATTATTATATATGTCTTAATAATTAATTGACATTTGTTACTATCTCATTTTTTCTCTATCTTCTATTTTTATTTTTAACTAACTTATAAAAATCCAAATAGCTTTTTTTATTTTAAGTTTATTTTTAATACATGATATATCAAATTAATCTTCTTTTTTATCTTTAATTTGACAAAAATATTATATATATTAAAATAAATAATTACATTTAAAATTATGGAATATAATTTTATGAATGAAATATAGTTTTTTAATGCATTGGATTATTAATTTTAAAATTTTTGATATATGTGATGGATTTGAATAATTAGTATGTCAAATTTTTATATGAATTTAAGCTAAAAATTATAAATAGTTTTCTTATAAAAATGAAAGTATTATACTATTAATTTCTTGTTTAAGTTCAACAATTTTAGTAAATTAAAATATTTATATTCAGTTTAGGACAATTTCTAATTCACTTCAAAATTTTGCACAAATTTATTATTTAGTAAAACTAACTTTAAAAAATGAAAATACTATTTAATATACAATATTATAATTCAAATTGAATAATATTATATAAGTACAATTGATATAAATAATAGATTATGTACTGTTTTTTAATAATAGTAATATAATTTTATTATAAATTATTAATATAATAAAATATTTAATATCACGAGCATCACACAAGCGGACATTTAATTACATATAATTAAAAAAAAACTATTATAAAAAAAGTTCACAACCTGTGAATTTCACAGGTATCGCACTAGTAATAATAATAGCAGTAGTAGTGACTAGAAAATAATAACAACAATAATATTAATAATAATAATATCGAAATTCTTAGGAGCTCTAAAATATTGTCCAAATTTTCTACATTGAAAATCAATTGATTAATAACACATATTTCACCAACCATATATTGACCTAATTTTTGAGTGGAAAACTAGCCAAAGCTTATATAAATTACCCTACTCCATCAATCTCAACCACAAACTCAACAACAGAAGATCAAATACACAAACACAACCAATATGTCTTCCTTCATTCTACTCCTCTCTCTCTCTCTCATTTGCTTTCTTCTTCACTTGCCAAGCCGACTTGATAACTGATGTCTGCTCCAAATCAACCAACCCATCTTTCTGCATCAACTCTTTGAGATCAGACCCACGTTCCCGTGGCACCGATCTCAAAGCATTAGCTGAAATCGCAGTCAACAAATCAATTTCCGCCGCCAACAATAATAAATAGCACAAAATTATGTTCATGTGTTTTTAGCCATTGTTAAACTTTTGTAAGTTTGTTTGGATATCTAAAGTGATTGAATAAATCGCCTATAATATATAAGAAATTCCAACTGATTAATTTTTACTGATAGAATGTTTTTGTGTTTTTAATTTACATTTTTTTATGTTATAAAATATTACTAAAGAATGATTTCAAGATTTGTCCGTTGTGCTACCACCGATCCCTAATGTTGCTAAGGGTATAAATGAATATACGACATCATTGAACTTCGATGATGCTATGACATTTCTAAGTTCATAGCATGCTAATAATAACATGAATGTATTAAATGCACATGCCACTTGCACGGTAGTTAGGAAATTAGTTAGACGGTTATTTCACTTGCATGGTAGTGATAACTTGTTTCATAAGTTAGAAAATTAGTTAGGAATCTGTTAGATGATTATGCTACTTGCATGGTAGTTACAACTTGTTTCATAACTTAGTTTTGAGCCTCCAATCTCTTGTATAAATACGTGACAACTGTTATAGTTGAACTTTGATGAATTCAACATATTTTTATTTTATAATTTGGTTTTGATAGAATGTTTGACATAAGTTGATGTGTACAATGCATACACATTTTTCAATAAAATTAGATGTGCAAATTGGAACTCCTACAATGCTAGTTGAATGTCACATTTGAAAGTGAAAATTTTATGTCTAAGAAGAATATATGATAAAGTTTGATTTCAAGAATGTGAGATTGTGTTTCAGATTCTAGAGAAGACAATCTTTTTTGATTGTATTGTATGCAATAATAGTAATAATAAAAGTTAAGGTTAATGACTTTTTAATGTGGAGTTTTTGTTGGCGAAACAATTTTAGTCACAGACAACAAAACATTGTTGTTTCGATAGTGACAGATAGAAGTGAATTAAAAAATTTTAAATGTAACTTGTTTTATTTTTAAGAGACATAGTCTAAATTGTCATACTTTTTAAAACCGATTATTTTACTTTTTAAAAAATATATTTAATCTACGTCTTATGTGAGCAAGTATGGTAGCGTGAATTCATTTGCCGATTATGTAATATATTCATTAAAAAGCTATTTAGAGATTACATAATTCTTCCTCAATTTCAAATTAATTTTTTATTTAAAGTATCACAAGTTGTACATCGTACATGTGAGATACTAATTTTTTATAATATATATGAAAAATCAAATATTTTTTGTAATTTTTATTACATTTTTCAAACATTATAAGATAATAATCAAGAACCATTTGAAGATTGCGTTTTTTAATCTAAGATATGTTTCATGGAACGCACAAATATAATTATATAACGTGTGTGTATATATATATATATATATGTATATAATTGTTGTGTAACTAGTTGTGTGCTAATTGCTATCATAATTTAAAAATTGGTGAGCTCCTTTATGCCTAAAAAATTAATAATAATATGATTATTATTTTATTATTATTCATAATATAATATCATCAAAAAATATTATTAGTAATATAATAATTTTTATAAGATTATAATAATCAATAATATTTGGTCGTTAAAAATAGCAATTATTATGATTGATAAATAATAATTATTGATTTAATAGTAATAGTAACGATAATAATTTTTTATTATAATCCAATAATTACAAAATATTGTAAATAATATATTCTTTCTCTGATTATAATAATTAAAAATATTTATTCATTAAAAAGAGTAAATATTGTAATAGGTTTGTAATAATATTGCTAATTATTGTTACTATTATTTTGCATGGTAATAATTATTAATTTTACTAATTACTAGTTTTATTGTTATTATAGATTTCTGTAATTAATAATAATTTTATTTTTATATTTTAATATAATATTTATGTCATTTCTTTAACATACCAATCATTGGAATGAATGTATTTATGTCATTCATGAATTATTTTATTCGTTCATACCAATCATGTCGAGAATTTTGAAGTATTTTTAAATAGTAAAACATAAGTGGTTTGTTGTACCTTGAATTCTTAAGTGAATTTGTAGTTTCTTTTATTCTAATTCTTTAAAATATTGTATATTTTATGCCAAGTTTCAACCACTTTCCGCTATGTCTATAATATATTCCATCCGTCTAAACAAAAGAGTTCGAAATTTAATTTACAAATATTTTTTAAATAAATAGATCTTAAATTTCTTTGAATACGTGGATATTGATGTAGTACATCGAAAATTCAATTATCTGTGCTAATATAATTACAAAAGCATTTATAAAAGATAAAATTCTGTTATTTTTCAAATTTTAAATCAAATAATAATAATGATTTATTCTATAAAAAAAATTAACCACATGGGACTGAAAATCTACAATTTGGTCATTTTTCATTTTCTTTTATTTTTTATTTTTTATGTTTTTCATTTTTGTAAAACTGTAGGTTGTTCTTTTTTTAATAATTCACTTTTTGCGTATAATAAATCATAATTATCCTCTTTTTATGATTTTAATTTGACACATATATTCCATGTATTAAAATATAATATTAAATTCAAAACGTACAATTATTTATTGGTTAATTATTAGAGTTGCCTTCAAGTATTTATTGTATAAGGCAATATTTGTATCGAAATTAGCTTAATAAAAATATTAATTAAATCAACTTTTTAATTAAAAAACTAGAAGTTGGAGTTTTAAATAGAACTATTCAATTATTATATATTTGATTACTTATTTTAATTTTTAATAAATATATTACAAATTATAGATTGGAAAATTCTAATCAGCATATAAAAGCCAATAATCATCATGCCCATCATTCGATTTCTTTATTTTTTTATTAAAAAAAAAAACCACAAACAAACATAAATATTCTAAAATTAAGAAAAAAAAGTATTAATGAATATTTCTGCTTCTTGAGATCACAAAAAAATTTGATTAAAACAATATATGAACAAGATTATAATATACATATATATATAATCCAGATTTGGCATAGATTTTAAATTTTGCAAATTTTAGTCCACTTTTCAATCTTGAATATTATTATGATTTGTTCAATAAAAGTATACCATAGTCACTCCCTATCGGAATCCAGTCGTGACAAAGAAACCACTGGATAGTGAGAGCATAATAAAATCGAGCTCTAAAAAGAAAATCGAACAATCTTTAAATAAAAAAATAAAAAAGGTACATGTAGCAAATAAAGTATTCTCTATTTTATTTTGTATTTCAAATATATTTTATTTTTATCGAGCGACGTTATATATTCATTTAATTATTCTATAAAACCCATATGTAATAACTGAAAATATTACCCAAATTTCCACATAGAAACTGTATTAAGTTTATAGTCTAGATTTCTCCAATCATATATTTGACCTAATTTTCCAAAACCTCCTTTTCCTGCATCACTTCTATAAATTACACTACTCCATCACTCTGAAGCACACAAACACAACAGGAGACAGAAAATACGTACAGATTATGTATATGTATATGGCTTCCTTCATTCTACTCCTCTCTCTCTCATCTGCTTTCTTCTTCACTTGCCAAGCCGATCTGATAACTGACGTTTGCTCCAAATCAGTCAACCCATCTTTCTGCGTCAACACTTTGAAATCGGACAAACGTTCCGATGGCGCCGATCTCAAAACATTAGCTGAAATCGCAGTCGCAAAAGCGTCATCGGCCACCAGAGCCACCATTAATGTGGCGAAGAAGTTCTCCAACGGTGCTGCCAAACAAAAAGCCGATACGTGTGTTGAGACGTGCAACTTGACTATCGACAACCTGAACCAAATCAAGCGGCTGTTGAGAGCCGGCGGCGGAGGACCTGGCGATCTGCAGACAACGGCGTCGGCGGCTTTAACTGATATCGCCACTTGTGATGATGATTTTGGCGCGAGCGAGCCGCATCAGCTTAAACAATCCAGCATCCGAGCACAGAATTCCGTTGATATTATTTTAGTCATTGTTAATCGTTTGTAAGGTTGTATGGAGAGAGCCATGAATAAATCCACTCGGAAATTGTAACTTGTTTTCAATGTGATTTTTGTTTTTTGTTTTTTTAATTATTATTTGTTCTTTTTTAAATTTACATTTTTACTTTAAGATTTGTGCTATATTTTTAATTAATTAAATATTTTAATTTGAGTAGTAAATTAGGAAAAGTCAAAATGTAGAATCTAAAATTATAATACGATTAAGTCTAAAAATACTTAATATGAACTTTCCATAACTTATTTTGACCACATCTAATAAGTTAATTATAATTATTTAATTTTTAATTACATGTGATTAAAAAGGAATTTCTTAATATATATATATATATATATCTTAGTTTATGAATTTTTATTTTAAATCATTTACTGATAGAATTAAATCTAAAATTAATTCTTTTCACCATCTTTAATTTAACTATATGGCATATATAAAAATAAAATATATAATAATTTTGTGGGTTAATTGTTTTAAATTTTTATATTTGAAGTGTTTTTATATAAAATGAAAAACATTGAATTATTTGAAAGCATAAGTAATATATAAAAAAATTAAAATTATTCAGTTTATTTTACTTATTTTCCTATCTTCATAATTTTGGTATTCGAATTATCTACTTTGAGTATGCGAGTTGATATAGGCACAAAAATAAATCATACATATTATTTAAAGTTTTTTCTAATAAAATGATTATCTGGATTATTTTATTAATTATTTTATCCCACTAAGTATGTGTGCTTGTACTTTGGATATTTTTTTAGTAAAAAGTAATATTTTTTTATTTTAGTAAAAAAATTAGTTTTTCATGATAAAAATACTAATTTTTTCTGAAAAATCACAATGATTTTAACTAAAAAAATTGAAATTAGTAATATTTTATAGTGAAAATAATTTTTTTATCATAAAAAAGTAATACTTTTTTAACAACTATCTTTACCAAAAATAATATTTCTTTTACTAAATTAAAAATATTAAAAAATCATGTTCTGCATGTGCAACCGTGCGCAAACACAAATTCACTCGAAAGCGGTGTCAATAGGTCAAACTTAGAAGATTTATATATTTTTTTAGTCGAATCAATTCATATACATATAAAAACATTCACACAATCGGTGCGTAGAAGATCATTTCATTGAGTTCTTCATCCTGAGGGGTACAATAAGTTCAGCCAAATGTTAGGTATAAAGTGCACCTTGAACCAAACATTGATACACATTTACAATGAAGTGTCATGCAAGAAATAAATCAACAAACAAATCATAACGGCCAAACATTTACAAATTCATCAAAATCTTGTGAACCTAATTACCTTATCTTCCCATGCATACAATCCGCCCTAATTACAGGACCATCTCTTTCTGCTTCCCTCCATCAACTATATAAATACCCCTGAATCAATCCAATAAATATGTGTGTGTGTCTGTGTAGAGAGAGAGAGAGAGAGAGAAGTAAAGAAAGAAAAGCCCAATGGCTAAAGCTTCCCTCTTTGTACTTGCGACACTTTCAGTGGCTTTCATATGCTGCTGCCAAGCTAATTTGGTATCCAAGGTCTGCTCCCAAGCAAGCAATCCTCCCTTATGCACCCAAGCTTTTAAATCGGACCCACGTTCTCGTGGGGCCGACATTCGAGGCTTGGGCCAAATCATCATTAAAAAGGCGAAAACTGCCACTCGAGCCGCCATAAGCACGGCCAAGTCGGTCGGGGGCAGAAAGTACAAGCAAATTGTCGACACATGTGTTGAGACGTGCAACTACGCCATCGGTGACCTAAATGTAAGCTCCCAACTTCTGAAGAAATCCGACGAGAGGAGCATTGGGGATCTGCTGACAAGGGCGTCGGCGGCCGGGACTAATGTCGGAACATGCGACGACGAGTTTGGCCGGCGCGAACCGGATAAGGTTAAGAATGCGAGCCAAAGAGCTCGGGATCTTATTGATGTTCTTCTTGTTATTGCACACACCTTGGAATAGGTTTCTAAAGATACATATGTATTTACTATTATTATTTTCTTACCTAAGTATTTAGAGAATTAAAAGGGGTTCTTCAATATTATTGTATAAAGTTCAGTGTGGTTTGAATATGAATACAATGCGTATTAAATAACATATAGATGTGTATACTCTTAAGTTCATCACATGCATGTAGTTTAGCATTAATATAAAATTAGTATTTGTTCGGTAGGATATATGAATTATAAAAAGTATGATAATATTTTTCTTTAAATAAAAGTATCTCATTATTCTATTTTATATGAAAATATGTGAAATATTAAATACACCACAATTAATCTAAAAATATATATTATATTTTAAATCAAGATTTTATTTTTATATATATTTAAAAGATGGGTATTATATTGAAAATCATAAAAACATAATAAAATGCTCTATTTTAAATATGAATGCGGCTATTCGCACCTTCAAATTTTTTAACTTTTTAAATAAAATTAAATATTAAATTATCCTTATATTAATATGTCTAAACTTCGTTCAGAACATTCAATCGAACAAATGAAAATGAGGAAAATGAAATATACCGTTACAAAAATAAGAATAACGAAATTTCCAAAAAAAAAAATATTAATCGAAATTGAAAAGGCCTAGAATCTTCTTCTTGAGACAGCATGGCTTCTGCTTCTTGTGTACTTAATAAATTTACTTTCGTCTTCACCGAAATAGCAACAAGGCCTGTCTTCATCAATCCTTCCCATGGCAACACTGCTGCTTCTCAGAGCCCGCGGGCCGGCCCCGGAGCCCGCCCTCATCTTCGTCTGCTGCTCGGCGTACAAATCCAGCTCAACCCTACTACCGAAGCTCCGGGTCGAAGAGGTCCGAGCAAGCTCCTCGTCGTTGTAAGATCTGCCACTGAAACTTCTAGGCAGGCCCGAAACATGAGAGCTTACTGGCATCGCCATTACGCTGCAGTAGTTCATCCTGTCGGCATACTCTGTAATGCTCTTCACGTAGAAATTCCGGGCCTTGGAAAGGGCCCGAATTGGAGAAGATATGATTCTCAGAAACCTGCTCTGTTGCATTGCTTTTGATTTCATTTTCGGCAGAATTTGTGGGAATGAAGAAGAAAGAAAGAATGGGAGCAGGGTTTGAAAGAATATGGAGTAAGCTGTTGGCTTGGAGAAATTAAACTTAAGACGGATATTGATGCCTACGAAGTAGATACCCTCTCTACATATATATACACACACAGAGGAGAGAGAGAGATAGAGAGACCAATGGGTTGGCAATTTCTTGGAGGTAGCTAGAAACATTAAAATAACAATAATACCAACAATTTTAAGGCATGTGAATGGGCACTGCTATTAAAAAAATATTAAATATATTAAAAAGGTGTTTCTAAACCAACCATTAAATTTGTCTCACTTCACATTAATTTTACTAATAAAATTAGATATAATATAAATAATATAAATATCTTTATTTAAAATTAAAAAATATATATAAATTTTAATTTTTAATAAAAAAATTAGAATTTTGGTGTTTGGATGAAACAAATATTTTTTTATTTATTAAAAATTAAATTTATATATTTTTTAATTTTTAAATAAAGATATTTATGTCATTTACATCATAGCTAATTTTATCAGTAAAATTAATGTGACGTACAAAGTAAATTTATTGGTGGCTTTAGAAATACCTTATTAAAAACTTCTGTAAATTGATATATTTTGTGTGATATTGTCGACCAAAAATTTTCGGTAACTATATTCTTAGAAAATATCAAAAAATTTAATATTTCGGTATTTTAGTGTAAATACCAAAATATTTTTTAATATTTATTTTAGCATAAAGTGCAATTTTTTTCAATATTTGTTGTGTTGAATTGTTCTATGAATTGTACTATTTATTTTTCTATTTATGTCATGTATTGTCCCTTAATACTATACATTTTTTACCAACATAAATTGTGGTATACTTAAATTTGTATCTAAATATAAGTAATGTTTTTATTTTAAAATTGTAAACAAGAATAAAAAATAATTGTATGTGTATGTATATATATATTAATTTTCTTTAATTAAAAGAACAAGTAGTGTGAAACAAAATGGAGTAAATTAGAAGAATGCAAAATAGAGATGATTAAGTCAAACTGTCACAGTGGCGCGTGGACTTTTTTCAAAGCCCACCAGATAAAGATATAGAGTCAATCTACAAGGTCTGCCAATTTTGAAATATCCATAAAATATACAAATTATTATATTAATAATTGCAGCTTTACTTAAATACTGTCTTCTTCCCACCTTCATAATTTTATTTATCTATTTAATTTTGTATTTATTATTATTATTATTTTGGATTAGTGTTTAAGGTTCAGTTTGGTAGGTTTGACTTTTTAATTGGGTTGAAATTAATGGCCAATCGGGCAATTTGAATCTACAGTTTTCCACCAATTATGCAACATGTTTACAATGGTTGATTCTCTTAAGCCCCCTCTACTTTATTAAATACTTATTTTTATTGAAAATATTATTTTATACCTTGTAAATATAAGTTCACTTGTATAGTAGATTCAAGATTTTGAATCAATATCGATATTTTGTGTTGAACAATGTAGTCGTGTATAGGTGTGTATTATAAAACGTGCATTTGATCAATTTTATTTTAAATTAAATTTTGGGTTATAAAATAGTCATTTTTTAACCTTGTAGCGTAGTGTCATCTTATTACAGTAATAGTGAAAATAAGGGGTTCGAGCTGCAATTCCTAACAAGAATAGAAAATTAATAAAAATAAATGTGAAAAATCTAGAATCGTCGGGAATCATAACAAATGTCGAGCCCATAGAAAAACTGAAATTCTCTGAATTAATTAAGTTTTTACCTAATGTTATTTAATGTAATGGTCCCGTGGGCTAAAGATAATAACAAATTGCGACCACATGCATGTGATAGAAGATTGCAACTTGGATCCATTGCTTTTATTTGTAACATGCTTTAATTGAGTATTTCCAGCCGTGAGATATCTTATTGTATTATTGTGTTATATTATACTTTTTATCATAATTATTTTGCATCATGTTGGAAGATGGTATCATTAGTTGACACGTGTCAAATGCTGAATAATATAAAACATAAAATGAAACCCGGAATATACAATTGATGCACGTCACACAAACGTTTAATGACAAAAAAAAACATGATGGACATGGCTTTGATGAAATAAAATATAAAACATAATTCAACAACAAGACAAAGGTTTCCCTTTCTTCTTCTCAATGCATCTTGGATTTCTTCTTAATTTCAGTTTGTGTAGGTTGATGAATATAACTGTCTCCCCTCGCTTTCTTGCTTTTAACTAATTTCAATTTCACCTTTAATAGAAATTCGATAAATAGGATAACAAAATAGGTTTCAATTCAAATTATTCGATCGTGAAATATGACTCTTTTTTTAGAACAAGTAAGAAGACATTCAATTGTCACACATGACTCGTTTCCTTAGAACGAAGTAAAACTTTTTTGTCACTAACTTGAACTCGTGCAAAAACATAATGTTATAATGTCTTCTGTTTTCAGGGAAATCGCAGCATAAGATTATCGACCAAACGAATTAGGCAACTTTAGTGTAAAAAATATGAAATAAAGTAATCAACAGCAACAGCAAAATCAAACAATTAACAAAATTTCATGTTTCAACTTGAGAAGATGTAATTTTAAGAAGAAACAGGGTTTCGAGCATAATTCCATGTCCCAAAATCAACAACAGTAAAATGTTCAACAAATAAAACTCCGAACTACTCCCAAATTGTCCAAAAACTTGCTCAACTCTCATACTCAGCATGAAACTAGATTGGCCAATCTGGTATTCCACAATAAAGTGATACCCCAAACTGAAATAAAACCAGATTTTAAATTCAAGAGGATCAACGGTAGCGTCGAAGTGAGAGAGTTTGGTTCCTCTTCCAAGTTGCCCTTCTTGAGGGACGGGCTTTGTGGTTGAGGTGGCCCCTTCCTCTGAGACCTCTGTACTTCTTTCCAGCAGATGTGAGCCCTCTAAGCTCTCTGTGTTTGTGGACTGGGTTGACGATCCAGCTGATCCTTGGGTCATTACGGATAGTAGTGTGGGCTGGATCCACCAATATCACTTCAAAGTACTTGTAAGTCGAGTCCTGCAATGTATTATCCAATTTTTACTTCAAAGAGTCTACACAAGTACATGAACACACACACACACACACAAGATTCACCATGTGTAGGCATCTAAAAGCAAACCTCATTGATCCAGTAAGAGTTTACAACTCTCAGACCACCCAATTTGCGGCCAGCACGTTCCTCGGCGACTGACCTCTTGCTGCGCTGGAATTTAAGCTGAGTAACACCCTGGTTGGTGGGCTTACCATACACAATACCCTTAGGGACTGGCCTCTTCCTTCCACCACGTCTAACACGCACACGATAGATCACGTAGCCCTGTCATAGGTAATGAAAACAACTGTGAGAAAACTAACATACAAGGTAAAGTTGAACACTTAATCTTAAACTTAACATCACAGTGAATCCTTCCAATGTCCCATTTGCACCATTATATGAATACATGCACTACAGTATATATAAAAGAACTCACCCAGCTAATATGAAAAGAAACCCTTCAAATGAAAATACTGAGATTAGAGGTTGTATTCTAAGGGGTAATTCACTCTTTTGGACGTGATAAACAATTATTGACGAGGAACATGATTAAGTTATCACTGACCATTGCAATTAAATTGCTGTAATCACACAGAACAGCATAAAAAAGGGCACAGGACTAAATTATCCATTATGATAGGTTCGCAAAAGACTAAATATAGCTCACTAGGTAATCTCCATAACAATTTACAAATAATATTGCTTATTTGAACAGAAGCACACATATGAGGTCCTGCACTAGTTAAGAATGTGTATAATTATTGAAAGCTACTTTTACTCCTAAAAAATGGGAAGAAATTCAACGTTTCACACTCTAATGAATAAACTAAACAACTTCAATTAATTGAGCTTGGGTTTTCTAATAGAGAATACGAAAGAAGAAAAGTTTCTATTGCATTTTGATACTGCAAAGTATTTACATTTAATATTATTTAATATCAAATGAACATTATATCAACTAGTAAGAGAACCAGGAACAATATTCCCTCACAAAAATGAACCAAGCAAAAATAATGCACACTGCAAATCGCAAGAAAAAACTAACAAATCAAATGAGTAAGTTGATCCATGGCAAGTCACGGACGCAAACAAAAAACATGTATCGAAACCAATTAAATTAACCAAAAAAAAAAACATTATCTAATTCCATTCTTAAATACTGGAAAAATCGGCAATCATCAAAAGAAGCGAAAGTGATATATTTAATTTGGAACATTAAGCAAAGATATGCATTAAGTAGTGTATACCTGCTTAGCCTTGTAGCCGAGGCGTCGGGCCTTGTCGGGGCGGGTGGGATGGGTGACACGTACAACAGCAGGAAGCTGGCGGTACTCCCAGCAGCGGACCCGAAGCAAAAACCGCATCACATCGGATTGCTTCTTCTTCCATAGCTCAGACACATACGTATAAGCACCTGCAATTTCCAATAGAAAAACCACATTCAGTCAGAATCAGGGAAGAAGTGATCGGAAAATGGAATCAGTGTTTAGCAGCGTTCAGAAGGAAATGCTTACCCATGGTTGTGGCCGTTCACTCTGAGCTTTGGCAGATGGAAAACAGGTTTATATGACCAGGCCTAGGGTTTCGAGAGAGAGAGAGAGAAAGGGAGTGTATTTATTTGAGCCTTCAAAATGTTCGGCTAAGTGGGCTGGGCTGATTTAGAGTGAGCAAACTATGTGGGCCTTCAAAATATTCGGTTAAAATCGTAAACGATAATTTGACCCAAACATCAGGCCCAATATAATCTGCTAATTTACTAAGAATTCACAATTTTTAATAGAATTATTTATAAAATAAAATAAATAATAAAATTATTCAATACTTTTAGAGAATAAATAAATATAAATTATCTAATAAAGTTCTATTTCATACAAAAATTAATTTATTATATGCAATACAATCCCCATATAAAAAGTTCAACCCACAATAAATAATCAAATCTAAGCTCAATTTAACCATTTGTTATTGTGAATTTAATATTTCATTTCAATATATTAAATATAAATATAAAATTAAATATTATTAAAAAAGTTAATTTAATATTTATACCTCAAATATGAATAAAAATCATATTTTGACGAACCTCGATGACGCAAAAGCTCTATCATCAAAATTTTATTTTATTTTTATTTTGGTACTTCAATAATATATCTTAAATTAATATATAATATCATTTCCGATATAAATAGTATTTATAAGAAGTAAGAGATCTTATAAAATCTTTTATATTAACATTTTGATGAGTTGGTAAAAAAAATTCCGAACTTATACACTATAAAAAAATAAAATTTTAAGCTATTTATGTGCAAATAGGCACTTGAAATTAAATAGGTTAAATAAGTCCATTATCGTTAAGTTTAAGAGAAATAGGATCCTTTTAAATTTTAGTAAAGAAATACAATTGAATTTTATAAATAAAATAATATTCAATTAAATCAAAATATATTTAATTAAATAAAATTAATAGCACAAAATTTATAAATTATATAATAATTTAAAAATAAACAAGCAAAATCTAGAAATTATTTAACAACTCACGAAGAAAATGTTTAAATACACTAGATCATATATAATTAAAATATATATTACAAAAAAAAAAACCATAACAATACCCAAGTCATTAAGATTTTTTATCTATTAAATAGTTTTTAGATATTGTGTTTTAAGTTTAAATTACAACTTTTTTTTTTAATTTCTCTATTTTTTAAATATATGTTTATTTGATCTGTTATTTTCAGATTTATCAAAAAAAAATTAGAATCTATTTAATTATTGTAAGATTTAGTAGGATCATATTTACCTCAATTTGACCTATTCAAAAAAATTTATGTCTATTTAAAAAAAAAATCAGAATCTATTTTAAACATAAAATATAAATTTAAAGGTATAATTTTAGGAATAAATTTGTACATTTTTCGGGTCCTAACCCTTAGGTTACATTTACTTTCCTAGTCAGGATTGGACAGGATACGACAGGAATTGGGATTAAACTCGGAATAGGGATAATTTCAAAAACTTTAACCTACGTTTACTTCGTAGGATAACATTAGGATAGAGAAAGATAATTTTATACTATCCAACATTTACTTCGTGGGATTAGACAGGATAATGCAAAAATTACAAAATTGCCCTTAATACATAATTGAGCAGAAAACATGATTTATATATGAGGATATTTTTGTAATTAAGAATTTGCACAAGGATAAAACTGTCAATTTATATTTCTTATCCCATGGGATAATTTGTATCCCAAGAGTGGAGGAAGGATTACTATTCGGCCAATTATCTCGAATTATGTCATTTATCCCGGGTCAGCAGGATTGACCCGGAAAAATATCCAACCAAGTAAACGCTGGATTACTCTGAACTATTTTTCGTAATCCAGGTTTATCAACCAAAGTAAACAGGCTCTTAGTTGACTCAGCTTATTGGCTAGTGGAAGAGTACAGACTTTTTTAGTTAACCAGTGTGACTCGACTTAAACCTTAAATGTCTTGTCACTTTCAAAAATAAATCCCACTTGGTCAATGTACTAGGTCAGTAAAATAGTTTAAATATAATTTTTTCGATCATTTTTAGTTTTCATAAAATTTTATTTTTTATAAAATAATATATCGGCTTTTGATTAATTGAATTTTTATTGAATATTTTTTTAATTTGTTAAAACATAAATAAATTTTCATTTCTCCTCAATTTTACTTATAATATATTAAATTAATTATCTTTTCATAATCTTTCATTTTACACTAATATTGCATGTATTAAATATAATATTAGATATGAAAGATATACTTATTTTTAGTTGATTATTTGGGATTATATTTTAATATTTATTGTGTATGAGATTATTTGTACCGATATTAACTAATAATTTAATTTTTATATTATTAATCAATTTATTATAGAAACAAAACTTTTATTTGAGACGGATGATATATATATATATATATATATATGTTTCTACAAAACTATATTTTTATATGTTTTTATGAGTATACTAAAGCATTTTGCATTTTTAAATATTTATTATTAAATATGGATTAACTCAAAATTATATTATAAATATATTTTATTTTATTTTTAAATATACTACAAATCCTACAACACGAGAGTAATACTATTGGATTGAACATTAATTCTTTTGTTATGTATTATTTTACTTATCGATATTTCAAAATATAAAACATTGTGACTCAGTGGTTAGTAAGATTGGATGAGGATTATTTTTCAAATTTCCATCATAATCAGGCATCCCAAATAATAAATTTTGAATTAAAATTCCAAATATTTACATTTTTTATTATTTGAGGATTGAATCTGTGACATATACCATTATTAATTAAGTCAATCTCACTAAACTATCAATATCGAACATAATAACGCTTAATTTTATATCCCAAAATTGGAAAGAAAGAAATAAATCAAAGGCCATAATTATAAAGAGACATTATTTGACAAATATAAGAAGCATTTCTTTATCCCATTATATGTATCATAATTAATAATATTTTACACATTATTTACTTGTACAACTATTTTTCCAAAAAAAAAAAAAAAAAGGGTAATATAGTAATATTGTTCATGTTGGCTTTTGCTTCATGTTACTGTTGTCTTCACCTAAATAGCAACAAGGCGTGTCTTCATCAATCCTTCCCATGGCAACACTGCTGCTTCTCAAGGCCCGCGGGCCAGCCCCGGAGCCCGAATTCACCTTCCCCTGCTGCTTGATGTATATATCTAGGTCAGCCCTATCCCCGAAGCTCCGGGCCGACGAGGCCCGTACAAGCTCCTGGAAATCCTCGTCCTTATTGCAGGGCCTGGCACTGAAGCTTCTCGGCAGGCCCGACATCTGCGAGGTCACCGGAACCGCCATAACGTTGCATTGATTCATGCTGTCAGCATATTCCGTCATGCTCTTCACGTAGAAATCCCGGGCCTTGCTTATAGCCCGGATTGGAAGAGAGACGATTCTCAAAAACCTGTTCTGTCGGCTTCCTTTTGATTTCATCTCCAGCAACAAAAACTTTCCTTCCCTTCTCTTTGTTCTGTTTGTCTCACTAAAGAAATGATTCTGTGCAATTGTAGAAGAAAGAAGAAGCAGGTTATTATATTATGAAATTTTATGATTTGGGAGGGATTAGAAGAATATGAAGCTGGTATATATAGAGTCTGTATATATATGTATATATATATATGTATAGGTAGAGGTGATGCCATTTATATTTGTGATGATCGTTTTTTAACATAATATTAAGAAGTTCCGATCTTGATAGTCTAGTTATATTGTCTCACTAAGTATAGCAAGATGGAAAATTGATTTAATAAGTGGATGTCAAATTATTTTGATCGATTTTTTAAGTGATTAAATATTTAATTTTAGATAAATTAAATAACATATAATTAATTTACGTTTCGAGTAAATAATTATAATGAATTGAATTCCTCAAAACAAAATTTCGACCAGTGAGAATTTAACACTCAAAATTTACCACTTAAAAAGGGTGTAATATGTGTGGGAAGTAGAGAGGTTATCAATAACTTATCTAATATTGAATTGATGTTGACAATATAAATACTAGAATATTTATAATATAAGTAAATAATTTTCACCGACGGTAACCAAGTGAACCACACACGCGCTCGGCTTGTCAGTTCCTGTTTTTGTTCGAATTATCCAGAAAAAGGGGTAACAATTACATTTTATTCTTTTTATTTATTTATCGCAAGTTATTGTTGGGTGTTATAACCAACATAGTATAGCTTAAGGTCCGATCACAAAAAATATATATATATATATATTGTTTATTTCTTTTTTTCTAAAGTTTAAAAATGATTGTTTGACTTAAATGTGAATGTGTTATCATGCCTTGTTTCTTTCATATTTACTTTTTATAGTTCATTATGGTTTACTTTCTCAGTGCAATTTAAGGTTGAGTTAGGTAGGTTGACTTTTAACACAAGGGTTGAAAATTTGAAACAATGTTCAAAGGAGGAATGTCACGTGTACATTTTTTTAGGGTTAATTGCGCACCCAAAAAAAAATATTAAATAAATAATAAAAAATAATAATAATAATAATAGTAATAATAAAATAACTATTTTAATATTTTAATCCTAAATTTTAAGTTCTTTTTTAAAAAGTTGATCATTCATCATTATTTCTAGTAATTTATGTAATTCATGTTGAAGCTTGTCTTAATAAATAAGTACTTGAATAAAATGGTTGGTTTTGTAGTATAAAAAGATTAGGTTTTAACGGGTCAGAATCGCAAATAACAAGTTACATTTGAAAATATTTTTTACCATAGGTACCAAATAAAATAAAATAAAACAACGCTAAAGGTTAGTTGGGTTTTGAAATTAATCCAAAAAATTCAACTAATTATATTATTTCTTAAATAAATTTATTTTTCTAAAAAACTAAAAATAAGGCCAAAAAAATATATTTAGAATGTTTTATTATTATATTAGTATAGACGTGTGTGTTAGTGTTTTCGCGTAAGATATTTGGGCATTATTATTAAACGACTTACAAGTTACAACCTAATTTTATTGGCATATTTATTTCGAATGTGTGCTAATAAGTAGTAACAAACTTTATAAGTTACTCAATAAATGATACCATTAATACCTAATTTAATATTTATGGTCCAATTAGGCCAATAACAATAACAACTAACAGAAATTTAATTAAGATTGACAAAGTACTAATAATAGCCACTTAGATGTCACAAAAAGGAGTTTAGCTTTGAACCTTTCTATTTATTGTGTTTTAGTTTGGGCAATTGTCATGCATTTTGTCTATTGGTCAATTTTATTTAATAACTTTTTAAATATTCAAGCTTCTCCTAATAAATGAAAATTCCTCCATCTAAAAAACCTTTTTTTTTTCTTTTTATAACTAAACGAAGGTACAATTTTTTCTGAGTGGGTCTCCTATGAAACGGTTGCACGTGTGACACGATTTAAGGTATTACTTATGTAATTATAAAATATTACATGTTTACCTATAAAATATTACTATTTTTTATGTAACTAATCAACAGTAGGACACTTAAAAAGATAGTAATATTTTATAGTTAAACAAGTAATACCTTATATCTTATCACACGTGCAACCGTTTCAAAAGAGTTTTTCGTTTTCTGTCTGACCCAAAAAGAGTTATATTTTTAAGAAGTATAATTCTTTTTTTTGAACTATTAGACAAAGATACAACCTTCTAAGAATCATAAGCTTTCACTTATATAATTTATGATATTCGTTAATCATACACACCTTGTTTGTAAAATAAAATAAAATAAAAAAATCAAATCTTAGCTTTAACTAACAAAACTATACCTTAAATTTCAAAGGTATCTCTTTTTTGGTACAAATAATATTTATAAAACATAACTTTATTTTTCTGTAACGGATGACGACATATATTCAAGAGTTAATTATGATTTATATAACCAAAATAAAGTTGAAAATGTTTTTATTTAATTCTCATCAATAGAAGTATACTTGAATATTACTAGAAATGAAAAACAAATTATGGAAAAGAAAATTATGGTTCCAGGAGTTATTGATAAATATATAATTCACCATAAGTCAATAATAAAAATAATTGCCCAAAATTAAATTTAAAAGTGTAAGTAATGTCGACATCTTGCACCAAAGTTTTTGTTTCATTTCATGCATGGATGCACGTGTATTTGAAATGGAATACACATCAGATTGGGCATCATTAGATGCAATTTAAGTGATACCTAATAAATTATGAATGTGTGAATTAGAAGATTTGTAGCCACGTCTCACCTAATGAAATATTACATATTATTTTAATATTATTGGTAGTATATTTAAAAATAAAATAAATTATATTTATAATATTATTTTAAGCTAAATAAAGTTTAAGAATAAATTTAAGAATATTTAATATAGTTTACAATTTTACTGGTAAAAATATGTATAGATATTAAATTATTTAATGTTTTTTATAAAAAAATATTAGGTAATATTTATTTTTATATTAAATTTGGGAAACTTGGTAGTGTCTTTCTTATTAAAGTATACCCAATCGTATTAGCAATGAGGGAAGTAGCTCATCAGATATATAAGCTAATTTTTTGGTGTGGGATATTTCATATTTGAAACTTTAATTAATTCATCACAATTCAATTAAAATAAATTTGATACACATTAAGTATTAAAATCTAACCAAAAAAATCAATAAAAGATAATTATAATTTTTGTATATAATATCTCATTTTAATATGTGATATAATTGTAAAATTAAAAACTATGAAAAAAAATCATACATAAAAATAGAGTGGAAACAAAATATAAAATATTTGTATTTTAACAAAATAAAAAAATCATTTCAATGAAAAAAAAATCAAACCCTAAATATTTAGGAGAAAATATCATCAAACATATTATCCTCAATATTTAAAAATTAAAAAAAAAAAAAAAAGAAACCATGTAAGAAAATGGTATATTTATTTAGAATTAGGCCCCATATCAAATAGGATCTTCATTTTATTTCGACGTTCCATCAATAATTAATTTAACAAATTCATCTTTGCGGAATCCATCTAACCATAAAAAACCCGATAGATAACTTTCTATAAAGAACATAAAAATATTATGCACGAGTCATATGTCGACTCTTCCAAATTCCAACCGCCAACATAACATAATCGATCATAAATTTAATTCTACTAGCTACCATAAGTTGAATTGTATAAGGATTACATCGAATATTAATATAAATTAATTCTTATTTACCATTATCACAGCAGATGGAAAATATGGCTAATAAAGATTAATATTCAGATATTGTTGGTAATTATAATGAAAAATTATAAAGTTTTGAGAATTATATTTTGTTTATTATATGAATATGCACAATTATGTTTAAATGATGTATTTTAATTATAATGATTATTATTGTAGCAGATAATACAGAATAAAAATAAAAAGGTGACATAATTAATACAGAATATTTAATTATATATCTAGATAATGTGACAATCCATTATACACCAAAGTCACTAATAGGAACATTCTGGATACCTTATTTGGCGGCTTGGAGTGGAACCAATTATGGCGTTCCGCCGGCCTGTTCTCTTTCCATATTGCCCCACTTCAAAATTAAAATAATAATTTATTAATTTTAAATAATATATATTTGAATTATTGGTAATATTGAGCTAATACGCAATTTTCACATTCATAATTTTTGTCATGAAGTTAATTGTATTTGTAATATTAGTATTACATTAAGGATCATAATTTTTTTTAATAGGTCATGTATATAAAAATAAAAATAAAATAAAATAATTATTTAAATTTAAAGAAAAAAATAAAAGAGGTTAAAGTAACTCCCCTCCCATTCAATTTTTTTATTTTTTATTTTTTATTTTTTTAACATGTAAACTTTTAATATGTTTTATAAACAAAAAAATGCAGAAATAAATAAAACAATTACCTAATCAAGGTATGCATCTGTGTAATAATAATAATTATACCGTATATATACTAATAAAATAAAATATAAAATTAGAATGTAGAATAATAATGTGGAAATTATGAGATATGCTTTTTTTTTCTCATAATAAAATCTGTTTTTATCCACCAATCATAAATTAATTTTTTTATTTGTTAATATTTATTAGCTAGTAAAATGTCTACTTTAACCTTAATAATATCCACACACACACACACACACATATATATATATATATATTTGTTTATTTATAAATTGGTTATAAGCCTCAAATGTTTTGTGGTACTATTTATATTATTCAATGTTATTGTCAATTTTGAGTCTTATAAATAGTATCATCGTTATTTCTTTTAATTTTACAAAAAAAATAGAAATACATAAAGCTCAAAATGTTTCGGGCTCTATAAATAGTAAATCAAGTCATGCAAAATCATTAAGAATAAATAAGTTTTATTTTATAATGAATATAAAATTGACAAAAAATCAAAGAAATTTCAAAATGTTGTAAAACCTCAAGGTAAACCAAAATCTTGTCCCTAAAATAATAATATTACACACACATATATATGGGATGGTTTTGGTTTTGAATTGGAAACAATGATTTAAATCGTGGGACAATAATTTGGTTAAATCGTTAATTCAATTTTGAATTATAACTACAATCAAATTAAAAAAATTGATCGATTTAGTTTTGGTTCCAAAATAATGTATATAAAAATAAAAATAAAAATAAAATAAAATAATTATTTATATTTAAAGAAAAAAATAAAAGAGGTTAAAGTAACTCCCCTCCCATTCAATTTATTTATTTTTATTTTTTTATTTTTTTAACATGTGAACTTTTAATATGTTTTATAAACAAAAAAATGCAGAAAAATCTTAAAATAACATGCATCTTTGTAGCATAACTATAGGTCCTTATTTTATACAAAGTGTATATATAAATAAAATAATTACCTAATCAAGGTATGCATCTGTGTAATAATAATAATTATATCACATATATATACTGATAAAATAAAATATAAAATTAGAATGTAGTATAATAATGTGGAAATTATGAGATATGCTTTTTTTCTCATAATAAAATCTGTTTTTATCCACCAATCATAAATTAGTTTTTTTATTTGTTAATATTTATTAGCTAGTAAAATGTCTACTTTAACCTTAATAATATCCATATATATATATATATATATATATATATGTATATAAATTGATTATAAGCCTCAAATGTTTTGTGGTACTATTTATATTATTCAATGTTATTGTCAATTTTGAGTCTTACAAATAGTATCATCGTTTTTTCTTTTAATTTAAAAAAATAGAAATACATAAAGCTCAAAATGTTTCGGGCTCTATAAATAGTAAATCAAGTCATGCAAAACCATTAAGAATAATAAATTTTACTTTATAATGAATATAAAATTGACAAAAAATTAAAGAAATTTCAAAATGTTGTAAAACCTCAAGGTAAACCAAAATCGTGTCCCTAAAATAATAATATTACACACACACACACATATATATATGATATTAAGATAATTAGTTTTCCTCAAGCGAGGATTATGAATGATTCTATTACTTAAATAGAGAGTGCAATACAACAGAAAGACTAACATTAAGGAAAATAAAATCAGACCCTATCACACTAAATATATACAGAATATTATGTGGTTGACTAAATCAATTAGTATCACTAATTGATTTATTCCTAACACCCCCCCTCAAGCGAAGCGGGTGGGGACAAACGCGGAGCTTGGATCGGAAAAATTCAAACAGTGGTCGAGGAAGAGCCTTTGTAAAGATGTCAGCGACCTGTAGGTTGGATGGAACAAATTGCGTATGAAGACGCTTGGCGGAGACAAGTTCTCGAACAAAATGGTAGTCTATATCGATATGCTTAGCACGTTTGTGAGCTACCGGATTTTGTCTAAGAAATAGAGCACTTCTGTTATCACAAAGTAAGATGGTAGCGCATGAAGTTCACGAAGTAAGAGAGATACCCACACAATTTCAGAAGCGGCATTAGCTAATGCCCTATACTCAGATTCGCAACTCGAACGAGAGACAGTCGGTTGCTTTTTTGCACTCCACGAGACAAGATTCGGTCCCAAGAAAATAGAGTATCCATAAGTAGATCGACGAGTATCCAAACAGCAGGCCCAGTCAGCATTAGAGTAACCCAAGAGAGCAGAAGAACCACGAGTGAACTGAAGACCGAATTCAATCGTGCCTTTGACATAACGAAGAATTCGTTTGACTGCCTTGAAATGATCAATAGTAGGGTGTGCTTGAAACTGACTCACAGTATTGACCGCAAAGGAAAGATCTGGACGAGAGATAGTGAGGTACTGAAGAGCACCAACAAGCGATCGGTACAGAGTAGGATCCGAATAAGTTTCACCATCAACTCGAAGAACCTCATCAGCAGCTAGAGGAGTTGAAACAGGCTTGGAATCAAGCAGGTCAGCACGTTGAAGAATATCATGAGCGTACTTTGACTGGCCTAAAAAGAGGCCGTCGGATGTGTAGGTAACCTCGAGACCCAGAAAATAATTCAAACGACCAAGATCCTTAATAGCAAATTCCTTATGAATTCGAGTAATAAGCCGGGTGACCATGGTAGAATCACTGCTGGTGATGATGATGTCATCTACGTAGACCAATAGATAAAGTAAAAGGCGACCTTGGCGGAAAATAAACAACGATGTGTCATATTTACTCTCCAGAAAACCCAAACTGAGGAGGAAATCGCAAAAGCGTTGGAACCAGGCACGAGGAGCTTGTTTGAGACCACAGATGGCTTTGTTGAGACGACAAACAAAAGAAGGATGACTCGGATCAATGTGACCCGGTGGCTGTTCCATATAAACAGGCTTGCTGAGACGGCCATGGAGAAAAGCATTATTGACATCTAACTGGTGAAGTGACCAGTTATTCATGTCTGCAAGAGAGAGAATAATGCAGACAGTGGAAGCTTTGACAACCGGACTGAAGGTGTGGTCATAGTCAAAACCAGGAAGCTGAGTAAACCCTTGTGCAACCAGACGGGCTTTGTAGCGATCAATAGAACCGTCTGCTAGAAATTTAGTGCGAAACACCCATTTTGAACCAATAACGTTCTAACCAGATGGACGAGGCACCAACTCCCAAGTGCTATTAGCACGGAGTGCCCGAAGCTCATTGTCCATAGCACGAACCCAATGAGGAGATTTGGCTGCAGATCTGAAACCCTTGGGCTCTTTCGAAGAATAAATTGTCGATAACAGAGCACTATGAGCAATATGGGCAGTGGAAGGCGGATGCTTGAGTTTAAAAATACCACTCTGTGCTCTAGTACGCATACGATGAGTTGGACGGATAGCAGATGGTTGAGGGCGAGCAATCGGAGGCTCTGGAGCATCTACTGGAGCCTCATAAGTTGAAACACGAACGGTCTCATTAGAAGAACACAAAGGACAAAAAGTCGTGTCATTCGAAGCTTGCATAGGAGAAGGAGCAGGCGGTACATGAGAGGTGACCGATGGAGTAGTTGGGTATGGATCAGTGAAGGCAGCGAACTCAAGTGATGTAATAGGAGAAGACTGAGTAATCCCTGTGAAGGGAAATACGTCCTCGTCGAACTGAGCATGACGACTGATGTAAACCCAAAAGTTCGTAGGATCAAGGCAACAAAAACCCTTGTGTTTGGAACTGTACCCCAAGAATACACATGGCACTGTTCGAGGGGAGAATTTATTAGCCACATAGTCACGAAGGCAAGGGAAAACACGACAACCAAACACATGAAATGAATCATAGTTGGGTGGAGTGTTGTATAACAGTTCATGAGGAGACTTGTTTTGCAAGACGGGAGATGGCAACTTATTGATAATATATACCGCAGTGGCAAAAGCCTCGACCCAAAATTTCAACGGGACAGAAGAGTGAAAAAGCATGGACAGACCAGTCTCGGTGATGTGCCTGTGCTTTCTCTCAGCCCGACCATTCTGAGCAGGGGTATAAGGACAAGATAGACGATGAACAATGCCACAAATTGTGAATAGATCAAGCATCCTAGTATTCGTAAATTCCGTCCCCCCATCAGACTGAAAACATTTAATTGTGCATGCAAATTGATTTTCTACCAGCCGTTTGAACTTAACAAAAACGTCATAAAAGTCAGATTTCAACTTCAACGGATAAAACCATGAATATCGAGAGAAATCATCAATGAAGACAGCATAGTATCGAAACCCATCACAAGAGGTAACCGGAGACGGACCCCACAAATCACAGTGAATAATGTCCAAAATATGTGTCGCACGCGTATTATTAGCAATAAAAGGAAGACGTTTGCTCTTGGCAAGTTGACATGAAGAGCAAATAGTAGGGTTCGGCAAAACAGAAGAAAGCGACAAGAAACCTAGCTTGTCCAACAATTTAATAACATCAAAATGAGCATGCCCAAGACGGCGATGCCATAAATCAAAAGAACCTCTAACATTACGTGTTTTTAAAGCAGCAATCAGACCCGCATGTCCACGCTCCAGTATGTATAATCCATTCTCACATCTGCCCCGTGCCATAGGCATTCCTGTCAACCGATTCTGAATTACGAATATTTTATCAGTGAACACAACATTAACCGGAAAGTCGTTGGTGAGTTTACTAACAGATAAAAGATTCTTCGTGATATGAGGCACAATTAACACATCCAATAAAGACAAATCCGAAGATAGAGACTGAGAGTCAGTATGAGTAATTGAGAGTTCGTTACCATTTCCTACAACGACTTTGTCATTGCCAGAGTAAGTGGATGCCGAGTCAAGATGAACTGAAGAATTTGCCATGTGTGAGGAAGCACCTGTATCGACATACCAATCAGACTGGGAAGACGAGGTCAGTGAGCAACAGGTGCGAAAAGCCTCAGCAAGGTTCGCTTGAGATGGGGCTGGTTTGTAGCGCTCCGGACAGGACGTGGCATAATGGCCACCACGACAAATCTGGCATTTCGGAGGAAATCGACCACGCCCTTTTCCACCAGTTTTCTGCGTCCCATTACCACCAGAATTTGGTTTGCTAAAACCGCCATTCCCACGTCCAAAAGAAGAACCAACAGGACGAGAGAAGCTATTGGAATTGGATCGCTGAGCATGGACCGTGAAAGCAGTAGCAGTGGCAGACGAAGGATTTGCATCAAGCGAACGCGTAAAAAGATCATGGGCCTCTGCTTTCGATAGCAAATCTGGAAACAAAGGGAGAGGAACCAGATTGATCTGAGAAGTCGAAAAACCATGAAATTCCGAACCAAGACCACGGAGAAACCAATGGGATTTATCCGTGTCGTCCAAGATACATCCCATAGAGGAGAGCTGATCGCATAGGGATTTGAAATCTGCGCCGTATTCTGAAACGGAGCGAGAGCCTTTCTTGATGAGTTGCAACTCATCCTTGATGCGAAGTTCTCTAGCCTTGGAGGAGGGATTGAATGCTGTCGCTAAAGTGTACCAGATGGCGGCTGACGATGAGCAGCCCACAACCACGGCCATGGCTTCCTCAGTGAGGGTAGAGACGAGGAAAACACGAACGATTTGATCCTTAGCATACCATGCCGTATAATCGGGATTATTAACAGTGGGGGAAGGGGGCGGGAGAGATCCATCAACAAACGGGAGAAATTGCTGAGTGACCAGAAGAGGATAAATTTGCCCGTGCCACATGAGATAGTTCGTAGCTTTTAGTTTAATGGAAACCATATGGGTCATGGCCTGCAATGTAAGTTTGGAATCGAAAATAGAGGAAGAAGATTCATCAATGGCCATGACGTGTAGGCTGAGTCGAGAAAAATGTAGAGAGAAATCGAAGGGTACTCAGCAGTATTAGGCTGATACCATATTAAGATAATTAGTTTTCCTCAAGCGAGGATTATGAATGATTATATTACTTAAATAGAGAGTGCAATACAACAGAAAGACTAACATGGAAAATAAAATCAAACCCTATCACACTAAATATATACAGAATTTATGTGGTTGACTAAATCAATTAGTGATACTAATTGATTTATTCCTAACATATGGGATGATTTTGGTTTTGAATTTGAATCGATGATTCAAACCGTGGGACAATAATTTGGTTAAATCGTTAATTCAATTTTGAATTGTAACTACAATTAAATTAAAAAGTTGATCGTTTTGGTTTCGGTTCCAAAATAATTATTGTTAGAATAAAAATCGAGAATCATAAACATAAAACTGACATAACGACAATTTTGAAATCAGAATCGAACCTGATGTAACAATGCCTACATTTATGTATGTGTTTGTATATATTAAATTAAAAAAATACAAAATAGAAAGACATATAAGATCGGTCGGATGAACAATGAGTGGCTTACATCTTAACCGGGGGTGAGGTGGGGTGGCTCGTAAACTGCAATATTATGGTCAAACTTTGTCTTTAACTCTGAAACGTGAAGATTTCTCCACCACAAATGGAAGAAAACTTAAACCCCCCTAACCCCCCCCCCCCCCGGTCGCCAAATCTTCCCATCTCTTCTCTTTGCTCTTTTCTATCTGACTATCTACAAGTGTTGGTTTCATAACCATGAACATTCTCCATATACACACAAAAATGGCCGTTTTGTCATTGGCCATGGTGTTGTACACCTGCAGCAGCAGATCATCAGCTCCCCCCCTGCATCCTGTGGTCTTAATACCAGGAAGTGGCGGCAACCAGCTAGAAGCTAGGCTAACTGCAAAGTACACCCCCTCAAGCTTGTTGTGCAACCGATGGTACCCATTGAAGAAGGACCCGGATGGATGGTTCCGGATTTGGTTCGACCCGACTGTGCTCCTTCGTCCCTTCACCAAATGCTTCAACCAGAGGATGATGATCTACTATGACCCTGTTGAGGATGATTACCATAATGCCCCTGGTGTTGAGACCAGAGTCCCCTATTTTGGTTCCACTCAGGGTCTTGTGTACCTTGATCCCAATCTCAGGTGAGCTTTTCATTTACTTGTTTCTTTGTTTTTGGGCTCCTGATATAAATCGAGTAGTTGTGGACTTCTTGAGTTTGGCCCATTAGGCCCAATTATATGGGTCAAGCCCTAAAGTAGGTCGTGTCCAATACTTTGTCATTGTAGTGTAATTAGGATTTTGGGTTAGCAGAGCCCATTAGGCCCATCATAAGTTTTGAGTATTGGGCCCCATCTAGCTCCATGATTTTAGTATTGTGGAGGATATTTTGGTTGTTTTTAATATAATTAATTAAATAAAACAAATAATCAGATTGCTTAACTTGGATAATTATTTAGTAATCTATACAGATGTATATTTAAGTATTAGTAATAGATCTAATATGCAAAAACTCTAAAAAAAATGTAACTAAAATATTATAATTTATTTATTATTCATTTTCTAATAGTAAGATGTAAATAAAATAATTTAGTAACTTTATGGATAGTGTTAAAATTTTAATTTTAATTTTAGAATTAAGTATTGATAATTAGGCATGAATACATTTAGATCTAAGTCGGAGATAATCTAAATATATTAGTGATTATACTACAAATATAATAATTAAATATGATTTGATACATTAAAGAGAAATGTCCGTTGAATCCACACAATCTCTGTCTCTACTTATTTGTTTATTTTATTTTGTGTTACGAATACTTAGTTGAATTTACTATATATAGTCTTTGTGGATACGATATATATTTTTACCATATTTTATTATAATTTACCTCGTTCACTTGCAATCGTATTTTAAATGAATAAAATAACAAACAAGTTTATGATGCCCGAAACGATGACAATCACCTATTTTGAATTATCTTTTTACATGTAATTCATTTAATAATTTTAATTTAAAATCTAAATATTTATATAAGAAAGATATTTCTTTATCGAACTCTAACAAAAATACCATAGTTTTTTATTTGTTTTTTTATTTGTTGCGTTTATATAATTTATTTACTTAAAAACATATTATTATCTCAAAAAAAAATATTTTAAATAAACAAAGAATACTAGCAATAGACGATTTGCATTAACTCTTGCATGACAATTAGGTTCATCACTACGTAGTCTAAGGCTCCCAATTTGCAGACAAATTACATCGTACATGGAACCCCTGGTGAGATCCCTGGAGTCGATAGGCTACACCGACGGAAAAACCCTCTTCGGCGCCCCCTATGATTTCCGGTACGGATTGGCTGCCGAAGGCCACCCCTCCCACGTCGCCTCCCAGTTCATCTCCGACCTGAAAACCCTCATCGAATCAGCCACCGCTTCTAACGGCGGAAAGCCTGTGATCCTCCTCTCCCACAGCTTAGGCGGCCTCTTCGCCCTTCACCTCCTCGATCGAACCCCAATTTCCTGGCGGCGTCAATACATCAAACACTTCATCACCATGTCCGCCCCATGGGGCGGCACCGTGGAGGAACTGCTCACCTTCGCATCCGGCAACGCGCTCGGGGTGCCGTTGGTGGACCCATTGCTCGTACGAGAAGAGCAGAGGAGCTCCGCCAGCAATCTATGGCTAATGCCGTCGCCTAAAGTGTTTGATAATTCAAAACCGTTGGTAATCACGCCCAATCGCTCGTATTCTAGTAATGACATCGCAGTTTTTCTGGAAGATATCGGGTTTCCGGAAGGGGTTCATCCTTACGTAAAGCGCGTTTTGCCGCTGGTTGAGAGTTTGCCGGCGCCTGAGGTTCCGGTGACGTGCGTTGTCGGGAGTGGGGTGGAGACGCCGGAGACCGTGGTTTATGGGGACGGCGGGTTTGATGAGCGGCCGACGGTGGTGTATGGGGACGGCGATGGGACGGTGAACATGGTGAGCTTGTTGGCACTGGAAACGTCGGTGGGTGGTCGGAGAAATCAGTCGGTTAAGGTGATTAAGATTAATGGAGTTTCTCATACGGCTTTGTTGAAAGATGAGACTGCGATTGCTGAAGTGATTAGTGAAATTTCTTCAATTAATTCTGAAATTCCTGGGAATGTAATTCATTGGTTTTGAACCATAATAATATCCATCTCGTAAATATACATATATATATATACACGTTTTTTAATTTGTACAACAAATCTTAGTCGATTCAATTCAAATTAATGCAAAAACTCAACAAATAAGATACCGATTGTGTGGACGCGTGTTTTCAACATAATATTTTTATCACTAAAAAAATAATGTTTTATAAATAATATTTAAAATTTTCTTATTATTATTTTTTGCTGTAAAATATTATTGATTGAATAAAAAACTTTTTAATTAATTAAATATAAATAATATTTTTATTTAAAAAAATACTCTTTTTTAAACCATTTAAAAAAAAATTATACCATAAAAAGAAGTTTTTAGTCTACATGTACCTAACGAATTAATTAGGAATGCATCTTAAATTAAAGTCATGTATTTTTAAAAAAAAATTAATTAAATTTAATTATACGTTTCTTTACTTGACACAGACATATGGAGGATGTTTGGACTAGGTTGGAGGTCTTCATAGTACAATTAATTGTGGGTTATGGGGTTGTGTCACAATCAAATGTATAGTAAAAGGCGGTGTTTGTTTTAAGTTGTCATAAGGTAGGTTGTTATTGATATGTCAAATCAATATGTTTAATAGAATTTTTTTTATATTACTATATTATGAGAGAGAAATATTTATAAATTTAATAATTGGTGATGAATTATATATATATATATGCTAAATGGATGTCAAAATAAAGATTTTAAAAAGAGAATTAATATGATATAATTTTATAAAAAATAAATTTGAAATAAAAAGTTATAAATATTTAAAAAAATTTGATGAAAAAATATATCTTGAATAGTTTTCTTAGGAATAATAAAAGAAGAGGGAGAAAAAAAAGGTGTAGAGTAGGTAGAGTTCCGAATGAAACAACTATAACTCACAACCTTATAAATAAATACGAGCATGATTGTGACACAACTCAGAATGAATCGTGCCCAACTCAGTCCAAATATACAAATAAATTTATAAAGACAAAAATGATGTGATAGCTTCTAATTTGAATATAATATTCTTAAAATAGTTGAAAAAATGATAGTCCAGTCAGCAGCAAAAAGATGACAAAGACAAAATAATTCATCAAAAGAAAATACCATCATTCGTGCACCTGCTGCAAAAACTTTTATTTTTTGAAAATAAGGTCGATCTCGACCGCCAAAAACGACGTCGTAGGAACATGTCCTGGCTGGCACGTTCCATCGCCAACTCTCTCCGTCTCGACGACGAGGAAGAAGGTACGGCGGGGGAGGAGGAGAAGACTCTAGGCCACGCCAATCCACGACTCAACCCAAACGGCGCCGTCCTACGGGAAGATCGGCCTCCAGAAAGCACGCTATCCACCGAAGATCGGCAATTGCCTGATAGTGATGGGGATGCCAGTTACAACCATGGCAGCGACGCAGACCTTGACGGTGATTACGATCAAGGGCGTGGGGTAAAAGAGGATTTATCGGAATTAAGGGACAGTCTCACGCGCCAATTGTGGGGCGTTGCTTCGTTCCTTGCTCCTCCCCCTCCGCCTCCACCCCTGCCCCCACCGCCATTTAGTCGGCGATCGGATTCTTCACACATTGAATCGAAATCTGATGCGGCTGTGTCTGGTAATGCTGATGACGATGAGGATGAAGAATTGGAGGAGTATGATGAGAGGGAGTCTGGTCAATTTGGGGAGTTACCAAATTTCAAGCCATCGGACGATTATTATACAAATATTTTGGAGGACGCAGTTGGGATTACTGAGGAAGTGATGGCCTTTGCGCGGAATATTGCTCATCATCCCGAGACCTGGTTGGATTTCCCATTATCAGACGAAGAGGAATTTGACGGTTAGGAATCTAATTTTATATGCTTAATTATGTTGGTGATTAGTCTGAATAGGTTGCTTCCAATTTGAGCTTCCTGTCATTGTTGGTTGTGAAGATTTTTTTTTTTTTTTTTTGGGCAATTAATTATGCAAGTGATAGAAAGCCAATTATGGCCTCATATACATTCAATCTCTGGAAATGCACAAAAGTATTATTAGTATAAAATGCATTCTATAGTAGTGAAACATTTCAAAACTGTTTTTGAGGTATTACTGATCCGTTCATAGCACTATAAATATACCAATTTGTTTTCTCTTTTGTTCCCTTTACATGGTAGAATAAGGAGTGGCACTTTCCATTTTATTCCAGATGGAGGTCATTCTGGGACCAATCTTTTGCCAATCTGGTTTGGGACAACCTTGCAATCTCTGTTTATTTTGGGAACCCTTGTGAAAAGGTTAACATAGATCCTTTGAAATGTCTCTCTGGGACTAATGTTTGATCTTTCGAAAGCAAACACAAACAAGTACCTGAAAGGACTTGCGATTTATTGGCGTAATACTTGGGCTTTCAAACTTTTAAATTCTATAGATTAATATTAGCAACTTGTTGACTTGCATTCGTGACGTAATGTTATTTGCAAATGATGGAACTTATCAAGTCCATACATGTCAGATGAAATGCTTATGGTTACATACTTGATATGACTTATGATTTGGTGGAATATTACTTGTGCACTCTCACTTCTGTAGGTTTCATACATTCCAATTGTTGACTTATGTTCATCATTTAATTTAGATTTACAAATTATGGAGCGTATCGAGTCCATCAATGTGTTGAATGAATTACTAGTTGGGAATGAGATCAATAGATTAACTGTACTTATTGTCAATATGGTGGGGTGCTTGCATCAAGGTTGCAAAGACTGGAGGTCATGGAACGTTTGTTTGGTCTTGATACCTGGGATCAGGTTTTAGCAGGTAGAGAGTTGGAAAGATAATACATGCACAACTAATGCTAGATAGATTGAGTGGAATATTTCCTGCACATTGATCTGTGGTAGAGATAGAGAATGTTAGGATAGAGTTGCAACGATCACATGAAAATGGACAGAAATAATTGACATATTATTGGGCTGGATTAAGGGCTGACTAAGTTAAGGTTGAGCACATTTGGCTCTATGGTCTTAGTTACACCATGTGAAGTGATTGGAATGGCAGTATTGTTTTCTTCTGTAATATTAAACCTGAATTACAGATAGATAATGCAATTATTGAAACTTCTGAACCCATATGGCTTCATGGAGTTGACATCAATAGCATAGAGTAAAAAAAAAAAAAAAAAGGATTTATGTAGCTCACTCTAGATATCTATAGGACATCTGTGTCTGTTGAGTATAAGTCTGAGGTAAATCTGCAGTACATATATTTCCTACAGACGTATTTCCTTTACCCTTGCTGTGATGAGTATGTTATGGCCTCTACTTAACCATGTTTAAAGCCGGTCTGGTCATTGCTTTGATAGTAATTTGCATGAAGGGATTTGAATGAGAATGTGCAGCATGTGTAGATAAAAGTGAACAATTTACTTGAAGAAACTCTGAATTTCAGAAAAGGGCTTGACTATTCTTCACACTCTAAGTTGGGAAGAGGAGATCCATTAGACTTAGCTATAAAAGATCTTTGATATACTGTCTGAGTTCGTCCCATGCTACATCACCAGAATCCATAAGCTATCACTCTCATTTATTCGAAAATTTTAGGAAAATTTAGTCACAAGCCATTAAGAAAAAGATTATTTGTATTTCAGATTCAGGAAAGTAGCACCGTTTAAGTAATTTTTCATTTCAAAAGACCTGATGATGAACTTTTACCCTATATTTGAATGAAATTTTCCTTGAACTTCTCAGAGTAGATTTTTTTACTTATTACTTACAGATATTTCAATTTTAGAATATTTTTATTCTAATTTTATTCATGAATTGAAGTAAAAGAGATTTTTTTATGAGTTTTAACAATTTTAACTCTCCTTTTTAGTTCATTCAATGTTTAGATAGGGAACTGTCTGTGCTACATTTCCTTATACAAAAGTTCAAGAAAATATCCTCCAAAAATGTATTTTGTTAAATTGAAGTCATCATTATACAAACTGGTATGAACAACCTAAAGAATATCCATTGGAGAAGGTCATTTCTTTGGTTTTCTTAATCTAAGAAGCCAACGGGTAATCTAGTTCAAAAATTACTTCCAAGTTACTGGGATTTCAAAGTTGGGGAATGGTCTTTTGAATTGATAAAGTTTTTATTGAGTTTTTTTGGATATAAAAGCTCTTTTTTCCCTTCTTTCTAGACAAGGTTTGGTGCCCCTCGATATTAGAACTTTTGTATGGAGGAGTACATATGAAGCACAGGCATGTTCCACAAAAGATGGGGGAGAAAGAGGGCACTTGAAGACCTTGCGATGGGTTTTCCCTTTCTCCTCCTTATTGTTGTTAGTGTCACCTGCAATGACCTATCAAGCTGCATTGTTCTAACTGCTACCATTTAGCCCCTACTTTATATTATAAAATTGCTGTCTAGATTTTTACCTCGATTTGAATGCGGCCACCAATTATCTCTTCTCCATAATTTTAGTATATAGGGTAAAATTCCCTCTCTCTCTCTCGTGATTTAGTCTACAGTGAAGTTTCCTGAAAAATAGAAGTGTTCAATGTTTGATTATATGCATCTACACACACAAGCACACGATTAGATGTGTGGTTTCATAGTTTTGCTAATTGTTTGGTGCATATTTTGCCTTGGTAGGGGTATCTTGATGATGGTAAGTCAACAAATGTACTGGCACCGATTATATGTATGTACACACACAAGCACATGATTAGATGTGTGGTTTCATGGTTTTGCTAATTGTTTGGTGCATATTTTGCCTTGGTAGGGTATCTTGATGAATGGTAAGTCAACAAATATACTGGCATCGATAATATTGTGTGTCCTACAATCTTAATTGTTATAATTTCGGTCAAAACATCTCTGTCTAATGGTTTATCCAATTTAATTATCATCTGTTGTATTTTTCTTCTCCAGATTTTGATATATCTGATGCCCAGTGCAAGCATTTGTTGGCTATTGAACATCTAGCACCTAGATTAGCTGCACTTAGATTTGAACTTTGCCCAGTCCATATGAGTGAGGGCTACTTTTGGATGGTTTATTTTGTTCTTCTGCATTCAAGGTTGAATAAGCACGACGCTGATCTGTTGTCTTCGCCGCAGGTTAGTTGTGATTAAACATCTAGAGCATTAGTATGCATTCAAATTTGAGTATTTTGTGCATTTGTTTAAACTTCATAAATGATTTATTGTAGCATCTGAATTTTACTGTGTTCCTTTCACTGCATTGCCAGATGTTTGACTCAAATTTTCTAGTGAGAATTAAAATCACAATAACCAAATATTAGATACCAAATTGTTACAGTGTAGAAGAATGGTAACTGATCAGAAGTTTGTTACCCATTTTTCACTAAATGAAAATATGGGTGACAAATTGTGTAACTTACCCTGAAATACTAAAAATATACTTCTCTTGGACGCACATTCATAATCTCGACATAATTTCGAAATATTAAATCTGAAGGGATGTTTGTGCAAAATGGGGTAGATGTCATAGACTTTTGCCATATTGAATGAACTTCAATGAGATATGTTTGTAAATTCATGACCCATGAGATTGATATAATTTTGGAAACCCAATGAAACCCACCTGTATTTGAACTAATCTCGAAGGAATAATAGACAATTTTCTTTCTTAACTATATTTATGGAGGTGATATAGAAATTGGTACCGACTTGGAGATCAATACATCATTCTTATGCTGTTCTCTTGTGTGTTGAGTTGCATGACATCTCTTGCCATCTTAACATAATGCCCTTCGTTTCATTCTCTGCTGGAGAGGACATCTTAATTATTTTTCATATTTTCATCTCCTTATTTCTTTTCTTCCTTGACTTCAAGCTGTTCCCATCTTACCATAGAGTAAATTTAATGCAGTTGGAGACACCCTTATTTGTGTTATTCACTTGCAGCTTGTGGAAGCAAGGGCTATGTGGATGCAAGAACTACAAAAGCGGACTAAGGAGGAGTCCGAGTCATACTGGTTAGGAGTGAGCACTTTTCACTCAAAAGACAGCACAGATTCTCCACGTGAGAATTTCTCCACTCACTCTTATGAAGACACTCACTTTGGACATGAGTCACATTGGTTATCGCCTCCCGAATCTTCAACCCACCAAATGACAGCTGATCATGAGATCGAAAAGCACTCAGTTGATGAAATTGAATTCATTGACAAGTCTGTTATCAAAGAAGATCCGCCACCCAAACTTCAGGATAAGGAGATAGTTGTGGGTTCTTCCATTAAAATGCCAGTGCAGGACAATAATAATGATGATGATGATGATGACGAAGACGACTGGCTAAAGGATGACTCGGACTTAATCGGGTATACAAGCACCTCTATTGTGCTAAATGAAGATGATATATCATTTAGTGATCTTGAGGATGATTTTGATTCCACCGTGCCCAATAAACACAGAATACTCTCAACTGAAAGGAATACAACCAAAGCTGCTTGACTAAGGTTTGCCTGGAAAGATTTATATGCATATCATTTTCAAACTCAAAGCCATGAAATGGAATCTGTGCTAGGTTTTCCGGGTTGAAGGGACCACGAGTCACTACTGATTGTGCTTGGTCTTGTAAGGGTTTATTGTTTTTCTGGTATGAGCATTCTTGATGCTGAAGTTTGCTGCACGCAACGGTATCAAAGTTGAAGGAACCACGAGTCAGTACCGATTGTGCTTGGTCTTGTAAGGGTTTATTATTTTTGTGGCAAGGGCAGCCTCAATCCTAAGTTTACTGCACACAAGGATATCAAAGTTGAAGAATTTTGGTTTCTTTTTTCTTTTTTTCCTCAGATTTATAATTTTAAGTTAATTGAAAGCAGTTAGAAGGAACTCTTTGTTCCTTGTTTCCTTTTTTTCTTCCCTGTAATAGGTGGCATGAGGTGATTGCGTGACCATAGATAGGGAAGAAAAAACTCAAATGTAAGATCTCAAATTGTTTGATTGTACATATGACAGGAAATTTAAAGATGGGTTTTGCCCCTTTTTTGTATTATGTAAATGGCTTAAGGCTACTCATCTCTCTCTCTCTCTCTCTCTCTCTCTCTCTCTCTCTCTCCCCCACCCCCAAAATCCCTCCCTCCCTCCCCTCTTATTAGCAGATGCATACTGGATTTTGTGAGGCATGTTTCTTCATATGAGATTCTATGATGCTTGAATATATTAAGTATGAATTGGGTAGTCTGCATTCAGGGTTGACAGTAATATTCTATTGTTGAAGATGCGACCAACTTAAGAATAAAATACAATCAATATATATATATATATATATATATATATCAAAATTAAGACCCGAAATGTCATTTATGACTGCGTTCAAAGTTTATACAGCAGTACAAAATTATTGAAAGGACATATGCATTCAAAGGACACTACACAGAAAAACGACTACCTAACTTTTTTTTTTTTTTTAGATTATATTTTATATATTATAGATTTATATTTGACAAATTTGACCCCAATAAAATATAAATATTATCGAGATACATTAATTAGAGATATAAATATAAATAAAAATTTAATGATGTGCTCGATACGGTAAGAGTAAGTTATCTATTTTTTTAGAATGGACTAAATAGTAGGATGAATAAAGTGGAAAATAGCTTTAGAATAAATTTCTCAAAGTTACCTTATCTTGGTTTTCTTATTTAATAAAGCTTACTTTAAGAAAATACAATTTAGTATAAAAAATTATTTTCAAATTAAATAATATTTGTATAAATATAATTGATATAAATAATAGGTTATGTACATATTTATAATAATAATAATAATTTATTATTGTTTTTTTTTTTTAATGTCTCGAAGAAATTATATTTGCTACTTAGACTTTACTAAATTGTTGAATAATGATATTTGGTTTGGGAGCCTTTAATTATCCATTTTTTTATGATGTCTAAATATATTGAGCTACGAAGCATAAATAATAATCAAAAGAGTTACGAAAGCATTGATACATCTACAATTATGAGCCTTAGATTACTCTACTTCCATTATTGACCATTAGATCAAAAGACTTTCTCATTTATAGCCATAGGGAGGCAACTATATTGATGTATCAAGTATATAGCATAGCTCCAAATTTAATTTAATTTTTTATTTTTTTAATTATGTACTTTTGGACTTCGATGTAACATGTTAAAATTGAATGATTTTAATTTTAACGGTACATATTAATATAAATAGTGTTATTGAATTTTATTAGTATTAATTATAATTAAAATATTTTAATTTTAATAGTACGAACTGGTGTAAGTTTGTATGAGTCATAACTATAAAGATTAATTTTTTTTATATTTTTTTGGAAAAATTATGTTAAATAAAAATATCCAAGTGTCTAAATATTAATAAACACTTCAATATTATTAAATTTACTATATTAAAATAAAAATCACATACAAAATGAATAGATAATTTTGATGTGTTTTTGAAATATAATTAATTATATTTTTCCCAATTTATTATTATTGTTTCATTTTGTGTCCTCCAAACCATTTTCCTTTGTATTAAACTATATTTTCTCCTCGGGATGATAGCACTTTATCCTTATGTTGTCACATTGTTCATTTTTTCCCTTCACTCTAGAAAATCTTGAACAGAGACTAATATTGAAAGATATATATACATTCGTAAGTTGGAAGAATTTGTTGCCTCGAGTTCAAACATCGTAAATTTTTAGGAGTCCAAAATTATTTAAGTATGTATATATATATTATATTAGATTTTGACAAAAAAAACATTCGTAGCCCAATGATCAAGCTTGTTTCTTGCCAATGTAGTGATGCGAGTTTTCTATATGGCAGCACTTAAAAGTTAAAATTGATCAACGTTTATTTTGCGATTGTTTTGTTTTTTTTATAATTTATAGTTTATATTTATAATCTTTTCACTTATTTATTATTAGTAATTGTGAAAATTATTTAATAATTTTAACTTTAATTACTTGTTAATAGAATGATTATCATTTCATATTCAAACCCAACTTAAAATATTCATTTATATATATATATTTTATTCTTGATTATAGAATAATTTGATTGGTAATTAATATGTTAACATTAATTATTATTTTTAGTATCATGTCTTCTAAGGGTAAATTTGAATATGAGAAAAGAAAACAAGAGATAGAAAAGCTAATCTAATATTAAGCTGAAGATATCAACAAATATTTTCCTTTAAATAAAAAATTAGTTATGGAAAGTGCATGTATAGATGAAAATAACTTGAAAAGAAATGACGATATTGAAAAAGGGTTTGAAGAATTACTTGAATCTGTCAATGTAGATGACAATGTGGAAGTTTTGCTATCTACTAATATAGATGAATTCAATGATAATGATAACGTGAGGCGAGTTATATTTAAGTAATTATTTTTTATTTGTTTGTCTTTTATTTTTTACAATGATATAAATATTTAAAGTATTACAAATGTTTTAATTTTTCATAATTATTTTTTAATTTTGTACATTGGAGAAAAATATAATTTAGGAATCCATTATAAAAATTCGACTCAAGTCCAAATATGACTAGGTCCGACCCTATATGTGTATATATATATGAGTTGGTTTCTTGTATATTAATGAAATTGATCTTCTTATATATAAATATTAATATGTAAAATTTAAAAAATGGAGTTTTTATATACACCCCAATTTTTTCTTTTCACACCACATTTACTATTTACACCACATAAAAATACATTTAAAAATTTAAATTTACTAACCCCACCCCCAAAATACCTATTATACCCTTAAAAAATTAAAAAATAAAAAAATCACCCCCTTCCCCTTCTCCTCTTCTTCCCTTCTGCCGAACTCTCCCCCCCCAAACCCTGTGTGTCGATTCTCCCCCCTTCCCCTTCTCTCCACCTTTCATCACGCGAAGATCATGGATGCAGAACGCGAAAATGTGTCGAGTCTAGGTAATTTCTTGATGTTTCTTTTTTCGTTCATAATCGCGACGCGTTCGGTGCTGGTTCACCGAACAGCCTGCAGGGCGTTTGGCGAGCACAGGCCGAACATTGCAAAAGAAGTTTGGCGTTGGTCTACTGAACAGCCTGCGAGGCGTTCGGCGTGCCTTGGCCGAACAGCCTGCGAGGCGAACGTTCAGTTATGGGCCGCCGAACGTAGGGTGAAGTGTTCGGTTACTTTCGGCCGAACGTTTCTACTTATGTTCGGCTGATGCAGGCCGAACGCTTCCAAAATTCTGGTACGGAGTCTCCGATTTCATTATTGTTGGTGAGTCGGAGGAGCGGCGGCGACAAGATTTGGAGGTGGCGGCGATTTGGTGGGGGGAGGGGTCGATGGTTAACTAATTGAAGATGAAAATTGAGGTGGGCAGCTGATGGAGACCGGAGAGAGAGGAGGAGAGTGAGAGATAAAGAGGGATATATTAGGACTTGGAGAAGGCTTCCTGTTTTGAAAATTTTTGGATTGAAATTTTTAGTGTTTGAAACGGATGAGAAAATGAAAAGGGAAGAGAAAATGGGAAAGAAAGAAAATGGGTTCAGCCAAAAATTAGTTTTTTTTAAGGGTATATTAGTCATTTTACAAATGTCTATTTTTGTCCAAAAATGTGTTGTGGTGTGGAGAGTAAAAATTGTGGTGGGGGATAGAAACCCCCTTTTAAAAATTGCAAATTACATTTCAAATGTATTTTTTCGTGTATATAAAATATAATATTTTTATTTAAAAATATAATATTTTACCAAGAAAAATGTATTATTTTTTTTAACAATTTCAAAGATATTAATTTTTATTGGTAAAATTATTAAATTTTCTTTAAAAAGTATTGAGCTCAATTATGTACAAGTACACCACATACAAAATCGACATCTTTTTACGCAAATTCAAATTGAATCGATTAAGATCTTTTGAATTAGAATTCAATTCATTTCATATAAAAAAAATTAATGTATATAGTATAAAAAAATATTTGAAATAGAAAAATATATCATCCATATTTTGCAAGCATCCAAAAAGTCAAAGTCCAACCATATATCAATTAAAAAGAAAAAAAGGTTCATAAACCAAGAAAATAAAATAATTAAATAATAATAAATAAATAAATAAAGACCTCATATTAGCATGTGATAGAGGGCTCTGGCCATCCAATACGTATTTATCATGTCAACAATTTCCTTCCTGGAAATTCACAAGAAATGTCAGCCTATCTTTCCATCTGAATCGCCAAATCAAATTCCAACTTCCACCCCTTTTTTTTTCCCATTGATTTTCCCTCTCTTTTCTTTCATTCTTTTTTATGCGCCACATTCTGACCTCGCAGACAAAAAAGACCCCTTATTACTCTCTCTCTGCAACGACTGATCGGCTCAGGTGCGTTGATTAAAAGCCCATATATCGTATGTAGCCCTTTGTATGTAAGCGTGAAAGAGGGGATCATATAGTCAAGTTGCAATTTTTTCCTGAGTAATCATTACACGAATCAGAGTTAGCAAATCCCGAGGCGGGTTCTTGGTTTGCAAATTTTATCCGATGTCTTGATTTCTCGATTGGCGGAAAACCCTTGAAGTTTTTTTTTTGTGTGCTTTATTTGGCCGCACGGGCCCTGGGGTTTAATCGATTTGAGCTCCGGGGTTCTTCAATTTATGTTTTAGCTTGTTTCTATAATCATCTTGAGTTATTACTTGTGGTTACTGTTGTTAATTTGAGCTTTATGGATAGTGAACTGGTGAAAAGGGGTTTTGATTTTACTGAAAGGAAGAGGAAATGGTTAATTTTACTGGGGTTGGTTGGAATTTCGGGTTACAGTGCGTATAAAGTGTATCACATGCCCTCTGTAGCTAGAAAGAGAAGGAGAATCTTGAAGTTGTTTGGAACCCTAGTTTCAATGGCTGAATTGGTTTCTGATTCATCCGAAACAATAACAGTGGTAACTAGGGATTTGAAGGAGTTTCTGAAGTCTGATTCAGATGAAATCCCTAATAGTCTGAAGCAATTGTCAAAAATCACTCGGTCCGAGGAGTTCTCGGATTCAGTGAGTCGAGTTTGCCAGGCTATGACTGTTGGCATTTTAAGGGGTTATAATGCGGAGAATAGCAAAAATGAGATCCAAGATGAGGGCAGTTCGAGCTTTTCTGATAGGTTTATGGATAAATTGATGTCTAGTGCTGGTACGGGGTTTGTCTCTGTCATTGTTGGTAGTTTTGCAAGAAATTTGGTTATAGGGTTCTATGCTGGTAGTGAGCCGAGTGAAGGGATGAGTGAAAGTGGCCACTCAGGTGGGTCCCACGAGAATTTGAGCTCCTCAACGTTGCCTAAATGGGTGAGTGTGTTATCGGACGATAGATGCAGAGTGTTAGTAGCTGATTGCATCAAGACATTTGTTAGCACTGCTGTTGCTGTTTATTTAGACAAAACCATGGATGTCAACTTTTATGATGAAATATTCACTGGTTTGACAAATCCGAAACATCAGAATAACGTTACAGACATCTTAGTTTCCCTCTGTAATGGTGCTGTTGAAACCCTTGTAAAGACGTCTCATGAAGTGCTTACATCTTCCAAACAAGGTCCTATGAAGGGATCGAGCAACTCTTATTCAATCATTGATCAAAGTGAAGAAGCTCCAAAGTTAGAAAACAAGATCGATTTTGAGAAAGGTGCTCGGTCAATAAAAGATGTGAATGGACATGTTGATCTTCAGAAAACAGGGTGGGTCAGCAGTGTTACTTCAACATTGGCAATGCCAAGAAACAGGAAGTTTGTGCTTGATGTTACTGGTAGAGTGACATTTGAAACAGTTAGATCTGTTATTGAGTTTTGCTTGTGGAAATTATGCGAGGGCTTGAAGAGAAGCCTGAATGTGGTGCATGATGAGGTTGTGGGAAGGGGATTTGAAGTTATTAGATATGTGGGAGCCAAGTCCTCTGTTATTCTTACCATTTGTCTTGCATTGCTCTTGCATATCACGGGAAATACTCGAGTAATGTTGCCTGCTTAAAGTGGCTAATGTCTTTTTTTGTTTTCCGAATTGTAGGATATGAATTCCTCTGTTATACTTGTGACATTATAAATGTAGAATCTTTACATGTTGAAGGTGTTTTCTTTGTTGTTTTCCCAGGATGTATATATACAAGATAGAACAGTTAGATGAATGTAACATAATTTGTTCCCTCTCTTCTTGCTTTTGGATACTGATCTCAGACTTCATTTTCAAGTTTTCATGAATCATACGAATCGAGCTAGTTTGCTCGTCAGTGGTTGTAGTTTGTACAAATATGACTCTTTTTTTGGGGGAACAGAGGAAGTATTATTATTGTCTCATTTATATATATAGATGTTTAAATTGAATTAGAAATATAACAATGGAATTACTGCTGCAGCATGTACTGCACCTCTCATGTTGCCTCTATTATGTGTAAGAACATAAATTTTGCAAGAAATATGTCATAATTTTCTTGACTTTTATCAGGACTTGCGAAACTCTGTTATTGAATGGCTCATGTCTTGGCACATTCCTGTATGATTCCACAAACTTTAAACTTTCACCTCTCAATCCAAACTCCTAGCCAAGTAAATATGTTTTGGATGGTGTTTTCAACTATATATTCACACGCCCATATGAATATGTGTCTATATATGGTTCAAAACATCCGTGCAGGTACTGGATGTAGCATCTCAAACAACCGTAATTAGTTGAACTAAGACTCCTAAGAGTATATTAGAATTATTTCAAAGCCCAATTTTTTTAGGATGTTCCTTAAAGCTGGCTTTAATTTTTTTTTTTTTTTTGATGGATTTGAGTTGGGTTGGCTCAGTTGTATGGATAGTGCAACTATAACATAAGAGATTCAATTCATAACATATTAAGTTAAACTATTCTACACTCTTTAATTGAAACTTCGTAATGCATATTTTTAAGATGAAAATACAACATTCAATTTCATCAAGAAAACCATTGTCTCATCAAGATAAACAATTTAGTATATAATAATAATAATTGTAGTATATAATAATAATAATAATAATAATAATATTATTATTATTATTATTATTATTATTATTATTATTATTATTATTATTATTATATCATATGAAAAACACATTCCACAATGGTCATGCCCCAGGCTTTGGCAATGTGATAATACCATGGGCTGATTACATATATTTTTATAATAGGTTGGGCCTGAAATTATGGGCTGATTACATATATTTTTATTATAGTTGGGCCTTAAATTATGGGCTGATTACATATATTTTTATTATAAGTTGGGCCTTAAATTATTGCTATACTCTTTCATTAAATCATGGGCATTATTGTCTTGATTGGCCCTTATTTGCATAGAGCCCATTATTTGGTAAAGTCATAAATAAACAAAGGCCATACATATCCCAATTTTACTCCAATAATTTTATTAATACCACATTTTTTCATTTATGATTATAATCTTAAAGTTGATAAAAATGCATATTTTGTATTATTATATAGTTTTAATGTTCAAAACATAAAATGATTGGATTAGGGTAAAATTGGATATTAAAAACAAATTGGGATAAAAATATTACATTTAACCAAATTAATTTTAGGTAAATAAAATGCAATTAATTGAAGATCATGACCTACAATTCATGTCTCTATCTCTGCGTCCAAATGAGCTAAATCTGCATCACACATGCATGTTCGTGTAGCTCAATCATTAGGCATAATTCCCACATGCAAAACTCTTCATCTATCTCTCAACCAATATCAATCTCTATTACAATGATTGCTACACACACACACATGTAATATGTATTAATACAATAGAACACCGCAGAAAATAGTATTTTTTTACGATTGTACAATGTTCTATTTATGAGATTCAAAACTCTCTGGAACTTTGTTCCCTTATCCGCATCGAATAATTTTTTCCTGAGTCTTATTTTTTTGGATCGAATAATTTTCTTCTGAATCTCTTGCCAATTTTTACGAATTTTATTTTAAATAAAAAACCCGTAACAGTAAATGATGTTATTGCTTACAAGACAGCATCATTCTTGATATTTCAAAATGTTGTGTCAGTGGCCTAAAGTTTTGTCACATTTTGATTTACTTAACTTTATAACTTTTGTCTTGCAGTAAAATTGGATTAATGTTCTAGAAATATGGTAAAACATGATGAGGAAACATATAAAGTAAAGGCCTATAATGTGATTGATTCTCTACCATGTTCCCTTTTGAGCTGTCTTAAATTATATTGTCTTGTTTAATTCACACTTTCTTTCTCATCATCTTCTTCCATCACCATTTATGAATTACACACAGGTTTTGTTCTTCTTAGAATCTCCAGTTCTTGCACAAATGGAAACTCTTGAGTTTTTTCTAATGGAGAGAATTCGATACCACCATGAATTATATATATATATATATATGTATATGCGTCTGGGAATACAAGATTAATTCTTACTTTTAATATGTGTGATTGAATTATTTAAAGAATATAAAATAATAAACTTTAGTGGCTGCATCCATTTGAGGCTCCAACCAAGTTGTGAATTTTTCTATTAATAGATTAATAAAGATATCACTTAATTAGTTAATGGTCATAATAACTTGAAATTATTGTTGTGTCTCTCTACGTGTAATATTTTAATGATGTTAAAATTATTATAATATCTTGTAAGAAATTAATTGACATATTGTTCTAAAGCCAAAAATATTGGGAGATCTGTTTGGAAAGATTATAAGGAAAATTTTCAAAAATAAATAAATATAAAAAATAAATAGCTCTGAGAAATTTAATATTGCATGAAGACAAGAAAATACCACAAATAAAATAGAAATTTCTCACTATAATTAATTAATAATTTTCAATCCAATTTATTTGATATTTTGGAGTAATAGAATTGTTGCTAATCAATCTCATAAAAAATCTCTTAATTTTCACGACGTATTTCTTCATTTCTTTCGATTCATGAGTTTTCTTTAATTCCAAAACGTCGAATAAAAGATCATAAAAAATCTCTCAATTTCCACAATGTATTTCTTTATTTCTCCGTATTCTTCATTTTTCTTCGAATTCCAGAACGTAAAATAAAAAAGATCCGAAGGGTCATTCAACTGCGAAAGTTTATTTTTCACCAAAAGTAAAAACACACACATATATAATAATTCATAAATGGAGATTCAAACATATATTTCATTTCACCATTGTTCAACTTCACAACCAAAAAAAAAAAAGTGAAATATTTACGACGAAAAATTAATCTTGATCATGAGCAAAGGCTGTAGCTTTTTTACCTTTGCCCGTTCTCTTCCGCCTGATTCTTCCATCATGATCTCCTCCACAGTTTCCATCGTTGAAGATCAATGGCAGGTCATTGGCTTCTTCTCCCAAATCATCTTCATAGGTGGAAATCCGAATGCAGGAGCATCGTTCCAACGAGGCGAAAAACGCGCCCGTGAGGCCGTTGATGAGCCACATGGCGACCCCGTCGAGCTTGGCGCAGCTGGACGGCGGTCGGCCGACCCTGGACGGGGCGGAGCTGGCGGTGAAGGTGGTGCCCATGGTGGTGGAAATGGAGGTGTTGACTGTTGAGTGATTATGTAATGGTGGAGTGGGTTGATAATGATTTAGGGGTGTTGGTAATGAGAATAGGGGATCTAAAGGTTGAATTTTTATTTGTACTCAAGCACCACGCGTGATGTGGTTTCAAATTACTAATATGCCCCATCCACAAATATGGTTGGATAATTCATGTATTAAAGTAATTGTGGACAATTAGCAATATATACATATATAGAGAGAGAGAGAGAGAGCTTTGGATGTCACATGATATATATACATATATATATATATATAGAGAGAGAGAGAGAGAGCTTTGGATGTCACATGATGGATGAAAGTTTTATTTTTCATGATAATCTTGTAAATTCACCATATGGATATTTGATATTTTCATCTCAGAAAAAAAAGGTAATGCACATATGATTCATTAATGGCTGTGACAAATAATATTTTATGTCCGTTAACTTTGATCATATGCAGGCGTTCTGGTCGACAAGTTAGTGATTTCCGATGAAACTTTAAAATTTAGGTAAAATTAAATATAAATTAAATTAAAAATTAAAAATTATTATTAAAAATTCATAAAAATAATAAATTATATATTGAATATGGTCAAAATTAACGAATATTAATTAAGAGAAAGTAGCATACACTTCACTCCATATCTTAAGGGACATGGATAATTTCTTTATTTTTTCTTTTTTAGCAACCAACCTAAGTAAATATAAACAATTTGAAGCATTTAACAAATTTTGGGAAAATAAAAGATTATTTGTCATATTTCTTGTTATTTGATTTATCGTTTAAGAGTGTCCATTTTCGATTAATTTATCCATTTCTTACTAGAGTTTTATATCTTTAAGAAAATTAGTATTTCTCTCGTGTAATGCATAATTTTTAATATTTGTAGTAATATAATAATTAATAAATTATAATTAATAGAAATTTAATTATTAAATTTTGTATTTTGTTTTTTATCTCATTATCAGACCGTGTGAGATTTGTTACTTTCATGTAATAAATAAATAATTTTATAAAATAGTAATATATTTTTCTAAAATAAAAATTCATAATATATCAAATATATTTTTTAATGTTATTTTATTTTAAATAAAAATATCTCACAATTTTATTTATTTAAAAATATTTTAATATCAAAATATATTACAATTAATCTAAAAAATATTTTATATTTTTTTAAAATTATTTTTATATATGCAATCTGGATATCAAATTAAAAATTTTAAAAAAATAATTAATTTGATACATTTTTCATGAAAATATGATTTGAGACGTAAAAGTTTACCTTTAAAATTTGAGGTAAAAAAATAAAATAAAAATAAAAAAATAAATAAAGGGCCAACAATTTATGTACAATCCTACATCCACAAATTCAATAACAACCGCCAATCTAAAAATTTAAGAATTTATTAATAAACGAGTGATTTTAACAGAAAAAATAATATTTTTATAAATTTGACAAACTATCAACTTTTGTATATAGACTTCTTAATATAAATCAATAAAATACAAAATATGAAGAACCAAGAGAGGGGTAATATTGTAAATGCAGATAATATGCCATTTTGATTAAGTTCAAATTTTCTAATCCACCAGATCAAAAGGCATATCTTTTTATAGCCATAAATTAATAGATCCATGGCAAGGGCATGGCTTTAATACAATGATGAGACCCATTGTTGCAAGTGGGCTGGTCAATCATTGGTTTTTATTTATTTATTATTAATTAGTCTCTACTTATTTACTTTAATTTTCCATATTTGTTTTTTGGGCCATGCATGAGTAGATATTCACATCCATATGGCAATTGAAAATTTGCGATTCCGACTGTAGGTCAACAGTTCGATTTAATTGTTATTTTAGTTTTAAATTAAAATTGAAAACTACTTTGTTTGATTTTGGTTTCAGGATAGCCAATTTAAAAAATCGGCAGTTCTAAATCGCAAGTTCAATTTTGGTTCAAAATTGTCGGTTCCAACTATAAAATCTAAAGAAAAGAAAAAAAATAAAACCTATGATCGATGATTTCGAAATCGAAACCAACAAAATGGTACCCACATTTACTTTATATGGTCTAAACAAAAAAATAAAATTATTTTTTAGATTGAACCGAAAATAATCGATCAAAATTAATTTAAACAATTGATGGCATCTTGGTTAAATTTTTTGTTTAATTTTTTTAATAGTAATACCTTGGGTGATGGATGACTAATTCTATTTTGGTCTCTAACCATTCTGGAATAATCTCACTGACTCACTCACTTTATATTACATTACACAAAATAATACCATAATTTATGAATTTGATATTATTTTTATTTAACTAATAAAACAAGATATTAATTTTTTAAATATTATTTGTTTGAGTGAAGAAATATTTTTTGAGTGGAGAAAGTATATATAAAAGAGCTCTTTTTTTTTTTGGACAGGGCAGTAGTATGTTTTTTTATTTAATTATATACTTCGATTTTGTAATAATAAATATGTATATACCTTTTGAAAAATATAATTGAACTAAATTGTAAAGTCTCACTTATTTCTCCAAACTTTGGATAGAGGATGTCAAAGAGGAATTTAATAATTTCTCTGAAAATAAGGGTGTTTGTGTAGATTTTTAGTAGTTGTGGGAGTGATTTTAAAATCATTAACTCGTGGAATCGTAAGATCGGGAACTCAAACCTAATGTTCATGCATTTGGTTTTGGTTTTGATTTTGAAACAGACGACGTATATATTTTTATTTTTTATTATAATTTAAGTAATTTTATAGTTTTATAATTACATAATAAAAAACAAACAACAACAACTATTATGTAAAATAGACTATAAAAAGAATATGTATTTGGCTTGGCAATTTTTTTTAGAGAGATTGAATATATCTTAAAAAAAAATAAAAATTAATATTTTGGAAGATGTTGAATATAACTAAAAGAACTATAATATTTGGGAGAGAGATTGAATTGTGCTTCTAATAGAGCTACATCTAAGGTACTTGCTTTTATTTAATTTTTTCATTTCAAAGACCTATTATATATCAATTAATTTTTTTATAATATTTATTTTGACTTCAATATTACATATTCCTAAATAAAATATTTGATTATTATTGTTTTATTGTTTTGTGTTTTTACTAAAATTTTAAAATTAATAAAATTTGTTCATTTCAAATATGTTTATGATATATGATACTAATTTTGATATTAATATTCTATATTTTAAAAATAATATTATATTAAAAATTTCTACTGAGTTTAATTATTGATTGGGTATGGCTATTCAAACCTTCAAACCTCTAAATGCACCTTAAAATAATTATAACAAAATTAGACATAATTTAATTGACTAAAATACCCTTATATATATATATTAAAACTAATTTAATTTTGTTATTTTTTCATTCTCTTATTTCTTCTCCCTCAATATTTCTTCTCTCGTACTTCTCTTTCCAATTGCGGCTCTTCTTTTTTCAATCTCTCTCTTTCTTGTAGATATGACTTGTTTCAATATATTGTAGCTCTTTTCTTTTCAATCTCTCTCTTTCTTGCGGATTTGACTTGTTTAAACAGATAACGTGTAGCTACAAAACATTCTCTAGCATAGCAGCTAGTAGAGCCTTCTTTGGTAGAAAGAAGAACATATCAAGATACAATACAATTGAAATTTCAAATGAAAAACTTTCACTGTAACTTGTTAACAACATCTAGGTCAATCGTTCACATTCCACCATATTCTCATCATACACAGTCAACAGGGTTTGATAGGTGAAGGTTGCTTCATTGACAACAACTCCACTATCTTAAAATCGTTTATAAGCATATTAACACTCACATAATCAAAATCATATAATGGTTGATATAATCTATTGTTTTACAATGTCAAATGACACTTATTTTGGGGTCATATGTTTCTTCATAGATATATTTAGCAGGAAACACCCTTTAATATATATTTTTTCAATTTTGACATGTTCAAATAAATAAATAGATCATTATTAGAATGTCATGAGATAATTAAGATATACAAATTCAATTAAATCACAACAGAATATATAATCTTGCAAATGAAAGTTTTAAGGCTTGACCTGTTCAAATAAATAAAAGGTTCATTAATTAAAATGTCATGAGATAATGAAGACATACAAATTCAATTAAATCACAATAGAATATATAATCTTGTAAATGGAAGTAAGATTGACATCTATCTTGCTTCTTAATTGCACCACCAATGGAAGCAAAAAAGTTTAATGGGACAGAGGGTGGTAGGGATTTTTGTTCCAAGTTTCAGTGCTTCTCCAGTTTTCGAAGGAGATATTTATATCTCGAAGGGAGGTGATTATGGTAGTAATAAGATTAAAAGAGTTATTCTATGGTTTTTTTGTTTTTGTTTTTAATTACAAGAGTATAATTGGTATAAATAGACTATATATTTAGTAAAAAGAAAATAAATATCAATTTTATATGGGTGTATTTAGACTTCTGGGGCTTATTCAAAGGTTTCGGGGTTGCAAATAGCCACACCCTTATTTATTTATATGTTGATATATTTTATGATTTTAATAAATGGTTAAATTCTTACATTTATTTGAGTTATAAATATAAAAACTATTAAATATTGTTATAAAATAAAAATAATATACTATTTAATTTATATAATTCATTATTTCACTTTAATATTATTTTTGAGTTAAAATATTTATATTAATTTGAAAAATTATATTTGGTTAGACAATATGTGTCGGGTTTGAGCTCTATATTTATTTCGAAAGATGTACAATTAATTATTTATAAGAGATATTTATTAAAAGATGGGAGCCAATATATCATTAATAAATTATATTAAAGAATAATATTTATAGTCATATTAATTGATTCATATTTTTATAATAACAATAATATAATTTCATACTATATTTTTACTATATTAAAACATATTTTATAATGTGGATTTTATTTTTCATAAATTAAGAAGAAAGACGATTAGTAGAACACGTGTGATGCAGTGGAATCAAATAGAGGAGTTAATTTTCCCCAAGTTTTGGTTGATACATTGAGTCAATTATTAGTGCTTGGGAGTAAAACTTTTGCACTCAGCTTCAAAATGCTCGGTGATAAATCGCAAACCCCCACTCGGTACGATTTCTTCAATTACTATATCATTATCGTTGAATTATTATTCGGAGTACTGTTTTCTTCGCCAATTTGAATAGTTTGATTATGAAAAATATGTTGAATTGTGCTGCGATTAGCAAATGTGTGTCGGTTTATCCCAAATAGCTGTTCTGGATCGGTTCTGGCTAAATTCTTCTGCTGATTGGAGTGGCTTCATCGGGATTGTGATAATGTTTCCTGTTGAAATTCTCTTGGATCAATTGATTACCCTGTTTTATCATTTTGCTTTTCTAAGTGAATAATTCGGAAACTTTTTAAATTCGGGTTATTAGTTTTTGATTGCATATCTCAATGTGGCCTAAAAATTCGATATATTAAGTCTATGATTTCTAATTTGTACTTTATTGTGTATATTTTTCATGACATGACATATAGGTTTTACATGCATGATCAGTATTGCCGATATCGTTGTACACTGCTTGAAATATTTATTCGTATCTTCCCAAGATATTCTGCTGCACTTTCTTAAAGTTTGTTCTATGAGCAATCCTGAAAATTGGCAGGCAAGAGTTGTTGACTATGGTTAGGAAGCACTCAAAGTTATTAGGGAAAACTGTATTGGATGAGGAAGACGCACCTGGTGATTTGGAAATGGACTCCGGCTTCTGGCATGATATCATTGACTTGTATTTTGTTAGTAGTAGAGAGGCTAGGGGGCGTGAGGACGATGATCTTATTTTCTTTGTCAGAAAGATGGTATTTTCTTTCCTTCATAAATTGCAATCTTCAGCTAATCCTATAGATAAGTAGTGGAATTTGATGGAGTGCATTTGTCCATGTAGGACTTGGATACACATAGATACAATGACGATGGGGAAGGCAACTCTCCCTACTTTGTACGCAGGTGGGCACCTAAGGTAAACAACTATAAAATTCTTTGTGTTGATTGCAAAATAACCATTACGTGTAAGGGGGCTCTTGTTTATATATGAAATGGAGACTTATATTTGCTTTCGTTTATGTTTTTATTAATTTCCTGACTTTTCAATACCATCTTTGCTATCTGCAATCAACATATGTATTGTTCTTGGACTGCTAATCTTTTTACATTTCAGGAACTAAATGTCAATTTGATGTTGGTGCATTCTTGATAAAATCAATTTTTGCAGATTCTATGTTCATGCATACATTTACAAGAAATAGACAAGAATGCTATAGTTGGATAATTATGAATTCCCAATCATTCTTGGTTTCTAACTAGTAAATGTTAAATCATGCTGCGAGTAACATAAAATTATCATGTATTGATTGGAAATAATTTTGCTTGTGGCCATTTTGTGCTAATTTAAAAAAATTATCATGAGTGTGCTCTAATTGAAGGGGCAGTCTGACAGAAAAAACTTATTGCTGCAGAGGATATTGCTATCTTAAATTACCCTCTTCTCATTTTTATTGGGATGTTGCTCTGGTGACATGGTGTTGCATTGTCATAATTATTCATCAACTGTGCCTCATAGTAGGGCCTACATCCGTCATCTCTCCCCAACAGAACTTGTAAAATTGTGACATTTATCCTCACTTTTCAGAATGCCATCTAATAACAATACAATAATGCTTTAGTGAATTTGTGGTCTCAGGTTTGTAAATGTATTTTGTAATTCCTTGTTTTTCCTCCACATTACCCAAAGCATTATGCACGTAAGGGTGAGTTGATTGCATATTCCCCTCGAAAATGCTTATTGTGTACCAAATTTTGACACGATATCTACTCCTGTAATGGAGCTTTACATGGCATGTCATGGTTTTGTTTACCTTTAATTCAATGTAACTAAAATCCCTTTGTCTTGCAGTTGGATGACTTGGTAGGTGACAATTCAATGATCATAGATTGGAGACGCTCATTTTATCTGAATATGATTGCTCATACCTCCTTTAGTGTGATTGTAGCAATTTGCAGGTAATTCTTTTCTTGTCATGGTCTATGCAAGGCTTCCTTTTAAACCCTTGATCAGACTTGTCTTTCATGTTGTTGATACTCTTTTTTCTTTTCTTTTGAGACAATGTTGGCTTTTATATTGGTCTTTGCCTGTATGAGGTTTTTGAGGTCTCTTTCTTCCTTATCTGAGTCTTGAAATGGTGTTGGGCCATATGAGGCAACCTGCATATGTTGGTTGGAGTCTTTTGGGCTTAGGTGAAAAAAGATTGTTTTTTGTCTCTCTTTTTTTTTTTCCTTTTTTCTTTTTAAAGTATTATTTACAGGTAGGTGTCATAGTAGTTCTTGAAATTTTGAAGCTAATACGAGGATGTCACCTTGCCTCAACACTACGAGTATATATGAATGGAAGTAAACTGAAACTAGTATTATGGAGCAATTTCATTCCATTTACTAGTAACAAATAGTTGTATTGTACTTAACATGTATTGGTGGAAGTGATAGGCTGTAATCTGTATGCTATGAATAAGGGGAAAACTGAAAGAGGAGATATATCTCTGCATGGGACACTCTGTCATGTTTCATGTTTGATGACTGACTTTAAAGGTTTTGGCGTCCCCTGCATCTATTTAATACTCTTTTTATTTTTATTTTTTTTTAGTTTTATTTTTTTTTCTAGCAAAGATAACCATTCTTCTATTTTAATTCGGCAGCCAGTCTTTTGATTTTATATACTTGATAGTGTTAGTTTTCATCTGAAGTTCTTAAACTTATTATACTCTTTTGTCTTCTAGTAATCAGGTCCTTCAACAATATCACGCCAGCCAAGTCAAAACCTTGTCTCCGATTTATAAGGTATTTGCAGTTCTTGGGTTTGGAGACAGTTTTTTGTTGTCAAATATTTGTGCCTTTTTCTCTCAAACGGGTGATTGATGGAGAGGACCTGATCTCAGCATTGGACTTTCCATTGGAATATATGATATAAACATCTATGTAGTTTTGGTATCTGAGACCATCCAGGTCTGCTCTATGATGCCAATGTATAATCTGTGGAAGGGGCTTCCACTGACTGCTAATGCTCGAAGACGCCCAAAGGTCTTGGACAGGGATGGAGGATTTTGATATATTAGAAGAATGAAACGAAGAAGAAGGATTGATAGGTCTTCCAGTTGCTATACTGAGTTGCTGTTTCCTTTGTCAGCTTTCTTGGTTTGAAGACTGATAATAAGCAATGATTTAGACATTTTATGGAGCCAAAATATTTGCTTTTATTTTGAAACGTTATACCGATAAGACTTGCACAATAATCCTTCCATGCTCCCTGTATCAAGAAAGTCAAAGCAGTGTTACCTCTTCATGCCATCTTTCTATGGATGTTCATGTGATAATTTGGTTTAGATTCTAAACAAATTGGAACTTCAACTCCACAATTTTTCCTCCTTCCGGACATTTTTTTATATATCTTTTATTATTGTTTTTGTTTTATTACTTATTTTCTGTTTTCAATGAAAACATAAGGAAATTTAACCTTTTCATGTTTGACAGGTTGTGAAGACTGTATATGCATCTCCGAGTCGTATTAATTTTCATTTAGATTCAAGAAAAAAGGCAAGATTTTTCATGACAAGTGCCTGTATTAATCTTATTTGTCTATCTCTCTTGTTCTTGATTGTTGCTTAAATGTGCATTCAGGAAGTAGAAACAACACCAGCCTATCCAGAGATCTGTTTTGCAGTAGATGATTTTGACTCCACATTTGATGCAGTGGTAAGGTGCTTATTTACTGTCATGATATGTGTTCCATGAATGAAATTGCTTGGTACTTCTAATTTTTCGCATCTTTAGTTTGTATCGGATTTATGTTGCTTTACAGGTTGAGATGTATACTTCAAGAAGTTATTTAGATAATCTCTCATTAGTGCATATAATACTTATTTGATACTTTATCTAGAACTAGGTGCCTAATACTTCAATTATTTTTTCTTCGTGATCCATTGGGCATCAGGAAATGGTTTTGGTTGGATTTATTTTTTTATTTTATGTAATGTAGACAGTTTTCTTCTTCGTTGGGTCAATTATTCTAACCTTGTATAGGTTCTTCTACACTCAGTATTGTGGACATAGTTGTAATATATCGTATCATATAAATATCTAAATCCACAGGTGTTAACTGATCCAGACCACTGCTACTGTGTGCTGCTAAATGCTAATGATGGGGCAGCGTTTCCACATGAAAGAAAAACAGAGCAAGCTAGTTCTGACATTTCTTCATCCGGGAATGTTAGAAGTCCTGGCAAGATGAAGGACCCCAAGGTGTTGTTCAGGAAATGTAAAATCAGTTTCCCATAACAATCCCATCTCCCACTGATGATAAATCTTTGTTCGCAGGTAAGCCTTTTCGCAGGCTTTGTCAGCTATCAAATGGTCCGAGAAGCATATGATGGTAATTTACTTTTGTTTGATCTGACATTTCATGCTGTGTTGTTGAATATGTACTGAATATGTACTGATATCTGTCTTCAATCTTGCTATTCATTATCATGGCAGAGATTTAAATCACTATTTTCAACATTTGATTATCAAACCCTATGTCTTATCTTTTATTTGCTTAAAAGCATGCTGATGAGAAGTAAGAATTTGTGTGTGATATTTATTTTTTTGTGACTAGAATTAGATGCAAACTTTTGAAGATGTGATCGGACAACAGAACCCAATTTCCAGATAACATTTTCTCTGCCATTAAATTGTCAGTATGCATTGCTACAAAAATGAGTCAATTGAGTTCCAAGAGCCTGCTGGAGTAGCCCTTTTAACTGTTTCAGTAATGATGTGCAGAAAGAGGCATTGACACTGTTGCATTATCTTATTGGCATTTGTTTAGGCTTCTAGCTATTCCATGAAAAATCTATCTTAAGTCTTTGCTGATCACATTATTTTCACAATCTACGTGCATCATGTTGTACTCTGGTGTATGCTTCTCATCCTAGTCTTGTTTATGATTAGAATATAATCTTTGCTATGAAGGTGCTCTTTCATGTGTAGAAAATTTGAATTTTCACTAGGCCACTAGGCGCAACTTTGTTTTCTATTTGGAAAGAAAGTCGGTGTGAGGTATGGCAATTCTTATTGTTGTTTTAACATTTTAAAGATAGTGCTATTTATAGCTACCCCCCCCCCCCCCACAACACACACACACACAAGAAAGAGAAAAAAGAAAAAAATAATTACTTTTTTATTCTACTGGAGTTTGTAGACTGCTATATTGAGGAGTGAATCATAAAATACAACCATAGAAACAAAACTCCAAGAACCATATGAGGAGATGGGCTACAAGTCACTGTGCTGCGTTCCATAGGATACCTTAATAGCACTACATGTGATATTAATTCTATGCTTTATGTATTTAACAAAAGAAATCTATAAACCAATTTCTACTAGATTGTGAATTTGACCAGCCAATTGATGAAGTAGATTGTGAAAAACGCCTTAAGATTAAATTTACAATGTAGCAGAAATTGGTTTATAAGAGTGAAGTAAATTGCATGCATTTCAGCCTTCATTTCTATTACAGATATAAAGACGTTCTCTCGTCTCTTATTACTATTTTAATTTACCAGCTGGAAGGACTGGTTTTGGAAGCCTTTTATCTCTTGGCCATTCATCTGGGAAAACTGACAGACTATTCATGAAAGGTCCTGGAGGACGTGGCGAAGTTGAAGTAGCTGTTTCTGGAGTCTTAGGTAAGTCGGTCAAATGCGTCGTTATCTTAAATGCCATAGCATGAAACACATAATTTTGTTGGATTCTGAGAACTATGGCTATAGAGTATCTTCTGTTTTAGTTCTATCCTTGGTCTTCGTTAACAGTTCCAGGCTGGACACATATTATGGTTTTCTCTTTCCATTGTTTTAATCAATTGGTAACACATTAAATTATTAAACCTTCATATATCGTTCACAGATCAAAGCAAGGTCGATGTTGGCCCCCAGTCACCAATTCAAGTTTCTAAAAAGGGAATTGGTATTGGAACAATAGTTCGCACAGCAGCATCAGTTGCATCAACAGCAGCAAAGCAAGCTTACGCTGCAGCCTCTTCCAATCGACACTCAGATGAAGAGATGCTGCCCCTCAAGTGCTGCTTAATGTCCATCTCACTGCCCTGGGAAAATATCGCGCAGGATCTTTTGTTCAAGGTGACTGCTTTTGTCTTTCAGTCATTTTTCGGTTTAGATAGAAACTGTTGAAGTTCAGTTGATGGGACACAGTAATTCTCAGCCTAACCTTACATTTTTCTCCATTTAAATTGCAGGGAGGTCCTCCTGTGTGCTTGTAGCAACCAGGTACTTCCATTATGGTTGGAAAAGGAATCATTGGACTCACTTGAAGAGAAATGTTGTAGCCGGATTGTACATTCATTGTATTTTAGTATTTCTGTTGCAATCAGTTTGAAGATTAGTGTATTTTACTGCCCTTTAGTCAAAACAACGGTCTGACTCTCAGTATTTATATGGTCTATATTTTATTGCTCTTTTTTTTATTTTATTTTTTATAGGTTTCATTTTAACTTTCTGGGGAGGCATTTAAGAGTTCTGAATTTGGTCCCTTGTACTAACCATAATCCCAAATTTGCCCCTTTGATTTGTAAGAAAGTTATAAAGATAACGAAAATTGCAAAAAACAAACACGCTTGTTGTGTGGCTCCGGACTTGGTAGTTTAGTGGCATAGTTTCACTATTGATGGTTGTAAACAAGTTGAGTCGAGTTGAATGTACCATTATTTAAAATTATTTGAAATATTATCGAGCTTTTAATATTTTATTATAGATTGGTTTGATTATTAATCAAGAAGCTTTAATCGGACTGAACACGAGTCATGCTCGAGTAGTTTGATATTTTATACATGTTTTAATGAATTTTGCTTAATGAGCTTGAGCTCGAGTTGAGATTTAAATTTTATCATACGTAAAAATATGTTAAAATTTGTTTGGCATTATTATCAAATTTAGTCCAAACAAATTTTTAACAAACAAGCTTGAATTAAATATAGAATAGCTTGGTTTGATCTTAGGGCAGAGTTTTTAAGTTCTGGGTTTGAACCCTAATTTTTCAAATTTCTCCCTAGCAAAACCATACTTGAGTTCGATTGCTCTCTCTTGAAGATATATTTATATCTTTAATTAATTATGTAACACGACTTGCATGTTCTCCCACATGCATGTATTTGTTGCTACAAAGCAAAATTTATGTCGTACAAATGTACGAATTTAAGAACTTTTGCATATATGTTCTACAAATATTAATATGAATTTAAGAACTTTGCATATGTGTTCTACAAATATTAATATTAGGATTGATTACGTATTAATGGTGTTAATGTGTTCTTTGTTATTAAGGAATTAATTGTCTGGAACAAAATGATTATAACGCTCAAGCTGTATTTTATGTTGATATTACATGGGTATTATTAGGCTTAAGAGAATTCACGATCTTATAAGCTCCACGAATTTAACTTGGTTGTCTACTTTAACCGATGGCCACGTCCTTGGCCCAAGATTAGCCTTAGAAATGAATTATTCATTTGTTGACATATATTTAGAATAATCATTTGAAAATGAATTATAGTTATGTAAATAAGATGTCGTCAAATTCTTCTCAAATTATTCTATATAATATCAAATTTGAAATTCGTTACTCCCTCAAAGACTTCCGTTTCTAATTAGAAACAACTATTTTCTTGAAATGAAAAGGAATTTTATGTATGCCGTAATTATATATTTTGCATGTTTGTATGCTATCTATCTAAGAAGCAGAAATGTGAAATCAAGATTGTAAAATAAATTCCTCTGAACAATATGAAATAATTATTTTTCTCAAAACGAATAAGAATGTGAAAAAGAGCTGCTGTCACTGTCAGACCCTCACTCCATTTCTGTGGGCCAGGGCGTGAGATTGAGCTGCTACCATCACTCCTAACTTCTTAACTCTAGCCCAAAATCAAACTGGGCCGAGTCTAAATCTAGCCCGGCTCAACCCAACTTAGAGGCCCAGCCCAAAGGGCAATTCTGTAAAGTCATCATTTTTCAAATTTCAATCCCACACCGCATCGAATCCCGCCCGTTGGCCCACCAATACCTTTCAAATTAGACCCTGAAAAGAAGCGTGACTGCGAGAAGGCGAAGAAGGAAAAATTGATACATAATCTTTTTGGTGCGTGTTAGTGCGTGAAAATGGAGAAGATCTGCGTGGCAGTGAGGGTGCGACCATCTGCGAACGAGGAAATTGTTAATGGGTTTCAATGGAAAGTGGAAAGCAACCGTATTTCGCTCCACAGATCTCACGGAACTCCGATTTCTGGAGTTTCTTTTGCTTTCGGTAAGCTAAATAGAAATTGTGTGCGTCTATGAGCTAAAGAATCTTGATTCAGTTGTGTTAATTTTTCATTTCTTTTTCTTTTTTGGCAGATCACGTGTTCGATCAGGAATGCAGTAACGCTAGAGTTTATGAGCTTCTGACCAAGGATATAATTAGTGCTGCTGTAGAGGGGTTTAATGGTGGGTTTCAGTGTTCAACATATTGTCTTTATGGTTTTGTTTCTTGATCCTATTTGGCAGGTGTAATTCTTTGAGTGAAAAAAAGGAGCAAAAGACTTGCACTATCCTGAATAAAAAGGAAAACTGTAAGCTTATATACTTAAATAGGAAATTCAAATCTATTAAACTAAAGGTATAGCAATTGTCAACCAAGTTTTATTGAAGAATTACCGTGCTTAAGAGCAATATTAATATTTTGAACTCGGTTCATCATAGTGACAGGGATGAAGTATAATTGTCATAACTAGTGATAACCAAGCATGGAGCTTGAAGCAACAAACATATTCATTTCTGTGCTGTTAGAAGATTCTTGTAAAATTGCTGGTTCTTTGTCTGAGAGAAAGCCTTTAAATGATGATTAAGTAGGAATGAAAGGACGAACAACTATTTAGTTACATAAATTACGTTTTTCTTTTAGGGTTGCTGCTTGTGTAGTTATGATGTTCTCCGATCACTTCTAGGATAATCTTGTCATTGCTAATATCTTTTTAGCATTGTTTTTGTTGACAGGGCTTCTTGCTTTAGCATTTTTCCTTTTAGTGTCTAGGGTTGTCCTATGATAAACTTGATAAAGCTTATGTGACACCTTTATAGCATTCCCTTTTAGTTAGTTGCATAACATCTTTTATTAATAAAATAATCTGAATGCAGGAACTGCATTTGCTTATGGGCAGACTAGTAGTGGGAAGACTTATACCATGAATGGTTCAGAAAATGATCCAGGAGTTATCCATAGAGCTGTCAAAGACATTTTTGACAAAATTCAGAAGGTAGCATGAAATTTTGCTGCCACAATTAAAATTTGTTCTCAGCATATCTAATAGGTATCTGATAAGAAATTATTTGCCTTTGTGCTTTAGACATCTGATAGGGAGTTTTTGATTCGAGTTTCCTACATGGAAATTTACAATGAAGAAATTAACGATCTTTTTGCTGTGGAGAATCAGAAACTTCAAATTCATGAGAGTTTGGAGGTAGGTTTTGATCAAATTCTTTGCAGAATTGGAATTCTTGTCACACAAAAGTACTGATATTTGTTGCCTCTAGCGTGGAGTATTTGTTGCAGGGCTTAGGGAAGAAATCGTGAACAACGCTGAACAAGTGCTTTATCTTATCCAACTTGGAGAAGGTCTGACTTGACATTTGTTCAGATCACATATGAAGTGGAATGCAGTCAGCCAGTCATGACATTCTTTCTTGGTGCTTTATTTTCAAATACTTAGCATTCTTATTCTTGCAGCTAATAGGCATTTTGGTGATACTAACATGAACGCTCGTAGTAGCAGATCACACACTATATTTAGGATGGTATGTTGTTTTAATGTTAGTTGATTTGTTTAAAAATTGCTTATCTGTCAAACTGGCATTGATTGATTACTCTATGCATTGCAAACATCGCATTAACTGTTTAATGTATTTCATGAGTAGGTAATCGAAAGCAAAGGAAAGGATTGTCACAGTTCAAGCTTGGATGACGCTATTCGTGTCGCTGTCCTGGTTCGTACTCTTCCATTTAGGTTGTCCAATGTTATTTTATTGGTTTTCTTGTTCTTTGGTAAGCTTTTACTCTCTAGCATCCTCAAACCCTAAGTGTCTCCAGGCGATTGAACTGGAACCTCTTTTCACCAACCATACAAGTATTTTCCTTAGAATATGAATTTTGGTAGTTATTTCCCATGGAACTAAACCTGGGGTAGTTAGTAATTTCATTTTTCTTTTGTCTTTCGTATTTCTTTTTTCTTCACTTCTTTTTCATTTTTTTTAAATTTATGGTTGCCTTTGTTCTTGGAACTAGAATTTAGTCGACTTAGCTGGGTCTGAAAGAATAGCTAAAACTGGAGCTGGGGGTGTTCGATTGAAGGAAGGAAAGTTCATTAACAAGAGCTTAATGATTCTTGGTAATGTGATCAACAAGCTGAGCGAGGGTGGAAAGCAAAGGTAGATGCTGATGTCTAAATGATAAAACAGGGATTGAAGTTCACTTACTCATTACTTTTCATTTGCAGGGGTCATATTCCTTATCGGGACAGTAAGCTTACTCGTATTCTGCAACCAGCTCTTGGTGGTAATGCAAAAACTTCAATAATTTGCACAGTGGCACCAGAAGAGGTATGTAATTGCTACTTGTTCAATATTGCAGCTATTTCATCTTAAAGATCACATTTGACGTAGAGAGTCACTGATATGTATAGATTCACATAGAGGAAACAAAAGGGACACTTCAGTTTGCTAGCAGAGCAAAGAGGATTACCAACTGCGTTCAAGTGAATGAGGTCTGTTTAAATTGTTCAGTATATATTTCTGAATCTCTACTAATTTGTATGTAATTTCTTCGTTATTAAAGCGTAAGATTTCTTCACATTCTATTATTTGCAATATATTATTGATTGATTATAATTGGGGCTCTCATAGCTTACGTATAGTTTCTTAGGTGTGCCTTACGCATCTATTGATATAACATTAGGAAGTAATCTTTTAAAGAACAATAATTAAGGCTTTGATTTATCGAAATTCAGCTTTTTCTTTAGAAGTAAAGCATAAGATCTTAAGGTATAAGAAGAAATGACAGTAAATGAAGGCACTCCACAACTTCAGTTTGGTGGAATGACAACAGGTATAGGACTTGGAAATTGCTTTTCTTTATTCCAAAATTATCAAGATGGACACTTAGACATTGCACATGTATTTGCTTCTCAGAACTAGAAAGATGTAGACAAGGTTTAAATTGCAATAACTTGGTAGTCTGATTAATTCTTGCCTTTCAAGAACCCTACGCTTAACGAATGACAGGTATTTGCGTAACGCTTACATGGGGGTTGGTAGATGTTGCTTCTGGATTCCTACAAACTGGAGTTTTGCTGTTTTCATTAGAACATCATATATATTTTGATCCTTGCTACTGTGAGATCCCTATGGAGTAATCATGCGTATATGATGTGATCCTTTCATTGAGAAGTAGTTCCCTCTCCAAGACATAATATCTTACTCCTTTTCATTTTTAGGCACGCGTGAGGATTTATGTTGAGATTCTTTACTTGAATCTGAAGGTAGAACTTCTTAATGTTTTTCAGATATTGACAGATGCTGCCTTATTAAAGAGACAGAAACTAGAAATAGAGGAACTACGCAGCAAACTTCAGGTGAGATGATGCTTTATTTCAGTCAAATTAAAAACAAGAGCTTAACTCTCTAAAAATATTTTTGTTAGGGATCTCATGCTGAAGTGTTGGAGAAAGAAATTTTGAAACTGAGGAATGACATGTTGAAGGTAGTTTTTTTTTGGTTTCTTGTGTAGACTTAATAAATATTTGATGTCTTCTGCTGCTATATAATTTGTTATTATTTTATCAGTACGAATTAGAGCGGGAGAAGCTTGCTGCAGAATTAGAAGAGGAGAGGAAATCACATAAACAGCGCGAGCAATGCATTAAGGAGCAGCAAATGAAAATTGACAATCTTAGCAATTTGGTCACTTTGTCAGACTCTGATATCTCTTCCCGTGTAATATTTTCTATTCCCTCTAACTGATCCTTAAGCTCTATGCTTTCCTTCTGAATTTAGTTATATTTATTCTCTGTTTATATTTCTAGAACTTGTGGCTGATATTATACCTGCTTATAATCATGCAGATATTTTCTGAATCAGCTCAATTTGGATTTAAATATTTAATTAACATAACAAAGAAATTATCTACTCCATTCGACTAGTTCTGGGTTCGAATCCGGGGCAACCAACTGTGTCCCTATTTATTTATATGTAGCATTTCCATTTTGTTTCTCGGGAACAAAATGAATATCCCTTAAATAGGTCATCATATAAATAGGGATGTTCTTGTAGTATATCTTGTCGTATGTCTAATTCCAACTACCTTTCATAAGTTTCAGTGCCAGTTATAGAAGCACCTTTCACTAGATCAGTAATGGAAAGAAGTGACTTCAACAGAATAGTAGAAATCCGATAACCATATATTACATGGCTAGAAGTATCCAATTGATGTATGGACATAAGCCATCTGAATAGAAATTTTTGGCTTGTGATAATCTGAATCCACATTAATCACATTTCAGTCATTATATTCATCTGATTATTTTATATTTGCAATTAATGCTGCTTGATAGGTTGGTGTTAAAGATTCCCTTGCTGATGGAAGTACCAATAGTCACAGCGTGCGCCAAGAAGATGCTTTTAGTACCCCGTGTTTTAAAGCAGCTCCTAGTCACTTTGTTGCCAAGCGATCACACTATGTAAGCCAACCAGAATGTAGCCCTCTTCCGGACGTGTTTGGTGATTTTGCTGATGAAGATACATGGATGAAGATGAATAAAGGGTTCATAGCAGACCTCGATTCACTACATATGACTCCTTCAAGTTCAAGAAAAGTCCAATCATTTCCACTTCATGAGGTAATGTACTACTAAAAATCTCTGGCACTAGTTTCATTTTCTGTGTAACCTTAAATGTTATATTGTTTCTATCTTCATTATCTATTTTGAAAAAAGGAGTTCATTCAATGGGCAAGCAGGACTTTCTTCCATTAGTCTCCTGTACTTAGCTGTTTTACCTAAGATAAGACAACCCTGGAAATGATGATGTGTAGGTGCTTTAAAAATATCAATAACAATATAAATACGCGTTTCAACTATACAGATAGACTTGTGCCCATATCTTGTTATTTCTCTCTATATATAGAGGATCTATTTATAAGTAAAAACGTTCTGTAAGCAATTTCTGTCTGATTAAGAAGGTGATATAGGATATCACGATGTCCTTTGGACCACGACCATATTCTGGGCTTTGGACCTGTAGTGATTTTTTCTTGGAGAAGTACCACCTTCCTCATTCTTTGGTATCATAGAATCGGAGTTGGGATTAAGTTTGTATTATTGGAAGGTGTATGTATATGTTATGACAGAAACCATGGTTATACAATTTACTATTCAGATAATTGCTTCCATATGCAGGTAATTGTAGTATTTTTGGATATGCTATGCGAGCTGGTTAACCTTTTTATTTTTTATATTTTTTTATTTAAATACAGGATTGCTCAGCAGAGAATAGCAATCAAGAAATAAAAAACCTCCAAAGACAGCTAAAAGTTGTTACAGAGGAAAGAGATGACCTCAAGGTTAGCTGCTGGTAATGTAATTTGTTGTAATTTTTCTGTAAAGGGCTCTGTCTAATGGAAAGTTGTGTTGCATTTCTGCAACGGGTATCTGTTGTATGTCATTTGCTAAGTTGATGGTATGACTTTACTTAGCACTCAATTGTTCATCTTCTGTTTCATGTATGTTTTCTAGATGAAGTATGCCGAACAAGTGTCATTCAATAACCAATTAACAAGAGAGATTTCTGAACTCCAACAAGAGCTATTGCTAATGCGAGAAATCCCTCAAAACCTGCATGAATCTGTGACAAATTGCAAGGACATATACAATGATGTCTTTTCTATTATACAGGTGAAGCACGCAGATTTGTTTTGTTAAATAAACTTAACCCTAGAGAGAATTCTGTTAAAAGTGATATATCTATGGTCTTTTCACCGAGCAGAACTGTATAGCTGATGAGAAATCTGCAACTGCTCAAATACTCTCCACAACAAGTGAAGTCGGAACGTGCCTTTTCTCAACTTTAGAATCTCATCTAATGATAGCTATGGATGGCAAGAGACCCTCCTCCTTAAATGATTTCTCTCTACGAGAGCAATGCAACATGCTCCGTCAGAAGCTGAGTGGTGCACTTTCTTCATTGGTATTATCAGATGCATCAACTCTAAAGGACGAGCATAAGGAGGATTCTGTTTACAGCAGCAATACTAAGGTAGCTGCTCGGTCACATAAATCAAGATCTCACATGCCAATTTTCTTATTTTTCTCCATCCTGACAATTGGATTCTATTATTCCTACTTCAAGCTCATGATCGCAGGTTCTTCCGGATTCTTATTTTATCTATATGTTATTTTTGCATGTTAGATAACTTGCTGAAATTTTTGCCAAAATCTTCTACCATTTTTTGTTATTGTCGAGCTTAGGTAACTCTATAGCTATGAATTTTTTTTTGAAGACGATTGGAAATCTGTGATCTACGTACTCCTTAATATGGCCAAACCGTAACCAAATAAGTTTTGCACGCACTGGAACATGCTCAGATAACACATTATGCAGGCACATAAATAGGGGGGGGGATTAGGAGGGTTGGGCGGATGTGTGGAAGGCGGTGGGGAGGTCTCCATAAAATCAGTGGCATCAAGAAATGGTAGCTTTTTACTTGCCCTGTTGAGGTTATAGAAAAGAATTATCCTTGGGATGCAGTTCAACAAAACAACTAGTAATATAGTAGTATGTTGTGTATGGTTATAAGGTGATGGCAAGTTTTGCTAAGCTATTCACGGGCAATTAGTGTGGGGATAGATAAGCTATAAAATGTCTAGATAACTCATACAAGAGGTTAGCTTTAGGTCTAAACTATATACAGAAAGAGTTTTCTCAGGTGAGGTAAAATGGTAGACCAGAAATTGTAAATCTGATGTTTCTCATGCATAATACAATTGCCATGAATTCGGCTCAGCCCTTGACTTTTGCTGTTGCTTGATAACTGGATCTTGTTTACAAAAAGTGTTTTATATTTGAATTAGTGATATAAAGTATTAAAACGTTAATGTTCCTAACTTCTGGAAAAAAGTTTGATGCATTAGGCACATATCTGCAACCTGCTAAGTTACAAATATATATCCATCATCTTAAACATTGGTCTTCTATTATGAAGGGCACTTTGGGAGGACAAATTGCTTGTTGGAAGCAGACATTGGAAAATGAAGTGAAAACAATCAAACAGAAATACAGTGACTTGGAAAAAGAGTTGGATGTTAATAACCAGCTTCTTAAGGTTTCTGAAGGGAAATATCATAGCTTAGAAAGGGAGTTCAACCTTCTAAAAGAAGATAGAGATTCCGTGCTTCAAAGAATTTCGAGTTCATCACAAATGCTTACACAAATCACTGCTCAAAAGGAGAAAGCTATGAAGGATCTCAATAGTGAAGTAAAGAGAAGGAAGAAGCTCGAGGAGGAGATCAAGCAGTTTAGTATGGCGTTTGCTTGTCGACAGAGGTCAATAACGTCCTTTCACAGCGAATTCAAGTCTATACTTGAGACAATGAAGGCTCAGAATCCAACTTCATTATCCAAATCTCTTGGATCTTGAAATATTTAAGAATGCTGCCTCTTTTATTTTCAGGTACTTTTCATGTCTCTATTGCTTGTCTGTAATTTACTTCACCTGTTATAGATTGTTTAAGGTTAAAATGTAAGAATGTAGAATCAGTAAACTGAGGTTTATTCTGGTGCAATGTAAGGATAATACAAATCCTAATTTGCTTTAAAATAATGAGTTCTTTCTGGCTGGGTTTGAGACCAACACTTTTTAGATATGTTTTATGATTTAGGATAAAAAACATTTGATTCTTGTATTTCCAAAAGTTTAAAATTCTGGTACTTTTATTTTATTTTAAATAAATTGGCTCTTATATTTTCGTATACTTTTATTTTATTTTAAATAAATCCTTGAATTTTAATTTGTAAAAATATAGCTCTTATACTTCCATTTATACTAAAATTTGGTTCTTGAGCATTTAAAATACAACACAATTCAAATAAATTTGAAAGTAAGAGGACCTAATTACGAAAATAAATTAAAAATTTTGAGCCTAGAGTCTAATGTTTGCAAATGAATGCTTTACCCCATCAATTATTTATTTCAAGTAAATAAATAATATTTTTTAATTAAATAAGTAGTTAAACAAGTAATACTGTAGAACGAGTGTACGGTGCATTCGATGCACAAAAAACTCAATTATATATATGTGCTTATAATGTAAACTATCTAATTATATTATTGAAGAAGGATAATTGGTATTTTAAAAAATATAGATACTTGTATGTGTAATATTTTAGGGAAATGCAAATATTTTATAATATAACAAAAATATATATTTTCTAAGAAATGATTATTATGTGAAGGATAAATTGAAAGTTCACCCTTCATGTAAGGTGATCTAGTATAAATAGAGGTGAAGTTTTTATTTGTATTCATTATATATTTTCTTAAAATTTGGTAGAGTTCAATATATCATATATTTACTTTATATAATAATTTTTAAAAAAATAATATATATGAAAAATGATACAATGAAAAGGTTAAGAAAAAATTTGGGCATGATGTAACAAGCAAAGTAAATAAATGTAATAAAGAAAGCAACTATGTAACAAATTTGTTAGTAAAAGTAGGACAATTAATTTTAAGTTTGGAAGGAGGGCAATATTAATTTTTATTTCATAAATTAATTATTAAGATAAAATAGCAAGATATATAAAATAAATGAAAATACTTAAACGTGTGAAATAATATGAATCTCGAAAATAACTTTACTCAAATCAATCAAATCAATTAAGTTAGAAATATAATAATTATTGATGAATATGTTTTCTTAAGAAAAAATTGATCAGTATCTAAGAGACCATCAGTGTTTTTTTAATGCAATCAATAAAAATGTCTCGCTTTCAAATCGTCCCAAAATTGCCGCTTGAATGTTTTTCTTATTCAAATTGGGGTAGTTCGCTCAATTACACAAAACTTAAAAATAGTTTTTTTATTTTTCTTGATTCAAATGTTATTCGTTGGAGTTTTAAGAAGCATTAGGTTAAATAGTTTTCGCCTGCCCATTTTGAAAGTTGTCCAACCTCTACCAACTCATTCACCAATGTAACATTGATAAGCCCAAGTTTTATTTGTTTTGATATGAATAATACTATAATTAACGAAGATGGGAGCATGTGCTTTTTTATTTAAACATGGATATATAAATAATTGAATATGTGCATTTGTTTGTTTTATTTGATAAAATTATATAAGATAAATAATATTAGGATATGTAATCCAATATTATTTATAAATCTCATATTTATAATGCAGTATTACAGTACATAGTATTTCTTATTGATATATAATATAATGTTTGCTATAACATATTAAAATTGGAATAATATGTATAATAACTTTAATACACTCAACAATTTTATCTTAATCTTTCTCTTTTTCTTTAATAACATACATTTTCCAAAATTTTTATTCCATTATTTTGTTGATAATTATTTTTCAGGTTCTATAATTTTTTTAAAATTGATCCAATTATAAAATTTTTTAGAAATTATTCTGGTGATACATTTTTTTCAGATTCTATTATTTTTTCATATTGATCTAATTACAAAATATTTAGGAATTCATACAAACATGTGACATAATCTCTCTCCTAATTGGCAATGATATGATAAACAAAGAAGATTTTGTTGTTCATTTTTTGGATTTTGCGTAGAAAAGAGAGGAGATTCATGTTAAGAGGAAATAAATTTATAGTAGATAGAGAGATAGAGAAATTGCAGAGAGAAAAAAATAAATTGAATTTTTTTTTTGAGAAAGCAGGGAGCTTTTAAACTTTGATTTGTGAATTATAGAGGGTTAGACAATGAGGTTGGGATAATGATTTATTTTTTATTTAGTAAAAAGAAAAGAATTATTAATTTTACATTGAGTTGATTTACCACTTGGGGGTATGTTTAAATATTTGGCGAGTGTGAGCAATTAAACAGTAAATTGATCGTTAAAAATTAGGGTTTGGGCCGAGTTGCTAAAGGAAGAATTTCGTAGACTATGAGTAATCATGAGAGAATAATATTAAGAAAATGGAAAGATAATGTAATATTTTGAATGAAAAAATATGAAATAAAACGAAGTTAAAGGATAACATTTTACACTATCATTTTCGTTTCTAGTGCTCTCAAATTATATTTCAAACAACGAACATCCTTAAGTTAGAAAAATTTTGTTAACAGGTCTCTACCTTATTGCCTGCCTCTATCTCGATAACATATGTTCCTTGAATTCCAACATCGACTAACATAAACTGTTACAATATTTTTTAAAAATAATTACAATAAAAATATATTTTAGATAAGTGTTTTTATGTATGTTTACATATTACAATAGAAATATACTTGTCAAATAAAATTCAAACAAATTTAATCATAATAACATCTATGTGTGTGTATATATATATATATTAAAGTTTATATATTAAGTAATAAAGTACAATTTTTTAAATCAATTTTCAAAATTTTAAAATAACTAAACAAGACTATAAATGTTGAACACTTAATTTTATCCAATAAAATTAGAATTTGAATAAGATTTGGTATTTGAATAAGATTGGTAAGTTTAAAAATCAAATTACGTTAACTTCAAAATAATTCATTTTATTTTTCAAATCTTTAAATTCTACATATATTGGAATATAAAATATCACTTTTTGTCATTTTTCTAATGAAGTCCATTCTCATTCATTCATTTTTTCAATCCTTAATCTTCTTTCTTAGTTTCTCACACTAACCACCACTACACGCGGCTGTCAGTCTCCAATACAACATTTGTTGTTACCATTCACTCACACTAAATCCACGAGTAACATTTTTTTGGTCCAGAAAATAAAACTCAGCCCAGCCCATATTCAAACTTATAAGTTGCTCCAAACTTTATTTTAAAATAGAGACAATTTGAAGGGCAGGGAGGATATGAAATATTTTTTATCCTTCCAATGCTTCTTGGAGAGGAATGTAGCCATCTCTCTCTCTTAACTCTTTCCATTTGATTTTATCTTTATATTAAATCAAGAACTAAATGATTTTTTTTTTCTTGGAACAAAAATTCAGAAGAACAAATTTAAGAAAAAGGAAAAACAATTAGTTGTAATGTTTGAAAGCACTGTGAGCTGGGCTACCTACAAACATGTCTGTTTCCTGTGATTGTCAAGTTACATTCCTGCTTAATATTTTTAATCAATTCTCAGTAGTGGATCTGTGTGTGTGTGTGTGTGTGTGTGTGTAGAGAGAGAGAGAGAGAGAGAGAGAGAGAGAGTTGATTGTGAAGAAAGGACCACAATTTTGGAGGTGGCATGGTCTGTGGTGTTATATCATGAAAGAAGCAAATCTGATGAAACCCCATGTCCTGCCTCTACCTATCTGCCCTCCTCTCATTTATATATCTACTTATTTTACCTGCTCAGGGAATGTTGTACTTGTACTCAATTTCCTTTGCCCACAAAATCTCTCTCTCTCTCTCTCTCTCTCGTTTAACTCTCTGGTGGAGACAACGACCACGTCACTAGTTTTATGTTAAGAAGAACAGTTTTATTAAAATCACTCAAAAGATAATTTTAAATAAAAATGATGAGTTTGGAATTTATTGGAGAATGAATAAATCCAAACAACCACAGATAAATTTGCTACCATCAACTTCGAATTAATATTTATTCAAATATAATCAAAAGTTCTATATAGATACTTGAAACATGAAATTTCATTTTGTAAACATATAATTTTAAATTTTCTTAAAAATTTCATACCATTGTACCAATAAAAATAAATGTCCATATATATATATATATATATACACCCACGACCCCTCAAAATTGAATTGTTTCACTCTTAAAATAAATGTGTATATATATATATATATTTTTTTTTTTTAGGGTGTTCAAAGCTTTCGACAAACAAGTTTTGTCTACTATCCCTAAAAGAGGTATTCATTGTTTCTCTTTGACGAATGAAACAACTGTCAAGAAAGATATTTTTTAAACGAAACGCGTAGATTTGAAATCAATTCTCAATTAAACTAGTTTAAACCCAATAAAGAAAATATAAATTAATCATTTATTTTAAAAAAAAATACCGATAATCATTTAAGGAAATACAATTCAATTATACAATACGATACATTAGATTTAATCACTTAATTTAAGTTGAATGAAATAGCCAAGACAAACCGCCTCTTTGGAACCAATAATTGATGAAATATGCTCCATCAATTCTTGTTGCTTCTTCCCATTTCCACGTCAATGTTTGGTGGCCATATTTAACCTAGCTTCTTGTTTTTCCATGTCTCTCCTTCCCTACACTTCTTGCTTCCCCAATACCATTATTTTATGTATTCTACCAAACTAAGGAACCCTATTTGGCCTACATCAACTTAACAACAAAATCATCAAAATTTCACCAATCATGTCCATTACTACAAGAATAGTCCAATAATTTGGGCGTTGTGCCATTGTAGCCATCTCAAATAAGTTCTCCATAACATTTGATTATGTAATCTACGGAATGTGCACCAACTAGCTAAAGACCAAAGAAGAAATAATGATTTTTATTCTAGGAATAACCTAACGATTAGCAGGAATCGAACCCAAGCGTGCCAACCAAATGCCCGACTACAATGCACTCACCAACCAATTACCATTGCGCTTATCTTCTATCGTCTCTACGATGTACATATTTAATATTCTTTGATTTTCTTTCATTATATTCCAAATACATATAAATTGGTGAGGGGAGCATGAAGACAAGGTTTGAGGTCCATGCACATGGTGGTGGTTGTTTTTTCCGGCTTATTTAATCTTAAGAGTATATTCTTAATCAAATCAAGGTTGGTAAGATTAAATGTTAAATGTCCAATTACAAGTTTAACGCGAAAAAAGAAAAAAAAAGACTATTTATATTTGATTATATTGACTTTGTGGGTGCAGCAGAGATGACACGGTTTCAATTTTAAATGGATGGTCAACGTTTCAGTTTGGACAAAAAATTAGTGGGTTTGATTTTAGTATCTGGGAAGTTGGTTTCGGAAATCAATGATTCTAAAAACTGGTTGTTCCATACATCGGTCTGATTTTGAACTGCGGGTTCTAGATTTGAATTTTTTTGTGACTATCGAAAATATTAAAAATAAATTACTGAAATCAGTTCTACCCTTCACGATCCCGAAAATGAAAGAGAACGGAGAGAAAAGTGGCCACGTCCGGGTGCAGGGATTTGGAGTAAGTTGGGAATTCAATTTACCTGCGTTCCTATCAATGCCATGTTATGTTAAGGCTTTGCAAGAAGACATACGATCATTGGACCACCAGAAAAAAAGGACCAAGACAAAAGATGTGTTCGTGTGCCACTGTCTTTTCTTAAATTTTCCTTTTCTTTTTATCGATCTAAAATTTGTCCAATTAATTTTGAAAATTAAGTTCTTCGTCTTTATAAAACAAATTTAGATACGATCATAACTTATTTACGTTCGATATCAACTGCCATGACCATCAATGTTGCTCGTGTGTAATTGTTTGTTTGAGCAAACTGATGTTGTAGCACAACTTCTACATACTTTTTCTACAGATCCAGCAAACTGAAGTGACACCCCAACTTTTATTCTCTTGTTTGTTGATTCTTCATTTTAAGTTACTTTTATCAAAAGATTGAGCCCTTTCCACACCAACCATCATTTTCTTTTAAAAAATTTACAGGTTATATTTGAATTTATGAATTCAACGAGAAATTCTATGTTATTCATTTAGATAGTGTATACACTGCGCACAAAATGTGACATGTGACATATATTAGGGACAATTTGCAATAAAATCTGATAATTTGACAAGAAATACAATTATAATAGGTTAGGTTGACTCTTAGTGGGTTCAGATGAAAAATGGAGCATACCGGAATGACACAAAAAGACAACAGGTCAGGTTGGGTCAATCTAATAACTATTATTATATATTAAAAATAAAAATTCATCGTAATTTGACTAGATTTCAAGGTTATTTTTATTATAAAATTGTGTACATATAGAAGAAAAAAACTTTTGTCACATGTTATTATAAATAATTAATTTCAGCTATTATTTTTTAATTTATAGAGTTGCACATTGATGACATATATCATATTTCTTTTATTTTTATAAATTTTCATAGAATTTTATGATAATCTTTATTGTTCAGGGTAGTGTTCGGATTACAATTCTTGATACAAAATGTTAAACAATCTCGTTTTTTTATTATTTAATTTTTTTTTTTTAGAGGCATTGTAACATGAGTACAAATGAATGCCCATCCTTCCTTTCAAATTTATGTCTCTGGGCTTTAGGCTCATCAATCTTCTGCTAATGTTCAGACACAAACTCATGAACAGAAATTTCACCATTTATTACATCTGCAACAAACAGCTCCTTATCTCTTCATATATAAATCTAAAAGCCCCACATTTAAACTCTTACCCACACTTCATCTCACCTCCATTTCCACTCTGCTCAAGCCATGCCTAAACTGCTTGCACAGTTTCTCCAGGAGCAACAAGAACCATTTGCTTTAGATGTGTACCTTCTTGAGAGAGGCTATCCTATTGGTACAAGTCTTAATGCAGGTCGGAATTCTGCGCGCACCTCGAAGAGACGACGCGCCGTTCCAACCTGCTCAAGATTTGTTAGAGCAGTATTCAGCAGGCTCGTGTTGCATAACAATCACAAGATCAAGAGTAATGGGAATGGAGGTGGAAAAGATACCGCGACGACGAACAATCAAGAACATGCAGAAGTGGATGAATTTTCTTCAGAAATCGGCACTACCCAGTACAATTCTTGCTCAGAAAGTGATGTGGAAGATGCAGAATCTTCAGAAAATGGAAGCCTTGAGGTAGAATTCAAACTTGCTGGTAGAGAGAGAAAGTTGAAATGGAGATCAGCAAAGGAAGAAAGCAATAAACAGCTTAGTCCTGTCTCAGTTCTTGAAGAAACTGAATCAGATGAAGGTTAGTACAATTTCATTACTTCAATTCTTTTTGAAATGTTTAAACAAAATTAATAAACCCCTTAACGAACCTTCTACAGAGCAATACAACATCAAGACAGGACAAGGAGAATCTTCGACATCAATCTCTGATCAATACAAACCAACATATCAAGAACTGCAAGAACTCGTCGACTCGAATTCTTGTGCTGATCAATACACTATAAACAAGAAAGCATTGCAGGAAACAAAGCAGCTCATGATCGACTGTGTCAGAGAACTGATCGAGAGCCATCGGCGAAGAGACGGTAAAAACGGGGAGCAACTGAAGAAGATATTGGGAGCTGAAGAGCTATGGAAGCTTGTCTGTGAAAATGTATGGCTATGGAGCCAAGACTCCATTGATGAAACCAACCTTGTTCATCTGCTGCACTGTGATTTCATGGCTTCTGCAGAAGAGTGGAATTCTGCGTTTGAGCAACAGAAACAGGAGATTCCCATGGAGATTGGAGATGCTATTTTGAAGGATTTGATCAATGAGATTGTTACGTGTTAGTACAATTTTGTGTAATAAGAGTTCGTAGGTTAAGATGACAAGTCAACTGCAAAAATTTAAGTGGTATAAATGAACAGTACCATTTTCGTATAAGGACCAATGGTTTTTATCCACTTAACAAAGCTCACAAACATCTCGAAGCTCATGTAATATACATATATGTGTGAAATGAATGTATATAAGTGTATAAATTATAGTTATAATATTGTATTCACCTCCAAAATCGAGATCATGCGTTTGCATACACAGGGCGTGTCTCTTATGTATTCGTGCATAAGTAAATTGATCAAAAAACAAAAATACATACGTATGTTATTTAGAATAAAATATTTTAGTAATGCGTTCAGACTACATTTTTTCGAGTGATTTGAAGAACGAACCTCTAACATGCACGAGCAGCATTGTCAGCCAATGTGAAATCTTGGTGAAAATTAAATGGATGATGATGATGTTTCAACTGCATCATGAAGCTGTTCTTGTATTAAATGGATAGAAATTCAAGCAATGAGTTAGATTTAAGACACAATCTGTCTCCCTAAAGGCACGTGGTTAAGAATCACTGATAGGAACTTACACTATACACATTTTTTCTTCTTAACTCTTAATTTAAACTTCCATCACCATTTAAAATAAATTGTATCTTAAAAATCACAAGAAAATTTATTTATATCAAGAAATATTTCGTGCAAGATTTCTGTGTATCGGGTGCACGTACAACCCAATGTAAAGTATCACTTATTTAACTTAAAAATATTATTTATTTATTTAAAAAATATTACATATTTATTACCTTTTTAAGTAGTAATACTTTTTAATCTGGCATGGGCTACATGAGCTCCTAGTAGTTTACCGGATAAATGAATAAGTCGGGCATTTCTAGCCCACCAACCAAAACCGGTGGTTTCTTGATCACGACCAGCTACAGCTAAAGTTCCATTAAAGAGCGTTTCTACGTGGTAGAACTTCCTCAGGGAATATAAGGTTTTCATGAGGCTGATAAATAAATAATATATATTTTTATATATAGAATTTTAAAATGATATTAATGTATGGATATATATATATATATATTTTTTTTTAATTTGGTGGTTAAATACATTGCTGCCTAGTAGGAAAGGTAGTTGGTCATTCAAATGTAAGCAATAACCCAGGTTATAAGTGAGAGGATTGCCCATGTGGGATACTTAACATCCAAGACACTTACCTCAACCGATGTGGGATACTTAACATCCTCCCTCACTGCGAGCCCTCACGTCTTACTCGTGCGTGATGTCTTGGGCGTGGCAGTGTTGGCTCGGGAAGAGCGAGACATCGAGTTGAGGAAGACTCTGATACCATATTGAACATCAAGGCCTAACTCAACACTTAAAACCCAGGTTATAAGTGAGAGGATTGCCCATGCTTATAAGTCTACCCAAGACACTTACCTCAACCGATGTGGGATACTTAACATCCTCCCTCACTTCAACACTTAAAACCCAGGTTATAAGTGAGAGGATTGCCCATGCTTATAAGCCTACCCAAGACAGAGAGGATTGCCCATGCTTATAAGCCTACCCAAGACTTACCTTAACCGATGTGGGATACTTAACATCCTCCCTATACTTAACATCCTCCCAGCCCTCACGTCTTACTCGTGCGTGATGGCTTGGGCGTGGTAGTGTTGGCTCGGGAAGAGCGAGGCACCGAGTTGAGGAAGGCTCTGATACCATATTGAACATCAATGCCTAACTCAACACTTAAAACCCAGGTTATAAGTGAGAGGATTGCCCATGCTTATAAGCCTACCCAAGACACTTACCTCTACCGATGTGGGATACTTAACAGTTGGTTTGATCGGTTAAACATGAATCGAACTGTGTTATCAGTCTAGTTATTAATAAAGTTTGTTTCTAGGATGGCCCCGATTGAATCGACTAGAACTAATCAAAACAAAGAAACTGGTCTGCATCTTTGATCCGAGTTGATCTATTTTTATTTTAATTAAAAACATCTCAATTTATATTTTTATCATTAATGTTAATTAATTTTATAAATGTGTGTGTACTTGAATGTTACGTGTGTGTATGTGTGTATATATATATACACAAATACATATAAGAGTTATCCAATTTTGTATTACGATGGTTCAATCAATTAGACCAGCAACACGGTGACCCAATTCATCGTTCGATTCGTTGACCGGGTCGGGTCTAAAAACATTGGGTGGGCCATGAAGAACAACAAATGGGACCAAAATTTTGTGTAGGTTAGGAAGTGCATTTCATGCAGTCTGAAGTCCGTGAAATACTTCAATTCTCTCATAAATGATGCTTTAAATAACAAGAGTTGTCGAGTGTTTACGCAACGCAAAAGAATTGCATAAATACTCCAAGAAAATAAAGAATTCTTTTTTTAGACCAACTATCATGTAGAGTGATCTCTTAATGCACCAAAATATGAATCTTGTTATATGTAAATTGATGAATCCGAATCATAAAATTAAAAAATAACAAATTGCGTTCCAAACGAATTTTTCTGCACACATAGAATATAATATTTTTTTATGTAAAAAAGAAAAATAATACTTTATCTTGTAATTGTAATATTTTTTTTATCAAATCCAAAAGTTTTTAACCTTTTTAAATAAAAGTAATATTCTTTTTAAAAAAAAAGTGTCAGATCCAAATACGATCACTATTGTGGGAACTAGCTTTCTTCATTTCTTGAAATGTATGAAATTATTTGTTCCAATTTTTTCGATGTTTTGTTCCACTCTAAAAATAATAATAATAATAATAATAATAATAATAACAATAATAATAATAATATGCAATATCAAATTTTGTTGATTTTTAAAATATAAAAAAGAGACATAAATTGAAATGAAGATACGGTTTATATCGATGAAAACTAACAAACCTCTATAATAGTAAAAATAATTCTTATCTGTACTAGTAGTTAAAGCTTAGAATCCATATAGTGATATAATTACTATAAATAAATATAACTATAAAAAATAAAATAAAATATCAAAATATATTCTAATATATAAACATAAAATTAAAATATATTATAACATCTATCTTTATCTCGATCAGTATATGAGTGCATGAATATATATATATATATATATACTCGTTTCAATATTGTTAATGGGCTTTTTGACATACAACTAATATATATATATATATATATATATGTAATATTAAATTAATTGTTTCTATATTTGTTATTATTATTTTTTCCTTTTTTAATAAATGAAAAGAAGGATTTTTAGGAAATGTTGTTATATTGTTAACCAATAAACATTTATTTTAGTTTTTTATATTTTTGTTTATTAATATTGATAACGTTACTAATTTTATCAAAACTAATAAAAAAATATATATCTTCATAATTATTTGATTTTAACAGATCAATTATGAATTTGTAGCTGATTCGATGTTATATATAATAATAATAAAATGTTCACATTGATATACCAAATTTTATTCAATTTTCTTGATTTCGAAAGAAAATACTATATATTTGGTATCATTGTATTTTATAAATAAAATTAATTAATGTCACATATGATTTTATATATAATATTTATATCCTTATTATAATCATGATATATACATAAATTATTAAATATACATAAATACTATAATTAATGTCACATATGATTTTATATATAATGTCACATATATATTTTTTTAAATATTAATTTTATATATTTATAAAATTTAATAATATTATATTACAATAATATATTCGTGCATCACACCAGATAATATATTACTTATCAATAATGGGGTATATTTAAACTTTAGAATTTGAATAGCCGCACCCTAATAACAATTCAAAAATAATTTTGATGGCTTATGGGCTTGTGAACGTACCAATGGGCTAAAGCCCAAAACTACAGCCACACAAATTTCCTTTTTCTTCTTCCATTTTTTGCCCCGGATAGGCGCCCAATACAAATTATTATAATTTGAGTGAGTCTCTTATATATAATAATGTGTACAAGCATTAAAGTATTATTTATTTATTTATTTTTAAAATATTATTATTTTCTTAAGATAATTAATAAAAAATAATATATTTTAAGTAACAAATAATACTTTATAATTAAATAAGTAATAATTTATAGTTAAACAAGTAATACTTTAAATCGTGGTGCACGTACACTAAATGTACATACATTTTTGCAATATTGTTTTTCTCCATCATCGGATAAAATTAAATAATTTGTTATCAAGAAAAATTAGGAACATACTAAACTCTAATTAACTAAATAAGAATTTAAAATGACAAATAAAATATTTAATCGGGAAAACTAAATTAGAGATACGAATGGGGCAGGACAAATATTTAGATACCTTGTTCGTTTCATTTTTAGAATGGGCGGAGCAGGTCAATCCATCACGGGTCGTGGAGCGGAGCAGATCGACCAATTTTATCCAAAAATAGATAACATAATTTCAAATGTTTATTAATTAAATTTATTTTATATAAATATTATTTAAAAATTCAACATCAAATGAAGAATAAAAAAATGATAATATGCTTGAATTATCAATTTAATAATATTGTTTGGGTGTTAATTTGATTCAATAATTTTAGTTTTTCTAGTTTAATTTATTGATATATGTTATTTATGAATATTATATTATTAATAAATATTAAATATAATTTAAAGTAGATAAATTTTATATTGATAATATACCTTCAATAATATATAATATATATGAAAATATCATATAGAGTGGAACAAACGAAGTATAAAAAGACGGTTGTAAAATATTATCACAGAGTAGAACTGATAAGGTATGGCAAGACGATTGTACTATCCAAATCCTCTAATAATCACAAGTACGGGACCATCCCGTAACCTAGATGCATAGATTTAGAATATAAAAATATCGGATATGCTAGTTTAGATTATGTATGTAATTTTTATCCATTTTTAAATAATTCTTTTGCTATTTTATGATATTTTTCTATTTTTTAAATTTCTATTTAAAGTTAGAAAACAAAAAACAAAATAATGGACGCCTTCACTACTCTACCGTTGATCAGCTAAATGTGGCGTATTTAGTCATGCCATTTAGGAAAACATCTCAGCCGCCCGTTTCTGCCGGCTAGACCAAGTCAGTTCTTTTATTTGGTCATTTATTTTATTTTTTATTTTTAATATAATTTCATTTTAATGTGAATATTTTCTTTCATCATTGATAAGAACATATTACTTATACAATCGTGCAGGGCTTGGCTTCGACTGACACTTGGCAGATATTTAAGCCCCTACAAAGTCTTGATAAGTACTTTTCATAGACTTGTCCCACACGCCCCGCCCCACCCCACCCCACCCCACCCCAAACAAAAAAAAGAAAAAAAAAAAAAAAAGATAGAAAGGGTACTCAAATCTCAAATTTTGACTAAATTTTTTATTTTAAATAATGTTTTATTTTCTATTCTAATTTCATTAATATAAACATCATATAAAAATAGTATGATTGTGACGTTATAAACGAACACATACTACATATTAATTTGGTTGATAAAAAATTAAACTCCCAAAGATCTCATCTGTCAAAAATCAATTCACTTAAGTAACATTCAGTACTAATTGTTCATTAGAATTTGCATATTGTTGCAAAATTACTCAAGAAAATGGATAAGCAATAGAGCAATTGAGGGGGTCTTGGGGATTTAATAGTAATTACATTTATTGTTCTCTTAGTGTAAAGAATAATAAAACATAAACACTTATTTCATAATTCGACACACATTGTATCGAAAATCATTATAATCCCTCTTTGTTCTATCTTATCACCAAAAGTAAGGTGTCGTCGTATCTTGAAAGACGATGATCATTGCACAATTGCCACCGAGTCGGAGGCAGTATCATTTTAAGAAGAAATAGTCTAATTCTTATCTATATTATATCATAAAGTTCAAACTTAAATCTCTAGCAATTTAGTATATAGTAGTTATTATTTTATCAATTTTCGATTGCAACATTTTAAAAGCAACTTAAAGTAGACTGAACGAGAGTTTCAATGTCTAAATTGACTTCCACGGTCACAATCGTCACATTCTAAGAAATTTACCATCCCTTCTTCCTTGAATTTTTCTTAATATTCAAATTGAATTTTTTTTATGTTATTTTTTATTCAAAAACTTGAATAAATCGTTAATCATATATATCTGTATATATAATAAAAAAAAACTAAATTACAAATTTACGATACATTAACAATCATGTATGGATATATCCTAGCTACTAACACATTTAAGGTATCAGAATACTATGACTATAAAAATATGACTGCACTCTTATTTTAATCGAAATTATTGACGTTAATATATCAATAATAATTTCCTCTAAATGAACAATTTTATCGAATTTTTGTTTATTCTTTGTGTGATTTTGAAAGTGGAAGTTGTGCTAACCTAACTATGCTATCCTCTGCCACACTACAAGAAGATAGTTTACACGAAAAAATGGACATATTCTTCCTCACTCCAAACCCTTGATCCCCAATTTTGTCACTCAAAGACTTACCCTTTTTGGTGCTCTTTGTGACCTCTCTATAGGCAATAAGAAATGGATCATCATCAATCTTCTTCAGGTTCTTCTTCGAACAGCTTCTCGACGGCGGTTGAAACGCGCATGGCGGTAGAGGGATCTGCAAGTCATGAAAGGAAACCCTAGTGTTCTCCGGTGGGCATGGCGGAGGTGGCAGCTTTGGCGGTGGAAGGCTGTGGTAGTCCTGCGCTGGCGCCGCCTTGCTTACTCCCGGCTCGTTTTCCCAAGAGAAGGGGATGTGTCTTTGTGAGTGAACCTTGCTACTCATCTTGGATGTTAGGATGGGGGTATGTGTATGTATATATATATAGAGAGAGATAGAGAGGGAAAGAGGGAGACTAAGGATGTGTTGTTTTGAATTTTATTGGATGTTTTTATTACTTTCACGTACTTTGCACTCTTCAACGACAAATCTAACATGAAACTAAGCAAATAAAATATGAAATGTGGGTGTTATATTATAACTTTTCAACAAAAAGGGATTAAAAATAGATAATAACAGCAAGATTACAGAGAGATGATGAAGATTGGGCAACAAAATATATAATAATTGATAGATATATTTGAAGTCTACGTCATGGAAATTTGGAAATTGTGGAAAAGTAAGAAAAGAAGTTAGGGGGAAGATGACAAATATGGAATGGTGGACTTGGAAATTTCTTCAATTTATGTAGCTAATAATATGTAACTAATCTTCTTTAGCTGTACTTTCTCTCATCGGATTTATAGTAATCGAAAAATTAAACACAATATAATTTAATATAAAATTGGAGCTCAATAATTATCCAAGATTTGTTCTTTATCATGTTCCCGACTTTTAATTTTTATCGTTTTAATTAGTGTTCCCATGTTCGTCATAATAACATTATATTGTATATTTATTGAACGTGCATGGGTAAAATAAAACACCATAAAATAAGAAATAAAGAGTTCAGATATCGCAAATTTTAATTAGTTATTTTATTAAAGAATATTATTTAAGAGGAGAATTTCCAAGAAAAGTTATAAGTAATATTCAAGTAATGTTAATTGAATTCGGAAGGGAAAGCGATGAGTCATTGAATAATTGCCAATTCATAATTATAAAATAATAAGTATGAGTTATATTTGATGTTATATATTTTATTTCATAATAATTAATGTTTATTATTTGTATTAAATAATATTAAGAACTAACATGTGTATATTAAAGGGAAACATATATAGAATATCGTGAGTTTAATCTTTAAGGGTACTAAAGATGTATTGTATGTGTGTGTTTCTTGCCAAATACCGCGAGTTAAAAATGTACGTGTTTTAACAACTTTTTAAAGGTGGTAATATATCTTGAACCGTGCAACTTGCTACATTCTTGAATTTAAGTTATGATCAATTTCGAGATGTGTTTGTATGTATCTTGAATCTTAACATATCAATAAAACTCATAATATTATTTATTATTGTTTGAAGTAGGTAAGAAATATTGTTGAGTTTTGAGATATTCGTGAGGGTTGAGAAGTGGCTAAAAACATTCATTTTTATCAAGTGACTAAACAATATTTTTGTTTAATTATACTACATTTGAATTGAAGGATTTGATGATGTATTTGAAGTTCATAATAGCAAATTTCTTGTTTGGATTCTTTGTGATTTTAAATCCTTTAATTTTGAATTAGATTCTGAGGGATATCAGTTAATCTGAAATCAAATCCTTTTAGATTGATATAAAATTATTTTGTCTCAAATACCTATATTTGAACTCTTTCCATATTCCAAACGCAACCTTATATTATACGGTTTGAATACTTTAATACTTTTATAATGGTATATATGTTTAATGTTTAATAATATATAAATATATAGTATATACAGGAACTAAATGTCAGACTTAAAGATTTATTCATTATATTAAGAGTGCTAAAAATATCATATTTTGTTCTCAGTTGTTTTCAAAGATTACAAAATTTCCATGGCTGCTCCTGAGCAGCCATCTTCCAGAAAGCTGGAGTAGCCTGCGTGCGAGTTAATTTCTATCATTATTTCCAACCATAGTAATTTTATTTTATTTTATTTTAATGTTTAATAAAATAATTTTATACATATTCTTTATGTTTTGCAATACTATTTGTGCATCAATTAAGGGCTAAATGAATAGCCTTATTGAGAAAGTGGAGGAAACACCAGTTGAGGAGTAGGCTGGGAAATAACTTTATCTTTAATATATATATATATATATATGTGTGTGTGTGTGTGTGTGTATTTGTTTGATAGTAAAAAAATACTTTATCTTTAATGATCCAAAGTTTATAAGACTGTGGTTCAGCTTCTATAGAGCTCAATGGTCCTCAGCTTTAATATGGCTCGACGCTAAGAGACCATCGAACCATATAGGTCTCAAAACTCGAAATCATTAAATTCGTATACATTTTGAATTATAGTAAGTTTTGATATTTGTGATTATTAAGGTATGATAAGTCTTTTAATACCCAATAAATATTAAAGAAATAAAAAATTAAAATTAAATTTGAACAGGTCGGTCAAAAATATGAGTCCTAATAAAATAAGGTATAGAGAAAACATTGTTGTAAAATTTGCAGCCTTTCTCCACCTAGGTGCTAGATTATCTCTGGCCAGGCGCCTTCATTTTTTTGTTTTGCCTCAACACGATTCTACCTAATTTCACCTTAGTCTTACGAGACTAGACTAAGCCCTAGGCGCCAGTCCATCGTCCGACTAATGCCCCACGTTATTTACAACATTGAAAACAAAATTGGGGCCTCAATTGGAAGAAGCATGAAGAGGAAAAAGATGGGGCGATATGAACAATAACTTTTCCTCACTAGGTTAGATGTTTCACCAAAAAGATATATTTTTGTTCACTTTTCAAATTTATACCATATCCAAAAGCTAGAAATTAAATTTTGAGATGTTGCCCATGATATATATTAATACAACATAATTTTTTTATCGACAAAAGTTATTTGTATAGTAATACTATTTACGATGTCGTACTATACATCTGATATGATATGTACAATGAAATAAAATTAAAAGATGGTTTTCTACAAGTTATATTCATGTAATAAAGATGAATGATGTAGGTTAGAAGTATGTCTTGAAATCTGGAAAAAATAATTAAAGAAAGTACCTAACAAATTCTGAATGGAATACGTAATGCAACGTTTTGTGCAGCCTATTGTTTGTTTGATTTGTCTGCAACAAAACTGAAGAAATATCCAAACTGGGAAACGCTTTCACTCTTTTCTACGTGCCCCGTCAGCAGCAAGTAGCCTGTCTGTTTTCATGCATGTCATCACACACACAAACACACATATACACACACACACATATAGATATATATCTTCGAAATTAAACAAACAATATAAGGTTATATAACAACAAGAAATTGGAATTAAATATGGCTAAGACAGCTGATTAGCCATCCTTGTCTTATTATGTTAATTTTCTTCTAATTCAAACAAATGCAGCTAATTTAGTATTTGAATACATAACTGTATATATGTCCAACACGCAATAAATATGTGTATAGACATATGTAGATGTACATTTAAAAGTGTTATCTATATCCCATAATTTAACATATTTTTTTTTAATATATAAATAAGTAATCTCGGCATATGTTATTATGAGTAGAGATGCAAAAATCGGTTCAGGCGGTGTCTTACCAATTTAATTATATAAAAAATAACACTCTTAGGTATTTTTTGTCTAGACTGTCTAAATGAACACCTGAACGGCCCAATATATATATATATATTTATTTATTTTTATTTTTAAAATTTATAGATAATGAAATGTCAAATTATGTTATATGGTCAAATATTTTAAAAATATTAGAGGCATGTTACAAGAAATAAACTGTCCTAAAATTTCTGATTATTAATTTCCAATTTTCGACTTCCAAAAACTTAATTATGGTCAATACTTTGTTATTTTGATCTTCCACAGATAAAAGATTAATCATGTACTGTTGGTCAAGTGATATTTAAACAACAAAAATATCAGATTATAATAAAATAAAATAAATTAAATCATATTAGTTAGCAGCCCATGAATTTGACCACGTGATTTTAATATAAAATACCACAATATTATGAAGCATCGAGTCGTGCTTGTACATATACTATAATCTATGTACATTCTCAGACACCATTCAATATGAAAAAAGTCAACCAAAATTAATTAATATATATACATATATATAATAGATATGAACAAAAATAAATTTAATATTGGATTTATACCACTACTTTAATTTATTAATTAATTAGTGCTGGTTCATACTCAAGATATTATTCAATAACTATTAAACCATAAATGTTGTTCATAAATATATATATATATATATGTATATACATATATATATTAATTCCTGACGTCAAAATTATAATTGTGTTGAAGTAGAACATAGATCTCTTATGATACGATTGTGCATTGGAATAAAAAGTATCTTTATAGTAAAGAGTTATAATATTTGATTCAATCTAAAATTTTCGAGGAGTTAATTATACGGAATTTTCTCGTAGTTTAAAATATTGCACAAAATTTTTGTTCGACTTAAAAGAAACACAAAATTCATGTGTAATTTACTAAATGCAGTTCGTCCGTTCTAATTTTGTTAAAAAAGATTGTTGTCTTTCACATGGATTGGATCCGAAAATTAAGTGCTCTTGCAACGATGATTCCCCAACATTAAAATATATCAATCATAACTTATAAGATTTTAAAAAAAAAAATTATGTTTCAAAATAAAATAAAAAAATAAAAAAATTAATATCTCATTTTATTATTAGTCAAAGTAAAAAAATATATATTAATATTTTAAAAATAAATATATATAATTAAAAAAGTCTAATTACTGAATAAAAATTGTCGTATCAGTGCGACCTTTAATTATAACATAAATTTGACGACACTGACATCATTAGATGCAGTTGTTAATATTTATCGTGTCTTTTACTCTTGATTTATGAAAATAGTGAAATTGATTCGTGTAACAATGGTAATAAAATCATAATTTAATATTTTAACTAAAGGGACTGTATAATTTCAAACATCAACTTCGAAAGGTAACATAAAAATGATGGACTATTAAAGAAATTCAATTACAATATCGACTATATTTCTGACAATAAATTATGATATCACCGCAATTATTAGATATGCCTTAACAAAATTATTTTATATTGACCCCTTATTTTGCCATCATTACCACAGTTATCGTAAATTTAGGGTGAAAAATTAACTTCGACAGGTGACGGCCTCACAATTCAAGGCTAACGTTAATCTTCATACTTGATTTACAATGAATATATTAACAAATTACAAAATATATATTGAATTTAGGATGACTACATTGAGACACATCCAATGATGAGCTCTCTGAAATTGGGATGGAAAATAATATAAACACAAAAAGATTAATAAAATAAAATTTTAATTGTATTGTAAGATATTTTTATTTTAAATATTTTTTATTAAAAATATATTTTATATAATTATGTATTTAATTTTAAAAGTTATATTATTATTTTTATAATAACTTATTATATTATTATATTATAAATTATGAAAGGAGAGAAATACTATTATTGTTCTAAAAACAGAAGAAGACATCTGATTCGTATGGACTCTCAAGCATCTAGTTCTGGTCCTAATTTTTTTTTTTGGTAACTTTATGGTCGCTGCTCACTTTTTCTTTTCAAAATATTATTATTATACAATCATTGACCACTTTTTCTTTTCAAAATATTATTATAATACAATCATTCACCACTTTCTTTTTTTTGGGAGAATTTTACTAAAATATTCATATTTGTGCATTTTTGGTTATCGTCAAAAAGAAATTTTTATGATTCTTTTTATACTTTATTTTATTAATAGGGAATTAATATTATACAAGCAAAGAGCTGTGAAGAAGTTGGTGGAAAAGATATGTGCTAGAAGTATTCAAAGGAGAACTGACAGTGAACTACATAGAGACTAACATCATTGTCTACCGCTAACTGTGCGCGGAAGAGTTTAGTGATTTGTAAACAGAAATTTGTAACACAATTCATTTAGGGGACTAAATGGTATAGAAGATGTGTTTAAAAAGTAGACTAGTATTTATGAGGAATCTAATACGTGTAAGCTCTATCTGTAACATTTGTGGAAATAAATTGGTCTTCTAATAAGAAGACTTGAGAGGAATAAGAAATTCTTCCTCATAAAAATCACAAAGTCTTTTTAGTTTCCGCAAATTCAATTACTGTTTGAACTTCTATCAAATTAATACACACGTGTACAAATTTTGATCTAACACTTTTTATACTTTATTTTAGATGTACCCATGAATCTCTCATTGAATTTCTCATTGGATCTCTCTTTGGATCTTCTTAAATTTCTTCTTGGATCTCCTTTGAATTTCTTCTTGGATATCTCTTTTGAATCTCTCATTTGTTTGTTGTTTTGATCTTGGAAATCCTTATATATATATTCTTCTTGTGAATCTTCAAGATCTTCATTCCTTATTTATCTCTTATTTGTTGTTGATCTTTACTCCTTGAATATCTCCGTCCGTTGTGGTTGGTTCTTAATTTGGTTAGATTATGCATATGTCTCATAATCTTTTCTTTTGCAGTCTGCATATATTATCACACATATTTAAATTATAATTTTTATATATACCAACACACTTATTCTATTAATTATTATTATTATTATTATTATTATTATTATTATTATTATTATTTCCCAAACATCTGTTAAGTGCAAGTGCATAAAGTAGAAGAGAATAGTGGAGCAAAAGGCCCAATTTGTTAATGTAGTGACACTTGGTCACTGATTCCTTTTCAATAATGAAATCTTATTTTATTTGTACGATGGTTCCATTATCATCATATAAATCGTATTTTGATAAAGATTTCAATCTTATCCCAACAATATAAATTAATTTTCAAATTTAAATTGTTCCAAAATTTTTTACTAAATCTTCGTCGGCGTATACATACATTAAACTTTTTTATTTTAATTATATGAATTTAATTATATTTTACTAAAAATTTAAATTTATCAGATCAATTGATTGAAGAAAAAAATTTAGAATAATTAAACCATAAATTCAATTTAATAGAGAATCTAATTGCTGCATATCACCCTTTAAAATCAAGAAAACTAGGTACGCTGTGATTTATTTATATGGATCATATATAGTTGAAATTATTATAATCATACTTAAATAAAGAATTAACAAAACAATAAAATCTTGTATGAATTAACCAAACATAAATTTAAAAATATTAGCTCGTGAGGCACGACATGAGGGGCAAGGACATGGTGGGCCCCCAGCCCAAGGTCTTATGTGTCAATTTAGCGATTGTAATTTTTTTACTATCATATGACTAGATTTGGTGTCGTTTTAATAATTTTAAATATTTTTATAATAAAAGATATTTTATAATTTTAAAGTTGAAAATTAATATTATTTTTTTAATTTATTTTATAAATATACACATGACATATTTTTTATTACTAATTATTAATATTTTTCTGCATTAATTAAGGGTAGAATAGATATTTATTTTATTATTTAATATGTATTCAAATTTTTAAAAGTGACACTTATTTTGAATAATAAAGAGTAATATTTATTGTTCAATTCACTCAATTACTACCTTACTTTAAGATATGATTTATCCTAAAATTTTAAGAAATTTAAGAAAAATAATAATATTATAAATTTTAAGAAACAAAAATTAAGATAATGGTACATATTGTGTTGTAAAACTTTTTAATTTTTTTTTTAAGAAACTAAAATTAAGATAATGGTGCATATCCCAAAACCGGTTGTCGATGTGCGGAAAACGCTGGTCGAGGATCTCCGGTTCAAGGCAGCGAACGGCGGCTTTCTGCGGAAGGCTGCGGCCGACAACAGGACGGCGCCGGTTGGTGAAGAGTTGTGGGCGCCGGGTGGTGAGACGGTTGTTTATGCGATGGTGCAGTGCACGCCGGATTTGTTGCCGGAGGACTGCGCGAATTGCACGGCCGATGCTGTCGTACAGATCGGCGATTTCTCTTTGCCGTGGCTCCTATTCTACAAGCCCAGTTGCACTATTCGATTTGGTGATGAGCCCTTTGTTAATTTAACGAGACTTGAAGAACCACTCGAACAAGTGAACGAGTCATCTCCTTCATGTAAATCAATCTTGCTCTTATTCAAAACAAAAGTAGTAAATTGGAGAGAAAATGTTTTTTGTGACTTGTATCATAACATTTACGGGTTTTGAATTTGAATGAGATCGTCTCATAAAATTACTTTCTCCTGCCACAAAATATATTTTTATAAGATGGTGTATAAATTTTTAAATTTTTTTCTGAAAAATTATTTCAACTTTTAAGTCCTCTTATTATTTTTATAAGATTATGTGGGGTTTTAAGTATTTTTCTTTTTTCAATTTTTAGGATTTTTGTTTTCAAAATTTCTTAAGTTTTTATTGTGGGCGCGCTTTTTGTTGCGTGATTATGTTTGGGATTTACATTTTAAGAAAAAATATTTTTTAGGGATAAAATAATATTCTTTGTGTATTATTTTTTACTGAAAATATTTTATTGTTTTAACTAAAATATTAAAAAATATTACTTTTATGGTAAAAAACTAATAGTTCATCGTCAATAGTTAATATTTTTTTTGAACAATTTAAAAAATATTATTTTATTTAAAAAATTCTGAAAAAGTATCATATTCTAATTCGTGGGACAAAATTCTCCAGAAGCTGTCCATTAGGCCAAATTAGGATTTACATATAAGAAGATTTATGAATTTGGTGCAAAAGGGAGCAACTCACTAAAACCAAAAACAAAAAATTAAAAAATGTATGTTTCTGTATTATCTCCATAACAATTTTCCATTTTTAATATTCATTTTAGCTATAGACAAGTCTGGAACATTAAGAGTAATTGTTTTAGAAATATAATAAGTTTTTTATTTAATGGAAGGAGAAAATGATATCTTCTGATGCACGTAAAAACCGTAAAATTTCACCCTAATAAATGAACTGTTTAATTAAGATAGACAACTTAAGTTTCACCTTGCTTAGACATAAATACTGTAGTAGGTTATTTCCATCAGTATGATCTATTAAGTTGAGCCACAAGCTAAATCGTGTGATTTTGAGAGACGCAAATTGAACATTATGTTACTAATAGATTAAGACGTCCACATGCATTTGAAAATTTCAATAGGCGAAAATTCTAGCCTAAATAAAGGGACCAAACAAGGATGGCTGGAATTATCGCCTTGACAAAGACACTCGAATGCTGAAATATTTTCATAAAATTAAAGATAACAATCGAACCCCAAAGAGTTTGAGAGTCCCAGTAGACCTTTGTTTGTGTTGTTAATGTTAATGTTAATGTTGAACCGAACCGTTGACCGGCGGTTCCGGTTGTGCCCACCTCTATTGCCACATATCAATTTCCGACTAATTTCTAAATTTTAGATGAAATAACAATATTTAAAATATTCTAGTAATTAAACATAAATTTAATATCTTCTACTAAAAATTAAATATGGTATATGAAGAATATTTCAAAATGGTGTATATTATTAATTCGATTTTAAGAAATAAATAAAGAAGAAGAAGAAAAGTTTGGACTATCGGACTAGTCCTATAGAACTTCGTACTAATCAAACTCGAATTAAATGAGCTGATCTTATACAGAATAATAAAACCAACTCTTAACCTTATTAATTTTCGGATTAAACGGGTTGACCCGTGGGCCATTGCCTTTTAACATCCTATATTAAACCAACTTAATATTGGATTCCATTAGGAGAGGGCATCGTCGACAATTGAGTTCTGCCATAAAAACAAGAAAACAAAACCAGATACCAGTTATGGCGTTTAAAACATGGCTAATATTCCTGGGTGTCGCAGCCCACTTTGCCTCTGCAACCGCCCAAGTTGAGGCTGCGGCATACCAAACTAACTACACAAGATGTACGAACAACGCCAACTACTCAACTCAATATAAGGATGACGTCACCACTCTCCTTCGCTCTCTCTCCTCAAACATCAACGACACCGGATTCCACAGCGCCACCGTCGGCGGGGCCTACGGCGCCGCGCTCTGCCTAGCCGATATTCAGCTCGACACGTGCCGCGGCTGCATCGCTAATGAAACGGAAGACATCCTAGCGGGGCCCTGTTCGAATAAATTCCGAGCCATCATGTGGAACAATCTCTGCATGATCCGGTTCTCAAACCAGCCCATATTTGGAAAGCTGGACAAAGAACCCCATGCTAATAATAGTAATAATCTGGCTTTTAATTTCCCACAACCGGTTGTCGATGTGCGGAAAATGCTCGTCAAGGATCTCCGGTTCAAGGCAGCAAACGGCGGCTTTCTGCGGAAGGCTGCGGCCGACAACAGGACGGCGCCGGAAGGTGACACGGTTGTTTATGCGATGGTGCAGTGCACGCCGGATTTGTCTCCGGAGGACTGCGCCGATTGCACAGCCGATGCTGTCGTACAGATCGGCGATTTCTCTTTGCCGTGGCTCCTATTCTACAAGCCCAGTTGCACTATTCGAGTTGGTTATGAGCCCTTTGTTAATTTAACGAGACTTGAAGAACTACTTGAACAAGTGAACGGGTCATCTCCTGCAGGTAAATCAATCTTACTCTTATTCGAAACAAAAGTAGTAAATTGGAGATAAACTGTCTTTTGTGATCGTAAGATGACATAGTTAATTTGTCAGATAACATTTATAGGTTTTGGATTTGTACGAGATCTTCTCATAAAATTACTATCTCTTGTCACAAAATATGTTTTTATGAGATGGTGTACAAATTTTTAAATTTTTTTCCTGGAAAATTATTTCAACTTTAAGTCCTTTTATTATTTTTCTAAGATTATATGGGATTTTAAGTATTTTAGTTTTTTCTATTTTCCAATTTATTTTTTCTTTTTTCAGTTTTCAGGATTTTTATTTTCAAATTTTCTTAAGTGTTTATTGCGGGCGCTCTTTTGTTTGCGTGATTATGTTTGGGACTTAAATTTTTCAAGAAAAAATAATATGTTTTAGGTATAAAATAATATTTTTAGGTATTGTTTTTTACTGAAAATATATTATTGTTTTAACTAAAATATTAAAAAGTATTACTTTTATGATAAAAAAGTAATAGTTCATCGTCAAAAGTTAATAATTTTTTTGAACAATTTAAAAATTATTATTTTATTTAAAAAAATTCTGAAAAGGTATCATATTCTAGGACAAAATTGTCCAGAAGCTGTCCCTTAGGCCAAATTAAGATTTACAAATAAGAAGATTCATGAATTTGGTGTAGAAGGGAGCCACTTACTAAAAAAACAAAAACAAAAATTAAAAAATGTATTTTTCTGTATTATATTCCTAACAATTTTTCATTTTTTTATTCATTTTAACTATAGGCAAATCTGGAACACTAAGAGTAATTGTTTTAGAAATATATTAAGTTTTTTATTGAATGGAAGGAGTAAATGATATCTTTTGATGCACAAAAAAATTGCAAAATTTCACCCTAATAAACGAACTGTTTATTTAAGATAAACAACTAAAGTTTCACCTTGCTTAGACATGAATATTGCAGTAGGTTATTTCCATCAGTATGATCTATTAACTTGAGCCACAAGCTAAATCGTACGATTTTGAGGGACGCAAATTGAACATTATGTTACTAATAGATTGAGATGTCCACATGCATTTGAAAATTTCAATAGGCGAAAATCCTAGCATAAATAAAGGCATCGAACAAGGATGGTTGGAATTATTACCTTGACAAAGACATTGAATGCTGAAATATTTTCATAAAAGTAAAGATAAAAATCGAACCCCAAAGAGTTTGAGAGTCCCAGTAGACCTTTGTTTTGGTGTTATTAATGTTGATCGCAATAGGCAGTCAAAGTCCCACATGAATTAAAAATACATAAGGAAAGTCTTAAATTTTTAAGTGTAGATGTATCTCTGTTAATACGAGTCCTTTTATGATACGCCCAAATATAAATCCGTATGAATTATAGAGATGCATGAAGTGAAGAATATCGCAAGGAGTCTGAAATTTGAAATTGAGATTCGATTTCTTGTTTCATTAAAAAATATTTTAGATTTTGAAATTGATAATCTTCTGAGGAAATTCAGGACGTGGCAAAGACCATAGAACTCGAAATATTATCATCATTGTCATCTCAATCGTAGTGTTCCTGTCAGCTGCTTTTTATGTTGGGCTCTCAGCCAGACATAGAATGAACCAAAAGAGAAAGGGACAAACGACTAAGAGTAAGATAATTTACAATTATGAAATTAATTTTGTCTTGATTATTGAATTAGAAACAGATACATACAAATGTGTATATATATATCCTCTTTTAGATGATGATCAAATTAGCAGCATTGAATCCATACAATATGATTTTGGGAAAATTAAAGCTGCGACAAACAATTTTGATGATGCTAACAGGCTTGGACAAGGTGCATTTGGGACTGTTTACAAGGTACTTAGTACAACTTATGTTATATTGTTCGGAAAATTGCAAGGTATAATTCAATAACGTTGGTCAAATATTTGTGGGTTTGAATTTACGGCGGTTTTAAATGATGTGCCGGTAGCCGGCTGGTATGCATTTTGTTATGTCGAATATGATTTGAACAATATAATGGTGATAAAAAGTATCGTGCTGGTATCTGTCACATCACTTAAATCGTCGAAAATCTAAAATCTCGATATTTAATGAGCCACTTGCAATGCACTTAAATTTCTTAAAATTTCATTAAAATTATGATTATATTCACACAATTGAAAAAAAAAAAAAAAAAGGATATATAACTTGTTTCAGGTTATATTAAAAGTTATGTTACTAATCTTGCAATTTTGCCCTATATTGCCACGTAATTGACTATAGATCGATCTTTGAATTTTTAATGTATTATGATACGGTCGATATCAGGGAATACTCGAAAATGATCGAAAGATAGTAGTCAAAAGATTGTCAGAGCATTCTTGGCAAGGCGATCAAGAATTTAAAAATGAAGTGTTGTTGCTGGCCAAGCTTCAGCACAAGAACTTGGTTAGGCTGTTGGGTTTTTCCCTTGAAGAAAAAGAGAAGCTTCTTGTTTACGAGTTCGTTCAGAACGGGAGTTTAGACCACTTCATATTTGGTGATCTTTTGCTCACTCATTATGTGTCATCCAAATTTCCCTTCAATTTTTCTATCATTTTGATTATGAGTTGTTTATTTCGACTTTAGATCGGGTCAAATCATCGAGTTTGGATTGGGACAAGCGTCACAAAATCATAGGGGGTGTCGCCCGAGGTCTTGTTTATTTACATGAAGATTCGAGGCTTCAAATTATTCATCGTGATCTCAAAGCTGGTAACGTCCTTCTTGATGAAGACTTGAAACCTAAAATTTCGGATTTTGAACTTGCAATACTAGTTGCGCAGGACGTACCTCGTGATAGAACAAGTAGAATAGTCGGAACCCCGTAAGTCTTCTGCACTCAAAACTTTTTTATACTGCTCTGTCTCTTCCGTAAATTCATGAAATATGAGAAAAAAATATAAAATTCAATAGAGAATCTGAACAGCAAACTCTAATATATTTCATTTTATCAACACATTTAAGGAAATTTAATTTATGATTCATTTTATCAACATATTTAAGGAAATTTGGGTTCCATGTACACTATTCCTAACAATCTCATGAATATTATCAGAGGGAAATTTTCCTAATAGGACTGATAATTTTGATTAGGTTAAAAACTTCTAATTTTATGAATTTTTTATAAGAACAAAAATTCAATTTACAAGCGTTAAATTTAGCTTTTGTTCAATATATGAATTCTAATTTAAGAATTTTTATTATAATGATCTAACTCTTTATTTTGTTCAATTTATGTCCAATTTCATTGAAATTTAAAAAATTTATTGGAAATTGCTGACACGGCGATTTGACTACCTACATGGCAAGTGATATTAACATTTTCTTTTAAAATTTGAAAAATTAGAGAATTAAGAATCAAAAGTTAGTGTCATTATAACTTTTGATTTTATTCTATTTATTATGATTTCGTTGAAATCTTAAAATTTTCAAAACTTTTGAAAAAGATTATTGGTGCGACACTTCGAACCTCATTTGCCATGTAGTACTCAACTGCCAAATAACTGATTTTTGGCATATTTCTAAAATTTTGGGAAAATTGTTAGTTAGCAAATATTTTTTAAAAATTTATAAAATTAGAGATTATATATTGAATATTGTATAGTTATCGCCCATCAATCACAACTTGCCCTTGTATAATTGTCAGTTCAAATTTCCAACTAATTAAACTTTATCAAGCAATGACCTATTTGAAATTGCAGAGGGTATATGGCACCGGAGTATAAATCCGATGGCAAATTTTCGATCAAGTCAGACGTTTACAGCTTCGGCATATTGGTTCTTGAAATTGTCACAGGCAAGAAGATTGAGAGTTATCCAGACTTTATAAGTGATGTAAGTTTATTGGAAATTTTTTAATTTATTCTCGTTATTTCTTGTTATTTCTAATTTTATGAATTTTAAATAAAAACCCTTTTTTGTCCAATTTATACATAATTTTATTGTAATTTGAAAATTTGGTCAGAAATTATTGACGTGGAGCTCCTAGTTTCACTAGCTAGTAGACTGTCCGATTGCAACATATCAATATCTGACTAATTTCTAAATTTTAGATGAAATGAGATAAAAGTTGAAAAAATTAAGATTTAGAAATCATTATAAAAAAATCGTAAATTTGAAATTTATATATTAAACAGGATCAAAGTTAACAAGTATAAATTGAAATTTCTCATGAGTTTAAAAACAAAAATTTGGCAGACATGGAGAAGTTGGCGCGAGGACGTGAGTGTGAATATAATCGACCCCGATTTGAGGGCTAGATCGGATGAGGAAGAACACATGAAGAGATGCATCCACATTGCTCTGTGGTGCATTCAAGAAAGTGCAGACAAAAGACCAAGAATGGTTGAAGTTGTTCAGACGCTAAACAGTGCCTCACAGACATTATCGACACCTTCAGAGCCTGGATTTTACATCCGCAGTCGTTTCACTGAGGATTCGGTTTCTTCAGATATGTAGAAATACTCAACAATGAGAAGTACTTATTCATATTCATGCTTTGATTTTGGAAGGTTTTGACTTAGTGTGCTTAGAGTGTTAAATTATTTACTTCGTTCGATCAAAAAATGAGTTATGTTTCTAAAAATCTTACCTAAAAGAAAAAGAAATTTATTTGAAAAGTAAAAATCAGTTAATAATATGAATATGAAAATGATGTTTCTTGTGCCAAAGTCTTTCTTTTGTGGACATTAATCGAAGCCCTCCTCTTTCATAGTTAGGTTTTACATTTTATTCACTTTTATAAATCTTATATACTCAGAGACTCGTAGCTATAGCGATGCTCACAAGCCCGCCAACTTCTCCATGCCTGTTTTTTGCTTTCTTTAGGATTAATTGAATTAAAAATTGTAAAATTCATGAAATGAAATTGACATTTGTACATACATAGCTTAGAAGGTAATTTGCAGAATTCTCCTCTGTTTCGAAAAATCTCTTCTTCTGTTCGCGCATGATTTCAAGGACCAGCACACCAAAGGTGAATACGTCTGATTTGACAGAGACGTGGTCGTGGATAGCGTATTCCGGAGCCATGTATCCACTGTAATTTCAAAACTAGGTGAGTGAAGTAATTCTTTGTTATTCATGTTCGACTTAATTAAAACTCATTCAAATTCGACTCACTTGTGATCCTACTAAAAATACTTAATAGGTTCCAATGTTCCTACTGGCGATGTTTTGAGCTGCATGGCAAAACTAATCTGGCCATACCAAAATCTGAAATTTTAGGATTCATCTCATCATCAATAAGAACTTGCTAGCTTTGAGATCACGATGGATAATTCCAAGCCTGGAATATTCATGCAAATAAAGGAGTCCCCTAGCAATACCTCTTATGATTTTGTGACGCGTGTCCCAATCCAAATGTGAAGACTTGATTGGATCTATATTTTGAAACAAACACATCATGTTATTGTTAAGACCTAAAATGAAAAGAAGAATTTTTAGGAAATGTTGTTATATTGTTAACCAATAAACATTCATTTTAGTTTTTTTATATTTTTATTCATTAATATTTATAATGTTATTAATTTTATCAAAACTAATAAAAAATCATATATCTTCATAATTACTTAATTTTAACAGATCAATTATGAATTTGTAGCTGATTCGATGTTATATATAATAATAATAAAATGTTTACATTGATATACCAAATTTTATTCAATTTTCTTGATTTCGAAAAAAAATACTATATATTTGGTAATTTGATCATTGTATTTTATAAATAAAATCAGTTAATCACATATGATTTTATATATAATATTTATATCCTTATTATAATCATGATACATACATAAATTATTGAATATAATTATATATACTTTTTTAAATATTAATTTTATATATTTATAAAATTTAATAATATTATATTACAATAATATATTCATGCATCCCACCAGATAACATACTACTTATTAATAATGAGATATATTTAGACCTTAATATATATTTAGAGATACCGGAAATATGAATACCGGCACCGTAATAACAATTCAAAAATAATTTTGATGGCTAATGGGCTTGTGAACGTACCAATGGGCTAAAGCCCAAAACTACAGCCACGCAAATTTCCTTTTTCTTCTTCCATCTTTTGCCCCGGATAGGCGCCCAATACAAATTATTATTGGATGATTATAACATTAATATAATATCATTTGAGTGAGTCTCTTATATATAATGTGTACAAGCAAAATAATTTAAAGTATTATTTATTTATTTATTTATAAAATATTATTAAATCATAATAGTTAGCAGCCCATGAATTTGACCATGTGATTTCGCATCGAGTCGATATTGTACATATACTATAATCTATGTAGACATTCTCAGACACCATTCAATATGAAAAAAGTTAACCAAAATAAATTTATATATATATATATATAATAGATATGAAAAAAAATAAGTTCAATATTGGATTTATACCACTACTTCAATTTATTAATTAATTAGTGCTGGTTCATTCTCAAGTTATTATCCAATAACTATTAGGTCATAAATGTTGTTCATATATATATATATATATATATATTTATTCTGCAAGTCAAAATTATAATTGTGTCGAAGTAAGAACATAGATCTCTTATGATACGATTGTGCATTGGAATAAAAAGTATGTTTATAGTAAAGAGTCATAATATTTGAGTCAATCTAAAATTTTCAAGGGGTTAATTATACATAATTCTCTCGTAGTTTTAAATTATTGCATAAAATTTTTGTTCGACTTAAAAGAAACACAAATTTACTTAATGCAGTTCGTCTGTTCCAATTTTGTTAAAAAAGATTGTTGTCTTTCACATGGATTGGATCTGAAAATTAAGTGCTCTTGCAACGATGATTCCCCGACATTAAAATATATCAATCATAACTTATAAGATTTTAAAAAAAATTATGTTTTAAAATAATATTAAAAGTTAAAAATTAATATTTGTTTTATTATTAGTCAAAGTAAAAAAATTTACTATTTCAAAAATAAATATATATAATTAAAAAAGTCTAATTACTGAATAAAAATAGTCGTATCAGTGCGACCTTTAGGAGGTTGTATTTCGTCAATTTGATAAAAAAAAAAAAAAAAATTGTATCCTTATCAAATAAAAATAGTCGTATCAGTACCACATTACATATTTTAAACAAGCCCAATCCCAAGCCCAGTTTAACTGAGTTTATTAGGCCCATTAGAATCTAGAGCCCATTTAACTCTTAGGAGTGTATGCTATTTGATTTTGGTTCAGTTAATAGACGTTGCTTTTTTGTTGTTTTAATAGACGGTATGGATTTTTTTGCTTTTGTTATGCATACATGTTACTGTCCTGAATCTTCACTTTTACTTTTTATCATATTGTTTAGAATTGCTTAATTAATAATAATTACAAATCGTTATGAATTTTTAATTATAACATAAATTTGACGACACTGACATCATTAGATGAGGTTGTTAATATTTATCGTGTCTTTTACTCTTGATTCCTGAAGATAGTGAAATAACAAATAGATGATAGATCTAAAACAGTCTGTGTAACTATGGTAATGACATCATAATTTAATATTTTAACTAAAGGGACTATTTAATATCGACCGTATTTTCTGACAACAAATTATGATATCAACGCAATCACTAGATACGCCTTAACAAAATTATCTTATATTGAACCCTTATTTTGTCATCACCACCATCGTTGTCGTGAATTTAGGGTGAAAAATGAAGTTAAAATTAACTTTGACAGGGAACGGCCTCACAATTTGAGGCTAACATTAATCTTCACACTTGATTTACAATGAATATATTAACAAATGACAAAATATTTATTAAATTTGGGATGACTTCATTGAGCCACATCCAATGATGGGCTCTATGAAATTGGGATGGAAAATAATATAAACACAAAAAGATTAATAAAATAAAATTTTAATTTTAATAAATAAAAAAAACTTGCAAACAGTGATTATTAATTTGTCAAATATAATATCTAAATTATATATATATATAAATAATAGGACCGCCGCTAAAATTAGAATGCAATATTTTTTCGACCAAATTATTTTTCTATTTTTAGAAAATTTGATATCATTTTTAGAAAGATTGATATGCTATTAGATCTTCTTTCTTTCGTTTCAATTTCAAAGTTTATAATTTTTTCAACCCAATTAAATTTTTTATGAAAAATATATCAAATTAATTATTTTTTCATGATTTTTAATATCTATATTGCAGATATAGAAATAAAAAATTAATTTGTAAATATATACCAGTTTTTCATTGATTAATCGTGGGTATGTTTTAATATTTAATATATTCCTATATTGTAAGATATTTTTACTTTAAATAAATTTTTATTAAAAATATATTTTACATAATTATGTATTTTATTTTAAAAATTATATTATTATTTTATAATAATTTATAATATTATTATATTATAAATTATGCGATGTAAGTAACAAATACTCGTTATTGTTCAAATAAAAAAAAATAATAATAATAAGGCACCTGATTCGTATGGACTCTCGAGCATCTAGTTCTGGTCCTCATGTCCTTTTATTTTATTTTTTCCTTTTTTTTTTTGTGTAAGTTTATGGTCGCTGCTCACTTTTTCTTTACAAAATATTATTATAATACAATCATTCAGCACTTTCTTTTCTTGGGAGAATTTCACTAAAATATTTAATTTGTGCTCAAGCTCTATCATTAATTTAAATTTTAAAGTTTTTTTTAATTTGGGACTAAATTTGTTTTCTTCATTTAAAACTTATTCTCCAAATTTAATTATTAACTCAGAGCTCAAATCTAATATTATTTATATATAGCTCTCATATTTTATCTGTAGTAGTTATTTTTTTTCTCTTATGTGTTTAATTTTCTTATAATCGGGAATTGGCTTCGACACGGTGGGCTACAGTACTGTGGTGGTATGATTTTTGTTTTACTGTTTTCATATTTGTGCTTTTTTGGTTGTTGTGAAAAAGAAATTTTGATGATTTTTTTCGTACTTTATTTTACCACTAGGGGATTAACACCATACAAGTAGAGAGCTGTAAAAAGGCTGGTGGAAAAGACATCAAATTTGGAAGAATATGATAGCACAAGGCATCGAATTTGGAAGAATATGATAGCACAAGGAGTATTCAAAGGCGAAGTGACAATGAACCACGCACAGACCAAAGAACATCATTGACCCACTGCTAACTATGCTCGGAAGAGTTCAGTGATTTGTAAATGAGAGTTTGCAACAAAATTCATCTAGGTAGTGTTTACTTTGGTTGTTAGGATTATATGGAATAGGATAGGAATTGAGACAAAAACGTGGGATAGAGATAATTTATTAATTTTTATCCCGTGTTTACTTTACATGATAACTGTAGGATTTCAGAAGTAATTTATATCCTATCACCCGTTTACATTGTGAGATAAAGGTGGATAACTGTGAAATTACTGGATTGCCCTTAATATAAGGTATATATATGAGGACAGTTTTGTAAATATCGAATTTTAACAGGGGTAAAATAGTCATTTCCTATTCCTATCCCACGGGATAATTTTTATCCCGGGGTAACTGGGCGGATTACAATCCGCCGTTTTATCCCGAGATTAGTCTTTTATCCCGGGTCGAGTGGATTGACCCGGGATATAATCCTACGAAGTAAACGCCGGATAAACCAGGACTAATTCCAGTAATCCAGGTTTATCCGGCCAAGTAAACGGGCCCCTAGGGGACTAGATGGTAAAATAAGATATTAGAAGATGTGTTTATAGAGTAGACTAATATCTGTAACATTTGTGGAAACAATCTTTTAATAAGTATACTTGAGAGGAAGAAGAAATTATTCCTCGTAAAAAGCACAAAGTCTTTTTAGCTTCCACAAATTCAATTACTGTTCGAACTTCTATCAAACTAATACAAACGTGCACGAATTCTGATCAAACACTTTTCATACTTTATTTTAGATGTGGCAAATGAATGAATGAATGAAAAGAAATAATGGTCTGTCTATTCCGGAAGTGGTATAAATAATTGAGTCAAATTCAACAATACTTTAGGAAAAAGTCTCTCCAACTCTCCTCGCTTTCTCACGAAATGAATCATTCTGCTCTTATGTTCTCATTCCTATTCCCACATATTTCTTCAATGGAGGACGGGGAAGTTTTTTGTTTGTTTTTTCTTACTTTATAATAATAATAATAATAATAATTATTATTATTATTATCATACCAGAATTCATATGCGTGTGTTGTGTTCAGTACTAAATCAAACTATAATTGAATTATGCGGAAGCAAAATAGTTATAATATTTTCGAGAGAATGAGAATATTTTTATTAGATATAGTGTATATAATTTGGACTTACACATCATTAGACTCCCTTTAATATGTACTCTACCGAGCACAGTGGAAACCAACGAGTGGTTCATTGGCAGTTCGTCTTTGCTGGAACTGTACTACAATAAGGTTTCAAATAAAATTGTCCATCTCAAATATGACGTCTTTTTCTGTGCATATGATAATAAATGTAATATACCCTGCGGCCTTCACATATGACTCTTCTTTATAGACCAAAAGGCCCAAGATCTTCGTGATCATCATTCCTTAATTTTCTCCCTTATTTCTTGAATCTCTCCTTGAATTTTTTGAATTTTTGCTTGGATCTATTTATATTTCTCCTTGGATCTCCTTGAATTTCTCCTTGGATATCTCCTTTGAATCTCTCCTTTGTTTTGATTTTGCAAATCCTTCTCAAGATCTTCATTCCTTATTTATTGGTTCTTGATTTGGTTAGATTATGCAAACAGTTCGAAAATGTTCGATTGGCCGAAATGAATTTTTAGGCTCGCAAATTTATCCACGTTCATAAAAAGAACACATTTTTGTTGTCAATTACGTCTGATAAAAAAAAATCAATTCCAAAAAACTTTTTATTTACTTGCTCTTTTTCTTTGAGATTCACGGAATTCTCTGTACCGCATTCCTAGTCATTTTGTTTGAAGAAGACTATTCTACTTTTTAACTTTACCAACTCTTTCTTTATTTTTTTTGCCAAATTAAATTGATAGGACTATTCTACTTTTTGACTTTACGAACTCTTTCTTTATTTTTTGTTGCCAAATTAAATTGATAGGACTATGTTAGATTTCAACCATTTTATTACATTGAAATAGAATCAAATAGAGATATATATTAGCCTACGTAAGCGGGTAATAGAACGAACTAGAAATACGAGGAATAAATAATACCTCCTAGAATTATTTGTCTTATAATCCGTTTTTTACAAATTATCACATACATTTAAACTATAATTTTCAATATATACCAACATACTTATTTTATCAATTATTATTATCATTATTATTATTTCCCAAACATCTCGTGAGCACAAGTGCATAAAGTAGAAGAAAATGGTAGAGCAGGGCCCAATTTATGACTGTAGTGACACTGAATCACCGACGCCTTTTCAATAATGAAATCTTATCCGCTGGCCCACTAAGATCATATAAATCTTAATTTAATAAAGATTTCAATCTTATTCCAACAATATAAATTAATTTTCATATTTAAATTGCTCCAAAAGTTTTTACGTACGTTAATTTTTATTTTATTTTAATTGTATGAATTTAATTATATTTTACTAAAAATTTGAATTTATCAGATCAATTGAACGAAGGAAAAATTAGAATAATTAAACCTTAAATTTAATTTAATAGAGAATCTAATTGCTGCATATCACCCTTTAAAATCAAGAAAACTAGGCACGCATGTGATTTATCATAGGCCAAGCACATGGTGGGCCCCACCCCAAGGTCTTATGTGTGTGTATATATATAGAGAGAGAGAGAGAGAGAGAGAAATTAGAATAATTAAACCTTAAATTTAATTTAATAGAGAATCTAATTGCTGCATATCACCCTTTAAAATCAAGAAAACTAGGCACGCATGTGATTTATTTATATGAATCATATATAGTTGAGATTATTATAATAAAGAATTTACAGAATAATAAAATCTTGTATGAATTAACAAAACATAAATTTAAAAGTATTATCTCGTGAGGAACGACATAAGGCCAAGCACATGGTGGGCCCCCACCCCAAGCTCTTATGTGTAAATTTAGCGATTGTAATTCCAAGCTCATAATGTAGTTGATGGATTCCATTAGGAGAGGGCATCGTCCACAATTGAGTTCTGCCATAAAAACAAGAAAACAAAACCAGATACCAGCTAAGGCGTTTAAAACATGGCTAATATTCCTGGGTGTCGCAGCCCACTTTGCCTCTGCAACCGCCCACGTTGAGGCTGCGGTATACCAAACTAACTACACAAAATGTACGAACAACGCCAACTACTCAACTCAATATAAGGATGACGTCGCCACTCTCCTCCGCTCTCTCTCCTCAAACATCAACTACACCGGATTCCACAGCGCCACCGTCGGCGGGGTCTACGGCGCCGCGCTCTGCCGAGCCGATATTCAGCTCGACACGTGCCGCGGCTGCGTCGCTAATGAAACGGAAGACATCCTAGCGGGGCCCTGTTCGATTAAATTCCGAGCCATCATGTGGAACAATCTCTGCATGGTCCGGTTCTCAAACCTGCCCATATTTGGAAAGCTGGACAAAGAACCCCATGCTAATAATAGTAATGATATGGTTTTTAATGTCCAACAAGCGGTTGTCGATGTGCGGAAAATGCTCGTCGAGGATATCCGGTTAAAGGCAGCGAACGGCGGCTTTCTGCGGAAGGCTGCGGCCGACAAGAGGAAGGCGCCGGATGGTGAGACGGTTGTTTATGCGATGGTGCAGTGCACGCCGGATTTGTCGCCGGAGGACTGCGCGGATTGCACGGCCGATGCTGTCAGACAGATCGGCGATGTCTCTTTCTCGTGGCTCCTAATCTACAAGCCCAGTTGCACTATTCGATTTGGCCATGTGCCCTTTGTTAATTTAGCGAAACTTGAAGGAGCACTTGAACAATTGAACGAGTCATTTCCAGCAGGTAAATCAATTTTACTCTTATTCAAAACAAAAGTAGTAAATTGGAGAGAAAATGTCTTTTGTGATTGTAAAATGACATAGTTAATTTGTAAGATTACATTTATGGGTTTTAGATTTGTACGATAAAATTACTATCTTCTGTCACAAAATATATTTTTATGAGATGGTGTACAAATTTTTAAATTTTTTTTCTGAAAATTTATTTCAATTTTAAGTCCTCTCATAAATTTTCTAAGATTATGTGGGGTTTTAAGTATTTCAGTTTTTTTCTATTTTTCAATTTATTTTTCTCTTTTTTCAATTTTCAGGATTTTTGTTTCCAAATTTTCTTAAGTTTTTATTGTCTTGCTTTTTTTATGCGTGAGTATGTTTCGGACTTAAATTTTTCAAGAAAAAATAATATTTTTAAGGTATAAAATAATAATTTTTGCATTATTTTTTACTAAAAATGTATTATTGGTTTAACTAAAATATTAAAAAAGTGTAACTTTTATGGTAAACAATTAATAGTTCATCGTCAAAAGTTAATATTTTTTTGAACAATCTAAATTATTATTTTATTTAAAAAAAATTCTGAAAAAGTATCATATTCTAATTCGTGGGACAAAATTGTCCAGAAGCTGTCCCTCAGGCCAAATTAGGATTTACATATAATAAGATTTATGAATTTGGTGTAAAAGGGAGCAACTCACTATAAACAAAAATTAAAAATTAAAAAATGTATTTTTCTGTATTATATTCATTACAATTTTTCATTTTTTAATATTCATTTTAACTATAGGCAAGTCTGGAACATTAAGAGTAAATGTTTTAGAAATATAATAAGTTTTTTATTGAATGGAAGGAGTAAATGATATCTTTTGATGCATGTAAAAATCGTAAAATTTCACCCTAATAAACAATCTGATTATTTAAGATAGACAACTAAAGTTTCATCTTGCTTAGACATGAATATTGTAGTAGGTTATTTTTATCAGTATGATCTATTAAGTTGAGCCACAAGCTAAATTGTGTGATTTTGAGAGACGCAAATTGAACATTATGTTACTAATAGATTGAGATATCCACATGCACTTGAAAATTTCAATAGGCCACAATTCTAGCCTAAATAAAGGCACCGAACAAGGATGGTTGGAATTATCGCCTTGACAAAGACACTCGAATGCTGAAAATATTTTCATAAAAGTAAAGATAACAATCGAACCCCAAAGAGTTTGAGAGTCCCAGCAGACCTTTGTTTGTGTTGTTAATGTTGATCGCAATAGGTAGTCAAAGTTCCACATCAATTAAAAATGTCTTACATTTTTAAGTGTAGATGTATCACTCTTAATACGAGTCCTTTTATGATACGCCCAAATATAAATCCGTATGGATTTTAGAGATGCATGAAGTGGAGAATATCGCAAGGAGTATAAAATTTGAAATTGAGATTCAATTTCTTGTTCCATTAAAAAATATTTTAGATTTTGAAAATGACAATCTTCTCAGGAAATTCAGGACGTGGCAAAGACTATAGAACTCGAAATATTATCATCATTGTCACCTCAATCGTAGTGTTCCTGTTAGGTGCTTTTTGTGTTGGGCTCTCAGCCAGACAGAGAATGAAGCAAAAGAGAAAGGGACAAACGACTAAGAGTAAGATAATTTACAATTATAAAATTAATTTTTATCTTGATTATTGAATTAGAAACAGATACATACAAATGTGTGTGTATATCCTCTTTTAGATGATGATCAAATTAGCAGCATTGAATCCATACAATATAATATTGGGAAAATTAAAGCAGCGACAAACAATTTCGATGATGCTAACAAGCTTGGACAAGGTGCATTTGGGACTGTTTACAAGGTACGTAGCACAATTTATGTTATATTGTTCAGAAAATTGCTGAGTTATAATTTGATATCTTTGACCGAATATTTGTGTGACGGTTTTAAATGATGTGGCGGTCGCCGGGTGGTATGTATTTTGTTATGTCGAATATGATTTTGGACAATATAAAGATGGTAAAAAGTGTCATGCTGGTATCCGTCACATCATTTAAAACGTCAGAAATCTAAAATCTCGATATTTAATGAGCCACCTACAATGCACTTAAATTTCTTGAAATTCCAATAAAATTATGATTGTATTCACACAATTGAAAAGAAAAAAGGGGGGGGGGATATATAACTAGTTACGGGTCATCCTAAAAGTTATGTTACTAATCTTGCAATTTTGTGATATATTGCCAAGTAATTGACTATAGACCGATCTTCAATCTTCAATGTATTATGATACGGTCGATATCAGGGAATACTAAAAAATGAACGAGAGATAGCAGTCAAAAGATTGTCAGAGCATTCTTGGCAAGGTGATCAAGAATTTAAAAATGAAGTGTTGTTGTTGGCCAAGCTTCAACACAAGAACTTGGTTAGGCTGTTGGGTTTCTCCCTTGAAGAAAAAGAGAAGCTTCTTGTTTACGAGTTCGTTCAGAATGGGAGTTTAGACAACTTCATGTGTGGTGAGCTTTTGCTCTCTCATTATGTGTCATCCAAATTTCCCTTCAATTTTTCTATTTTTCTATCATTTTGATTATCAGTTGTTTATTACGACTTGTAGATCGGGTCAAATCTTTAAGCTTGGATTGGGACAAGCGTCACAAAATCATAGGGGGTGTCGCCCGGGGTCTTGTTTATTTACATCAAGATTCGAGGATTCAAATTATTCATCGTGATCTCAAAGCTGGTAACGTCCTTCTTGATGAAGACTTGGAACCTAAAATTTCGGATTTTGGACTTGCAATACTAGTTGCGCAGGATGTACCTCGTGATAGAACAAGTAGAATAGTTGGAACCCCGTAAGTCTTCTGCACTCGAAACTTTTTTATTATTCTCCAACTCTTCCTTAAATTCATGAAATATAAGAGAAAATATAAAATTCAATAGAGAGTCTGAATCGCAAAAAATTATGTTTTATTTTATCAACATATTTAAGAAAATTTAATTTATGATTCATTTTAAGGAAATTTGGGTTCCATGTACACTCTTGTTAACAATCTCATGAATGTTATCAGAGGGAAATTTTTCTAATAGGACTGATAATTTTGATTAGGTTAAAAACTTCTAATTTTATGAATTTTTTATAAGAACAAAAATTCAATTTACACGCGTTAAACGTAGCTTTTTTCAATATATGAATTCTGATTTAAGAATTTTTTTATAAAGATATCTAACTCTTTATTTCGTTCAATTTATGACCAATTTTATTGAAATTTAAAAATTGTGGGAAATTGCTGACACATCGATTTGACTGCCTATATGGCAAGTGATATTAACATTTTCTTTTAAAATTTGAAAACTTGAGAATTCAAAATCAAAAGTTAGAGTCATTATAACTTTTGATTTTATTCTATTTTGAATGATTACACTGTAATCTTAAATTTTTTCTAAACTTTCGTAAAAATATACTAGTGTGACACTTCGAATTTCATTTGCCATGTAGTACTCAATTGTAAAATCAGTGATTTTCGGCATATTTATAAAATTTTGAGAAAATTGTTTGCAAACTAAAAAATTGAAGATCATTTTTAAATATTTTTAAAAAATTTATAAAATTATAGATTATATATTGAATATTGTATGGTTATCGCGCATCAATAACAATTTGCCCTTGTATAATTTGTCATTTCAATTTTCTATCTAATTAAACTTTATTGAGCAATAACCTATCTGAAACTGCAGAGGGTACATGGCACCGGAGTATAAATCCGATGGCAAATTTTCGATCAAGTCAGATGTTTACAGCTTCGGCATATTGGTTCTTCAAATTGTCACAGGCAAGAAGATTGAGAGTTATCCAGACCTTATAAGTGATGTAAGTTTATTGAAAAAATTTCAGTTTATTCTCGTTATTTCTAATTTTAAATAACAACCCTTTTTTGGTCCAATTTATACATAATTTTCTTTTAATTTAAAAATTTTGTCGGAAATTATTGACGTGGAGCTCCTAGTTTCACTAGCTATGTAGACTGTCCGATTGCCACATATCAATTTTCGACGAATTTCTGAATTTTTTAGATGAAATGAGATAAAAGTCGGAAAAAATCAAGAGTTAGAAGTCATTATAGTAAATTTGAAATTTATATATTGAACAGGATCAAAGTTAACGAGTATAAACTGAAATTTCTCATGAGTTTAAAAACGAAAATTTGACAGACTTGGAGAAGTTGGCGCGAGGACGTGAGTGTGAATATAATCGACCCCGATTTGAGGGGTAGATCGGATGTGGAAGAACAGATGAAGAGATGCATCCACATTGCCCTGTGGTGCATTCAAGAAAGTGCAGACGAAAGACCAACAATGGCTCAAGTTTTTCAGACGCTAAATAGTGCCTCGCAGACATTACCGCCGCCTTCAGAGCCTGGATTTTACATCCGCAGTCGTTTCACTGAGGATTTGATTTCTCCAGATATGTAGAAATACTCAACAATGATGCATTGGGGAGAAGTACTCAACAATGATGCATTGGGGAGAAGTACTTATTCATATTCATGCTTTGATTTTGAAAGATTTTGACTTGTGTGCTTGGAGTGTTAAGTTATTTACTTCGTTCGATACAAAAAATGAGTTATGTTATTTCAAGAAATTCCTAAAAAAACAAAATTTATTTGAAAAGTACGAATCAGTTAATAATATGTTCATGACAATGATGTTTATCGTGCCCAAGTCTTTCTTTTGTGGACATTAATAGAAGACCTCCTTCTTCATTTTTAGGTTTTTCAATTTTTTAGTTTTATAAATTTTATATATACGTATTTATATTGTTACTCGAGACTCGTAGTTATAGCAATGCTCACAAGGTACTCACAGTTTATGTCTAAGCAAAAACTTAAATGCATTTGGTACACAAGGATGTAGAGTATTATTTTGTTTAACTAAAAATTATTATTTTTAATAACAAATATTGAATCAGATGCATGGTGCATCCGATGCACAAGAGATTCGGCTATATATATATATATATATCAGGTGATATTTCTCATTTAAATATATTCCCTTTAATTAGTACTGTATATGAGAATTTGATATGAGGATTAGGGACTAGTTGTTCATAGGAGCTCACCAATGTTCCGCCCATAAAAAATTCATTCAAGACATTAAAATTAAACACAATGAGTGTGTGTGCATACATGTATATATCTTTCGGATTACCACGGATGCAGCTTGGTGATTTAGGTATCTTCGTTCCCACGAGACGAACAATCAGGCTGGGCTAATTCAATTTCGGATGATCTATCGCGCTCCACCCTGTTTGAATTGTATTCATGTGGAAGCAAATTAGCTTCCGAGAGGCTACTTGGCATGTAAAATCCGGGCTCTGAAGGCGTCGATAGAGTTTGAGACGAACTATTTAGCATCAAAACAACAGACGCCAATGTCAGGCGATCAGCCGGATTCTGTTGAACACACAACAGAGCAATGTGTGTTTGCTTCCCGCCAACTTCTCCACGCCTGTTTTTTGCTTTCCTTAGGATCAATTGAATTTAAAAATGTAAAATTCATGAAATGAAATTGACATTTGTACATACATAACTTAGAAGGTAATTTTCAGAATTCTCCTCTGTTTTGAGAAATCTCTTCTTCTGTCGATTTCCAGGACCAGCACGCCGAAGGTGTATACATCTGATTTAACAGAGATGTGGCCGTGGATTGCGTATTCCGGAGCCATGTATCCACTATAATTTCAAAACTAGGTGAGTGAAGTAATTCTTTGTTATTCATGTTCGACTTAATTAAAACTCATTCACTTGTGGTCCTACTAAAAATACTTACTAGGTTCCAACGATCCTACTGCCACTGTCTTGAGCTGCATGCAAAACTAATTTGGCCATACCAAAATCTGAAATTTTAGGATTCATCTCATCATCAATAACAAAGTTGCTTGCTTTGAGATCACGATGGACAATTCGAAGCCTGGAATCTTCATGCAAATAAAGGAGTCCCCTAGCAATACCTCATATGATTTGCGACGTGTTTCCCAATCCAAATGTGAAGAGTTGATTGGATCTATATTTTGAAACAAACACATTATGTTATTGTTAAGACCTAAAATAATGACAATTTTACAAGAACTAGCAATTATGGCCGCCCAGCAGGCCAACAACCAAGTATTGATAATTGGTTCGTGGTTCATGGTTTATCGGGCCATTGACCCATTGAGTTGAACTGGATGTACCCCAATACTATTTCGGACCTATATGCTTACGGCCTAACCCATCTAAAATGTTGGATCAACTCGATTTTGCCAACCCTAAATTTTACGAGAAAAAATTAAGAAAATGAGATGAAAAGATCACCAAATAGGACTTGGTCGAGGCTTCCATTTTTGACAAATTCATAGATAAGAAGCCTCTCAGATGCCTGGATGGAGAAACCCAACAGCCTAACCAAATTCCTGTGCTGAAGCCTCGCCATTAACAATACCTCATTCTTGAAGTCCAAATCACCTTGGCTTGAACCCCATGATAACCTTTTCACTGCTATTTCTCTCCCATTTTGAAGTTTTCCCTGAGATTGAATTGTAAAAATAAAAAATATTAGAAGATGTGTTTATAAAGTAGACTAGCATTTAGAAGGAGCCTAATACGTTTAAATTATATTTATAACATTTGTGGAAACAAATTGGTCTTCTAATAAGAATACTTGAGAGTTTGAGTTTCCGCAAATTCAGTTATTGTTCGAACTTCTATCAAACTAGTACACACGCACAAATTCTGATATAATATTTTTCATACTTTATTTTAGATGTGGCCATGAAAAGAAATAATGGTGTTTGTCTATCATCCGGAAGTGGTATAAATAATTGAGTCAAATTCAACACTACTTTAGGAAAAAGTGTATCTCCAAGTCTCCTCGCTTTCACTCCAAATCAATCATTCTGCTCTAATGTTCTCATTTCTATTCCCAGATACTTCTTCAATGGGAGGACGGGGAAAGTTTTTTTTGTTTGTTTTTTCTTACTTTATAATTTATTATTATTATTACTATAATTATTATTATTATTATTATTATTATTATTATTATATCAAAATGCATGCACGTGTGTTGTGTTCAGTACTAATTCGTATAATAATTGAACTATGCAGAAGTAAAATAATAGTTATAATAATTTGGAGGAATAATCCCTTCTTCCTCTCTAATAGTTTTATTAGATAGAATGTTTGTTCCCATAATGATATAGTTTTGATTTATACGTCATTAGACCCCTCTAATACTAGACAACCATATACCACTCTCTTCTAACAGTAATACTAGACAACCATATACCACTCTCTTCTAATAAATCTAGTCCCCTAGATGGCTTTGACTGCCGACTCCCGTACCGCAGAAATCTGAACTCTCCCGAGCCAACAGGCTGTACTCCCCCAAGCACAGTAGAAACCAACGAGTGGTTCATTGACAGTTCGCCTTCACTGGAACTCTATTACAATAATCTCTCAAATAAAATCGTACCTCTCAAATAAAACGTCTATTTCTCTGCATTTGATAATAAATGTAATGTAGTAGAGATACCCTGCAGTCTTCACATATAACTTTTATTTATAGACCCAAAGGCTCAATATCTTCGTGATCGTCATTCTTTAATTTTCTCTCTTATTCCTTGAATCTCTCCTTGAATTTCTCGAATTTCTCCTTGGATCTCTTTAAATTTCTCCTTGGATCTCTTTAAATTTCTCCTTGGATCTCCTTGATTTGGTTAGATTATGCATATCTTTCATAATTCTTTTTTTACAACCTGCATAGATTATCAGACACATTTAAATTATAATTTTCGATACATGCAAACAAACATATTTTATCAATTATTATTATTATTATTATTATTTCCCAAAAATCTGGTGAGCATAAGTGCAAAAAGTAGAAGAAAATGGTGGAGCAAAGGGCCCAATTTATAAATGTAGTGACACTGAGTCACTGATTCCTTTTCAATAATGAAATCTTATTTTATTTGTACGATAGTCCCACTAAGATCGTATAATCTTACTTTAATAAAGATTTCAATCTTATCCCAACAATATAAATTAATTTTCATATTTAAATTGCTCCAAAAGTTTTTACTTACGTTAATTTTTTTTATTTTAATTGTATGAATTTAATTATATTTTACTAAAAATTTGAATTTATCAGATCAATTGATGGAAGGAAAAAATTAGAATAATTAAACCATAAACTTAATTTAATAGAGAATCTAATTGCTGCATATCACCCTTTAATAAAATCAAGAAAACTAGGTACGTGTCCGCATGGACAGCTCAGTTGGTTCCTGGGTGGCAGATTGCCCAAGGACGCTGTGATTTATTTTATATGGATCATATAGAGTTGAGATTATTATAATCATACTTAAATAAAGAATTAACAAAATAATAAATCTTGTATGAATTAACAAAACATAAATTTTAAAAATATTATCTCGTGAGGCACGACATAAGGGCAAGGACATGGTGGGCCCCAGCCCAAGGTCTTATGTGTAAATTTAGCGATTGTAATTCCTTTACTACCATATGACCAGATTTTGGTTCATTACTTATCCTCGTTTTAATAGTTTTAATTTTTTTTATAAAATAAATAATATTTTATAATTTTTAAGTTCAGAATTACTATTATTTTTATTTTATTTTTAAATTATTTTGTAAATATACATATAATATATTTTTTAATTACTAATCATTAATATTTTTCTTTATTAATTAAAAATAATATAGACACTTATTTTATTATTTAATATGTGTGAAATTTTTTAAAAGTGAATTTAATTTTGAATAAAAAGAAGTAATATTTATTGTTCTATTCACACAATTATTACCTCACTTTAAGATATGATTTATCCTAACAAACTATATATCAAATCGTATCAAATAAAACACAACTACGATAGCAATAATAATAATGATAATAATAATAATAATAATAATAATAATAATAAATTTTAAGAAACTAAAATTAAGATAATGGTTTTGACTTGCGTTGAATCAATGGTACATATTGTGTTGTAAAGCTTTCTTTATGTAATAAATTTTAATTTTGAACAAAATTTAAAAGAGTTTTGATTTTAGCAAACGACAAAAAGAAAATAATAAAAAAAGACCAAAAGAAATTCTTGACTTAATGTAGAGCACATACAATAATTAACATTAAGTCACCTCATTAGCGTTATAACTTGTTTAAGTAAAAATTACTTTTTTAAAAGGTAATATTATTAATTTTTTAAAATTTATTTTAAATTTTTTTAATATATACGTACACCTGATGGCTCATAACGAAATAAATTTTTGTGATACTATTTTGATGTGAAGAACATACATAATTTTTTGATACTATTTTGATGTGAAGAACATACATTTTTGTGATACTATTTTGATGTGAAAAACATACATATTATTGGTATTAGGCAAAAATTTTGCAATATAATTTTACGTGTGACACAATTTAATATATTATTTATTTAATTATAAAATATTATTATTTTTATAAATATATTACTGCTAATTAATTATGTGTGATATTTTATAATTAAATAAATAATACGATTATACGTGCAACTCCTTCACATTATATTCACTTTTAATATTAAATAACCTCATTATTGGTCTGCGGGTGCACGTTGTTTTGGATTCCATTTGGACAAGGCATCGTCGACAATTGAGTTCTGCCATAAAAACAAGAAAACAAAACCAGATACCAGTTATGGCGTTTAAAACATGGCTAATATTCCTGGGTGTCGCAGCCCACTTTGCCTCTGCAACCGCCCAAGTTGAGGCTGCGGTATACGAAACTAACTACACAACATGTACGATCAACTCCAACTACTCAAGTCAATATAAGGATGACGTCGCCACTCTCCTCCGCTCTCTCTCCTCAAACATCAACGACACCGGATTCCACAGCGCCACCGTCGGCGGGGCCTACGGCGCCGCGCTCTGCCGAGCCGATATTCAGCTCGACACGTGCCGCGGCTGCGTCTCTAATGAAACGGAAGACATCCTAGCGGGGCCCTGTTCGATTGATTTCCGAGTCATCATGTGGAACAATCTCTGCATGGTCCGGTTCTCAAACCAGCCCATATTTGGAAAGCTGGACAAAGAACCCCATTTTAATAATAGTAATGATATTGCTTTTAACGTCCAACAACCGGTTGTCGATGTGAGGAAACTACTCGTCGAGGATCTCCGGTTCAAGGCAGCGAACGGCGGCTTTCTGCGGAAGGCTGCGGCCGGCAACAGGACGGCGCCGGATGGTGAGACGGTTGTTTATGCGATGGTGCAGTGCACGCCGGATTTGTCGCCGGAGGACTGCGCCAATTGCACGGCCGATGCTGTCGGACAGATCGGCGATTTCTCTTTGCCGTGGCTCCTATTTTACAAGCCCAGTTGCACTATTCGATTTGGTGATGAGCCCTTTGTTAATTTAACGAGACTTGAAGAACCACTTGAACAAGTGAACGAGTCATCTCCCCAGTCATCTCCCGAGCCATCTCCTGCGGGTAACTCAATCTTACTCTTATTCAAAACAGAGGAAGTAAATTGGAGAGAAAATGTCTCTTGTGATTGTAAGATGACATAGTTAATTTGTAAGATAACATTTACGGGTTTTAGATTTGTACGAGTTCGTCTCATAAAATTATTATCCCCCGTCACAAAATATATTTTTATGAATGGTGTATAAATTTTTAAATTTTTTTTCCTGAAAATTTATTTCAACTTTTAAATCCTTTTATTATTTTTCTAAGATCATGTGGGGTTTTAAGAATTTCAGTTATTTCTATTTTTCAATTTTTTTTCTTTTTTCTTTTTTCAGTTTTCAGGATTTTTGTTTTCAAATTTTCTTGAGTTTTTATTGTGTTTGCGCTTTTTTGTTGCGTGAGTATGTTTGGGACTTAGATTTTTTCAAGAAAAAATAATATTTTTTAGATATAAAATAATAATTTTTATGTATTATTTTCTACTGAAATTGTATTATTATTTTAGATAAAATATTAATATTTAGTAAATTAAAAGTATTATTTTTATGGTAAAAAACAAATTGTTTTTTGTTAAAAATTAATATTATTTTGAAATATTATTTTTTATCTAATTTTTTTTTTTAAAATATTATATTCTAATTCGGGGGGGACAAAATTGTCTAGAAGCGTTCCCTTAGGCCAAATTAGGATTTACATATAAGAATATTTATGAATTTGGTGTAAAAGGGAGCAACTCACTAAAAACAAAAACAAAAAATAACAAATTTTCAATTTTAATATTCATTGTAACTATAGGCAAGTCTGGAACATTAAGAATAATTGTTTTAGAAATATAATAAGTTTTTTACTGAATGGAAGGAGTAAATGACATCTTTTGATGCACGTAAAACCTGCAAAATTTCACCCTAATAAACGGACTGTTTATTTAAGATAGACAACTAAAGTTTCACTTTGCTTAGACATGAATATTGTAGTAGGTTATTTCCATCAGTATGATCTATTAAGTTGAGCCACAAGCTAAATCGTGCGATTTTGAGAGACGCAAATTGAACATTATGTTACTAATAGATTGAGATGTCCACATGCATTTGAAAATTTCAATAGGCGAAAATTCTAGTCTAAATAAAGGCACCGAACAAGGATGGCTGGAATTATAGCCTTGACAAAGATACTCAAATGCTGAAAATATTTTCATATAAATAAAGATAACAATCAAACCCAAGGAGTTGGAGAGTCCCAGTAGACCTTTGTTTGTGTTGTTAATGTTGATCGCCGTAGATAGTCAAAGTCCCACATCAATTAAAATTTATGATACGCCCTAATATAAATCCGTAAGGATTTTAGAGATGCATGAAGTGAAGAATATCGCAAGAAGTCTAAAATTTGAAATTGAGATTCGATTTATTGTTTCATTAAAAAAATATTTTAGATTTTGAAATTGACAATCATCTTAAAAAAATTCAGGACGTGGCAAAGACCATAGAACTCGAAATATTATCATCATTGTCATCTCAATTGTAGTGTTCCTGTCAGCTGCTTCTTGTGTTGGGCTCTCAGCCAGAGAGAGAATGAAGCAAACGACTAAGAGTAAGATAATTTACAATTATGAAATTAATTTTTATCTTGATTATTGAATTAGAAACAGCATACAAATGTGTATATATATCCTCTTCTAGATGATGATCAAATTAGCAGCATTGAATCCATACAATATGATTTTGGGAAAATTAAAGCTGCGACAAACAATTTCGATGATGCTAACTTGCTTGGAAAAGGTGCATTTGGGACTGTTTACAAGGTACGTAGGACAAATTATGTTATATTGTTCGGAAAATTGAGAGTTATAATTCGATATCTTTGATTGAATATTTGTGGGTTTGAATTTACGGTGGTTTTAAATGATGTGGCGGTCACCGAGTGGTATTATTTTGTTATGTCGAAGATGATTTTGTACAATATAAAGGTGATAAAAAGTGTCATGCGAGCACCTGTCACGTCTTGGAAATCTAAAATCTCAATATTTAATAAGCCACCTGCAATGCACTTAAATTTCTTGAAATTCCAATAAAATTATGATGATATTCACACAATTGAAAAGAAAAGAAAAGGGATATATAACTAGTTTCGGGTCATCCTAAAAGTTACGTTACTAATATTGCAATTTTGCCCTATATTGCCACGTAATTGACTATAGATCGATCTTGAATTTTCAATGTATTATGATACGGTCGATATCAGGGAATACTCGAAAATAATCAAGAGATAGCAGTCAAAAGATTGTCAGAGCATTCTTGGCAAGGCGATCAAGAATTTAAAAATGAAGTGTTGTTGCTGGCCAAGCTTCAGCACAAGAACTTGGTTAGGCTGTTGGGTTTCTCCCTTGAAGGAAAAGAGAAGCTTCTTGTTTACGAGTTCGTTCAGAATGGGAGTTTAGACCACTTCATATTTGGTGATCTTTTGCTCTCTCATTATGTGTCATCCAAATTTCCCTTCAATTTTTTCTATCATTTTGATTATGAGTTGTTTATTTCGACTTGTAGATCGGGTCAAATCATCGAGTTTGGATTGGGACAAGCGTCACAAAATCATAGGGGGTGTCGCCCGGGGTCTTGTTTATTTACATGAAGATTCGAGGCTTCAAATTATTCATCGTGATCTCAAAGCTGGTAACGTCCTTCTTGATGAAGACTTGAAACCTAAAATTTCGGATTTTGGACTTGCAAAACTAGTTGCGCAGGATGCACCTCGTGATAGAACAAGTAGAATAGTTGGAACCCCGTAAGTCTTCTACACTCCAAACTTTTTATCATTCTCCAACTCTTCCTTAAATTCATGAAATATAAAAGAAAATATAAAATTCAATATAGAATCTAAATAACAAAATTTTATATTTTATTTTATCAACAGATTTAAGAAATTTTAATTTATGATTCATTTTATCAACATATTTAAGGAAATTTGGGTTCCATGTACACTCTTGTTAACAATCTCATGAATATTATCAGAGGGAAATTTTCCTAATAGGACTGATAATTTTGATTAGGTTAAAAACTTCTAATTTTATGAATTTTTTATAAGAACAAAAATTCAATTTACACACGCTAAACGTAGCTTTGTTCAATATATGAATTCTAATTTAAGATTTTTTTTATAATGATATCTAATTCTTTATTTCGTTCAATTTATGACTAATTTTATTGAAATTTAAAAATTGTTGGAAATTGCTGACACAGTGATTTGACTGCCACATGGCAAGTGATATTAACATTTTCTTTTAAATTTTGAAAACTTAAGAATTCGAAATCAAAAGTTAGAGTCATTATAACTTTTGATTTTATTCTATTTTGTATGATTACACTGAAATCTTAAATTTTGTCAGAACTTTTGTAAAAATTTACTAGTGTGACACTTCGAATTTCATTTGCCATGTAGTACTCAATTGTCAAATCAGTGATTTTCGGCATATTTCTAAAATTTGAGAAAATTGTTAGCAAACTAAAAAATTAAAGATCATTTCAAAATATTGTTAAAAAAATTATAAAATTAGAGATTATATATTGAATATTATATAGTTATCACGCATCAATGACAACTTGCCCTTGTATAATTTGTCAGTTCAATTTTCCAACTAATTAAACTTTATTTAGCAATAACCTATCTGAAACTGCAGAGGGTATATGGCACCAGAGTATAAATCAAATGGCAAATTTTCGATCAAGTCAGACGTTTACAGCTTCGGCATATTGGTTCTTGAAATTGTCATAGACAAGAAGATTGAGAGTTATCCAGACCTTATAAGTGATGTAAGTTTATTGAAAAAAATTCAGTTTATTCTCATTATTTCTAATTTTAAATAACAACCCTTTTTTGGTCCAATTTATACATAAGTTTATTGTAATTTAAAAATTTTGACTGAAATTATTGACGTGGAGCTCCTAGTTTCACTAGCTACGTAGACTATCCGACTGCCACATATCAATTTTCGACAAATTTCTAAATTCTTTAGATGAAATGAGATAAAAGTCGGAAAAAATCAAGAGTTAGAAGTCATTATAGTAAATTTGAAATTTATATATTGAACAGGATCAAAGTTAACGAATATTAATTGAAATTTCTCATGAGTTTAAAAACGAAAATTTGACAGACTTGGAGATGTTGGCGCGAGGACGTGAGTGTGAATATAATCGACCCCGATTTGGGGGGTAGATCGGATGTAGAAGAACAGATGAAGAGATGCATCCACATTGCCCTGTGGTGCATTCAAGAAAGTGCAGACAAAAGACCAACAATGGCTGAAGTTGTTCAGGTGCTAAACAGTGCCTCGCTGACAATACCGTCGCCTTCAGAGCCTGGATCTTACATTCGCAGTAGTTTCACTGAGGATTTGGTTTCTCCAGATATGTAGAAATACTCAGCAATGATGTATTGGGGAGAAGTACTTATTCATATTCATGCTTTGATTTTGAAAGATTTTGACTTGTGTGCTTGGTGTGTTAAGTCACTTACTTCGTTCGATCCAAAAAATGAGTTACGTTTTTTTAAGAAATTCCTAAAAATATGAAATTTATTTGAAAAGTATGAATCAGTTAATAATATGTTTATGACAATGATGTTTATTGTACCCAAGTCTTTCTTTTGTGGGCATTAATAGAAGACCTCCTTCTTCATTTTTAGGTTTTTCATTTTTTTAGTTTTATAAATTTTATATATACGTATTTATATTGTTACTCAAGACTCGTAGTTATAGAAATACTCACAAGGTACTCACAGTCTATGTCTACGCAAAAACTTAAATGCATTGGGTACACAAGGATGTAGAGTATTATTTTGTTTAACTAAAAATAATTATTTTTAATAATAAGTATTGAATCAGATACATGGTGCATCCGATGTACAAGAGACTCACTTATATATATATATATATATATATATATATACACCAAGTAATATTTCTCATTTAAATATATTCCCTTTTGTTAGTGGGTGTATTGGCCCACAAGCACTCACCCCCCTTTTCCTCCTCCTTTTCCTTCAGCAGCTCCCCTCCACTTCCTTCAGCAGCTCCCCTCCACTTCCTTTTGTCTTCCTCATTTTCTGCCCAATTTCAGGAGAGTGCATATCTTTCCCTTCACATATTTTCACTCCATGCACCTATAAAATGGGGAGGAGAAATAGAAGGAAATACAGTAATGCGAGAAGAGTAGAGAGAGTTCAACTATTTTTCCCTATTGCATTCCCTTCCACTGTCCCCGTGTCTATACTGTGTGTTTATCTTCGGTGGTGAGGTATTCGGTGTGTAGGTTGAGTGGGTTACGAGTGGGTGAGTTATTGGGAGTTAAGTGCTACCGGGAAGTGGGTTTGTACTCTTATTCGGTGAATGGTCTTGTGTGATCTGTCCGAATACTCCGATTGACTTGTGTGTCCGAATCGGGGCGAGCCCAGGCATACCCTGAGCCCATCCGCGGTGCCGGCGATCCACAACAGTGGTATCAGAGCCACCTGCTCCGAGCACCACCGCTGAAATCGCCGTCGGGCGACTGGTCGTTGTTTCCGCTGCCCGCGCGACCCTCGCGCTGTCGCCGTCGGGCGATTTCTCCCTCTGTCGCCGCCGGGTGACTCCCCCTGTCGCCGCCGGATGACTGTCCTCCTGTCGCCGCCGGGTGACTACCCCCTGTCGCTGCTGGGTGACTGACCTCATGTCGTTGTTGCGATTCGACGGTGGATCCGCCCCACGGTATTGAACCGTGGCTGGTGGGCCGTCTCTTCCGACGAGATTCCCCCGAATCTCGCTCTGGTAAAGCGGCTTTGACCTCTTACTACTGTAGATACCGGTTGAACCGGATAGGCTTGGGCGTGATTGCTGTAGTTACCGGTCGAACCGGGCAGTTTTGTTGTCTATTTGCTATACTCTGTGTATTGTTTGACTGCCTGCATTTTTTGTTGAATTCTGTGAATCTGAATCTGATATTGTTGTGTGCTTGATTCTGCCTCACTGAATTAACAAATTAAAACGGCACTGAGTTGAACCCCTGCGCAACCGATTAATCAGCTTGTGTACTTGGAAATCCTCGGTCTCCCGTAATCTGTGTAAATCTTGTGTGATTTATTTTTTTGTGTTCAACATGTCCACTGTTGGATCCTACAATCTGGCACCTTTTGATGGTCGCTCAGATTTTGGGATTTGGCAGCTGAAAATGAAAGGAATACTTATTCAACAACGTGTGTTCAAAAGTATTTCCCGTACATTTTCTGATGCCACTTCTGATGAGAAAAAGGAGGAAATGGATGAGATTGCATTCTCATCCATCATCCTGCATCTATCAGACTCTATTATCCGAAAGGTCGGAGAACAGAAAAGTGCCAAGGACTTATGGGATAAATTGGAAGAATTATTTGTTGAAACTTCACTCCCATGTAAAATGTTCTTGCTTGAAAGATTTTTTCGGTTTAAACTTGATATGTCTAAGGATATAGATGAAAATATGGATATTTTTCAAAAGCTTATTCAAGACATAAAGAAAACCGGTGATAAATCTATTGATGAGTATTCTGCAATTGTGCTTTTAAATGCTATTCCTGATTCTTTTGGTGATGTAAAATCTGCTATAAAATATGGTAGGGATCAGGTTACTTTGGATATTGTTATTAATGGGTTGAAAAGTAAAGAAATAGATTTAAAAGCAAATTCAGGTATAAAACATCAAAATAGTGTTGATGCTATGTTTGTTAAAGGAAATAATTTCAAGAAGAAGAAAAAGTTTTCTGAAAACAAAAATGGTCAAGAAAGGTCTAAGGATAAACCTGCAAAAACTAATAATTCCACTAATAAAAATAAGAAGTGTTTTAACTGTGGTGAACCGGGTCATTTTGCAAACGTATGTCCCCAACCGAAAAGGCCTAAAGCCAATAATGTTTCTGGAAAAGAACTGCATGAAGATGTTTTCATGGTTACTTATTTCTGTGAAACTTCTGTGGCTAATTCTGTAAATTCATATTTCTTGTGTGAAAATGAATGGTTGATTGATTCAGGCTGCACTTTTCACTTAACCCCTTTTAAAAATCTGTTTCGCACTTTTAAAGAAACAAAAGGCGGTTTTGTGTCTATGGAAAATGATAAGAAATGTCCAATCCTAGGTATAGGAAATATTTCACTTATGTGTGAATCTGGGCATGCTCTTAATTTGAAAAATGTGAGATATGTGCCTGACTTGAACAGTAATCTTATTTCATGTGCTGCTTTGGAAGATGAGGGTTATGAGGGGAAATGGGGCAAAGGTGTCATGTCTATCATGAAAGGGTCTTATGTGGTCCTTAAAGCTGAAAAACGGAATAACCTGTACATGTGTTTTACAAAACCAGTTTTGCATGCTAATATTGTTAAGGATGATAAAACTGCTCTTTGGCATTGTAGACTTGGTCACATGAGTAATAAGGGACTAGAACTCTTGCAAAAAGTAGGATCATTTGGAAATGATAAACTGTCTTGCATGCCCTTCTGTGAACCGTGTGTAAAAGGAAAACAACATAGGGTTAGTTTTCCCATCTCCCCTGCCCCCAATGTGCCTAAAAGTACTGGAATCCTTGATTACTTGCATGCAGATGTGTGGGGGCCTGCCACCACCCCCACACATGGAAATAAAAGATGGTTCCTGTCTATTATCGATGATTTTTCTAGGAAAGTTTGGGTCCTGTTATTAAAAGATAAATCTGATGTCTTTGATGTGTTCAAAAACTGGAAATCTTTGATTGAAAACCAAACTGGAAAGAAAATTAAGAAACTTAGGACTGATAATGGACTTGAATTTTGCAATCATCTGCTTGATAATCTGTGTGCTGTTTCTGGCATTCAAAGACACAGAACGGTTCCATACACTCCACAACAAAATGGTGTGGTAGAACGTATGAACCGGACACTTCTTGAGAAAGTAAGAAGCATGCTTGCAGCTTCTGGACTTTCTAAGAAATTCTGGGGTGAAGCAGTTGTTACTGCTGCCTATTTAATTAATAGGTCCCCATCTGTGCCTTTAAATGGAAAATATCCTGAACTTGTCTGGTCTGGTAAAGCTGTCGATTTTTCAAATCTGAAAATTTTTTGTTGTGCTGCTTTTGTGCATCAAAAACTGGATAAATTAGAACCAAGATCCAAAAAATGTGTTTTTCTTGGTTATCCTGAAGGTGTAAAGGGATATAGACTTTGGCTGAAAAATGAACCTGGTTTTAAGGTCACTATTAGCAGAGATGTGATTTTTAATGAATCTGAATTTCCCTGCTTGCCAATATCTGTACCTATTGTTGCTTCTGATGAGACTCTGAGTGAGGTGGAGCAAACACCTAATTTGCCTGTCCTAGCTGATTCAAATCCTGAAAATATTGAGCATGATAACTTAAGTGATGATGATAATGTTAATGGTGATTACCAACTTGCTAGGGACAGACCTAGCAGAAACATTAGACAACCATCAAGACTTAATGATTATCATATGGACTCGCATGCTTTAAATGTATTTGAATCACCGACTGACCTTGAACCTAAGTCATTTAAGGAGGCTATGAATTCTAGGAATTCTGTTGACTGGTTAAATGCCATGAATGATAAAATGAACTCACTGCATGTTAACCAAACTTGGACTCTTGTGCCCAAACCTGCTAATTGCTCTGTAGTTGCTTGTAAGTGGCTATATAAGGTTAAAGAAGAGTCTGACAGCATTAGATATAAGGCTAGGCTGGTAGCAAAAGGATTTACTCAAAAGGAGGGGATGATTATACAGAAATCTTTGCTCCTGTTGTTAAATTTGTTACTGTGCGCATTATGTTGGCATTAGTTGCTCATTTTAACTGGGAGTTAAAACAACTTGATGTAAAAACTGCTTTTTTACATGGTGAAATTGATAAACAAATTTACATGCAACAACCTGATGGATTTATTGATCCCCTAAAACCTGATCATGTATGTTTGTTGAAAAAATCCCTGTATGGTCTAAAACAATCTCCTAGGCAATGGAATAAGAAATTTGACTCTTGCATGAAAGACCTTAATTTTAAAAGGAGTGTGCATGATCACTGCCTTTATTTTAAGCATGATGCATCTGTTCCCACTTTCTTATTAATATATGTCGATGATATGCTTCTTGTCAGCCCATGCATTAAATCCATCGAATATGTGCAAAATTGCCTAAGTGAAAATTTTGACATGAAATATCTTGGAGATGCTAGGCGCATCTTAGGCATGGATATTGTTAGGGATAGGAAGAATCACACTCTTCATTTAAATCAGATTTCTTATGTGAAAAAGATTTTGAGTAAATTCTTCATGACTGATGCTAAACCTGTCTTTGTGCCCCTTGCTGCTCATTTTGTTCTAAGTAAGGATCAGTCCCCAAAGACTGATTCTGAGATACTTGAAATGTCTAAGGTGTCATATGCTAATGCTATTGGCTCGGTTATGTACCTTATGGCAAGCACTCGACCTGATATTGCATATTCAGTAAGTTGCTTAAGTAGGTACATGTCAAACCCTGGTATGCCACATTGGGATGCATTAAAATGGCTGTTAAAGTATTTGAAAGGTTCTGTCAATACTTGCCTTAAATTTTCAAAATGTGCTCAAGGTGTAAACTCAATAGGATATGCTGATTCTAATTATGCCAATGATAGAGATAATAGGAAGTCCTCTACATCATATGTGTTCACCTTGTGTGGGTCGTGCATTAGATGGAAGTCCCAACTTCAGCACGTAGTTGCCCTATCTACTACTGAGTCTGAGTATATTGCCATCACTGATGCACTAAAAGAAGCCATATGGTTAAAAGGACTTTTATCTGAAATTGGATACTTATAGGGTGACCCTATTATTTATTCTGACAGTCAATCCGGAATCCAGCTTTGTAAAAATCCTGTCTTCCATGATCGTACAAAACATATTGATGTTAGGTACCACTTTATCCGGGATATTGTTGAAAAAGGAACAGTCAAGCTTGAGAAAATTCCTACTCAATTTAACCCTGCTGATATGGGAACTAAAAGCCTTTCTGCTGAGAAAACAAAAGACTGCATGAATACACTGAATTTTGATTCGTTGGATTAAATTCTCGAACATCTTGTATTCTGCTTTGTTTTTTGTTTATTCCTCTCACTTTCTTTCTTTGGCTTGTGCAGGTATGTGTGACTGTTAAGGGCAATGATGATTTGCCTGCGCCCCGGATAGTACTTGTCAATCGGTAGTGTGAGGGTTGGTCCAATAAGGTGGAGAATGTTAGTGGGTGTATTGGCCCACAAGCACTCACCCCCCTTTTCCTCCTCCTTTTCCTTCAGCAGCTCCCCTCCACTTCCTTCAGCAGCTCCCCTCCACTTCCTTTTGTCTTCCTCATTTTCTGCCCAATTTCAGGAGAGTACATATCTTTCCCTTCACATATTTTCACTCCATGCACCTATAAAATGGGGAGGAGAAATAGAAGGAAATACAGTAGTGCGAGAAGAGTAGAGAGAGTTCAACTATTTTTCCCTATTGCATTCCCTTCCACTGTCCCCGTGTCTATACTGTGTGTTTATCTCCGGTGGCGAGGTATTCGGTGTGTAGGTTGAGTGGGTTACGAGTGGGTGAGTTATTGGGAGTTAAGTGCTACCGGGAAGTGGGTTTGTACTCTTATTCGGTGAATGGTCTTGTGTGATCTGTCCGAATACTCCGATTGACTTGTGTGTCCGAATCGGGGCGAGCCCAGGCATACCCTGAGCCCATCCGCGGTGCCGGCGATCCACAACACCTTTAATTAGTACTGTATATGAGAATGTGATATGAGGATTAGGGACTAGTTGTTCATAGGAGCTCACCAATGTTCGGCCCACAAAAAATTCAATCAAGACATTAAAATTAAACACAATGAGTGTGTGTGCATACACGTAAATATATTCCGGATTACCGCGGATGCAGCTTGGTGATTGAGGTATCTTCGTTCCCACAAGACGAACAATCGGGGCAGGCTAATTCAATTCCGGATAATCTAACGCGCTCCACCCTTTCTGAACTATATTCATGTGGAAGCGAATTAGCTTCCGAGAGGCTACTTGGCATGTAAAATCCGGGCTCTGAAGGCATCAATAGAGTTTGAGACGAACTATTTAGCATCAAAACAACAGACGCCATTGTCCGGCGATCAGCCGGATTCTGTTGAATACACAACAGAGCAATGTGAATGTATCTCAACATGTCAGGTTGTGCCCCATTGCCGGTAGACTTCAAAACAGGATCTATCATATTTTCACTTGTTCCTTCCCGCCAACTTCTCCACGCCTGTTTTTATCTTTCCTTAGGATCAATTGAATTAAAAAATGTTAAATTCATGAAATGAAATTGACATTTGTATATACATAGCTTAGAAGGTAATTTGCAGAATTATCCTCTGTTTCAAAAAATCTCTTCTTCTGTCCGCGCACGATTTCAAGGACCAGCACGCCAAAGGTGAATACGTCTGATTTGACAGAGACGTGGCCGTGGATCGCATATTCCGGAGCCATGTATCCACTGTAATTTCAAAACTAGGTGAGTGAAGTAATTCTTTGTTATTCGTGTTCGACTTAATTAAAACTCGTTCAAACTCGACTCGTTTGCTCTCCTACTAAAAATACTTACTAGGTTCCAACGATCCTACTGGCGCTGTCTTGAGCTGCATCTGGCAAAACTAATTTGGCCATACCAAAATCTGAAATTTTAGGATTCATCACATCATCAATAAGAACGTTGCTAGCTTTGAGATCACGATGGATAATTCGAAGCCTGGAATCTTCATGCAAATAAAGGAGTCCCCTAGCAATACCTCCTATGATTTTGCGACGCGTGTCCCAATCCAAATATGAAGACTTGATTGGATTTATATTTTGTAACAAACACATCATGTTATTGTTAAGACCTAAAATGATGACAATTTTACAAGAACTAGCAATTCTGGCCGCCCAGCCTAGCCAGAGCCCAGCAGGCCAACAACCAAGTATTAATAATTGGTTGATGGTTCATCAGGCCATTGACCCATTGAGTTGAACTGGACTTGGTCGAGACTTCCATTTTTGACAAATTCATAGATAAGAAGCCTCTCAGGTGCCTGGATGGAGAAACCCAACAGCCTAACCAAATTCCTGTTCTGAAGCCTCGCCATTAACAATACCTCATTCTTGAATTCCAAATCACCTTGGCTTGAACCCCATGATAATCTTTTCACTGCTATTTCTCTTCCATTTTGAAGTTTTCCCTGAGATTGAATTATAAAAATAAAAAATAAAAATGTTTTCATTTCTATTTTTAAAAATAATTTGAAGCATATATATATATGTTGAATTACCCAGTAAACAACCCCAAATCCGCCTCGTCCGAGCTTCTTAGCATCCGAGAAACCATCTGTCGCAGCTCTAATTTTTGCAAAATCATATTGTATGGATTCAACAGAGCTAATTTTGTCGTCATCTTCACCAACTAACAAAGAAAATTTAAATTTGATTCAAATAAAATCATTCGTTTCATTTTTTATTTCGTCATATGTTTCAATTTCACCAACATATATCATATATATCAAAATGCACTATCAATAAACACATCACATGTATTTATGAAATTGAAATATGAGGTGAAACACAAGAGAAATACGACCGCAAGAATCAAGAAAAAGTACATGCGATTATCCTTAAAATTAAACAGAACGGCATAACTTACTTTTGGGGTTTTCTTTTGTCTTCTTTTGTATTCTCTTTCTCAAGCATATGCCAATGCATAGAGCTAGTGACAGGCATGCAACAACTGGTATTGTAATAATTATGATGATCCGAGTTGTGTTATTATTATTGTTTCCTGAAAGATCACGAGAGATGTTTCACAGGAATTGTAGATCCCAAATTTGAGAAGATCCCAATTTTTCAAATCTCCAGCTAATTGAAAGAACAAAAAAATAGGCCTTCAGGATGATGAATTCAAACCTGAAATTAGTCTTTTTGATGCAACACTATATATGTGGGGTGTTTTTTCACCACAAATCACAAACAGTCATGTGATTGGTTGTGTAAAAAACACAAATATCTAATGTGCATGAACCGAGTGTAGCACCGAGAAGATCTAATCTCCCGCGAATTTTCATTATCCATTAAAGTGGAAATCATACGGAGTGATGTTCTCACCTGGCAGCCGCAGTTCCAGTGATTCTTGAAACCTAATGATATTGTAGAAGAGAGACGTATTATAACGAAGGATGCAGGTTGGTGTAAACACTCCCCCACCTCTCGCACCATCACTTAAACGGGTCGACATGGTCTGGGCAGCACGGATCAAGCAGCTCGTACAAATCCGGCGTGCACTAGACCATCGCAAATTTTGTTTGTGAATCCGGTGCGCTCCTATTCCCAAAAGCCGCCTTCCTCAACGCGCCGCCGCTGGCCGCCTGCACCCGGAGATCATCGATCAACTTCCCCCGGACGTCCTTAAACTCTTCAGGACTCGTAGCATTCATTGGGTCGTCCAGCACATATCCGGTGAAATTCTCCAGAGTCCAATACACAGTCCGGTTGGAGTACCACGACATGCAGAACTCAGTAAACCTAATCGCCTGCAATCGATTGGAACAGAGTCGCAGGATGTCGTCGGCGACGATTCGTACGCAGCCGCGGCACTGGCTAAGCTGGATGTCTGCTCGGCAGAGCGCGGCGGAGGTGGATTCATCCCCGGAGCCTTTGTAACAAAAGTAGGTGTCGAGTTGGGAGGTCGCCGGAAGACAAAGGGCTGCGGAAATGAGCAAAATGATACGTCCTTACTCATGTTACCTGAATGTGCTGCTGCCTTACAGAAGCTATGGATGTATGCTTCGTGGGTCTGATGAAGTCGTTGAATAGGTTGAGATTGAGTCAGTTTATTTTCCTAATTTTTAGTAGATGGAATAGTCCCACTAGGTGTAGCCTCCAGTTAGTGGGGTTTGTTTCCTTTATTTTAGCATTGTTTGTTATTGTAAGTACTATTATATTATAGTCTTAGGTATCAGGAATAGAGGAATTTTTATGGAATTAGAAATAAAAAGTCTCTCCTAATCGTCTTTCTTCCTCTCTAAAATTTAACCTTATCAGTGGTATCAGAGCCGGTTCAAAATTCGCTTATCACCATGGAAACTCGAAACAAAACTAATGCAGAATTTCGCCACGAAATCCATGAAATCTTAGCTCGACACGAATCAAGCTTTGATCAAGTACACTCAACCTTGCAAGCTGTTCTAACCGAGCTTCAAGCTCTTCGAATCTCTCACAACCCAAACACCACCCACCTTGAAACAAACCCATTTGGGCAAGAAGAGTCCTCACATGCTCAAACCCCCCGCTCTAACTTACCCAACCACACCCATCATCCACACCTTAAGCTATCTTTCCCAAAGTTCAATGGCGAGGACCCCATTGGTTGGATCTATAAAGCAGAGCAATATTTTGACTTCCAAAATATTGCGGCAAACCAACAGGTCCCACTCGCATCCTTCCATCTTGAAGGTATTGCATTACAATGGCACCGTTGGATAACGAAATTTCGAGGCCCTCTTACTTGGATTGAGTTCACGAAAGCTCTCATTCTTCACTTTGGTCCAACTGATTATGAAGACCCCTCTGAAGCTTTAAGTCGACTCAAACAAACCTCGTCAGTGGCGGCCTACCAAGAAGCATTCGAAAAACTCTCACATCAGGTGGACAGCCTACCTGAGAGTTTTCTCATTGGTTGTTTTATTGCAGGACTTCGAGATGATGTCCGCATCGATGTCAAAATTAAGCAGCCTAGAACCTTGGCAGATGCAATTGGAGTCGCTCGACTCATAGAAGAACGAAATAACTTACAAAAGAAACCACAACCATTCCGCCCTTCACCAACTTCAGCAGCACCAAAGGCCATTTCTAATTCAACAACAACAACTGGAATTCTCGGGCCCCCACCAAATCAGCGCATAAATCCAAACTCCCATTTGAATCCTATGGATTTTCGCCGAATCACGACGCAAGAAGCACGAGATCGTCGTGAGAAAGGCCTATGTTACTATTGTGACGATAAGTTTGTTCCAGGTCACCGTTGTGAACGACCACAATTATTTATGCTTGAAGACTCACCTTGTTCAATCCCCAGTGAGGACGCCAATGATGGACATGATACAGAAGGACCCGAAGAGATGCCTGAAATTTCTTTTCATGCAATTTCAGGAACCAATCATCCACAAACAATGCGTGTCGTAGGCAAATTAAAAAATAAGGATATCATGGTGTTAATCGATGGCGGTAGCACTCACAACTTCATCGATCAAGCCATAGTCACCAAACATGGACTACCAATAGTTCGAGATAAGAAACTTCAAGTAATGGTGGCCAATCGAGAGAGGATAGAGTGCGTTGGGCAATGTCAAGCACTCACGATTACAATCCAAGGCCACTCCATCACCGCCGATTACTATGTTCTCCCTGTGGCCGCATGCCAATTGGTTTTAGGTGTACAATGGCTTGAGACTCTTGGGCCCATTGAGACAGACTACAAGGAGCTAACCATGACCTTTAGAGTTGAAGGAACTTCTCATACATTTAAGGGGATGAAGCGTACTGGTTTTGAAGCCTTAGCTAACAAGGAATTCAACACTCTACAAGGTACTGGTTTTTTTTTTTTCAAATAATCCCATCTCCTGATACCAGCCAAAAAGTTGTATATCCACTGGAAATTAGTAGTCTCCTAAAAAAATATAGCCATGTATTTGAACCACCCAACAGCTTACCACCCAATCGTTTACATGACCATCGTATTCCGCTGCTACCAAATTCTAAACCTGTTAATGTGCGCCCTTATCGCTACCCGTACTACCAAAAAACTGAAATCGAGCGGATGGTGAAGGAGTTGCTACATTCCGGCCTCATTAGGCCTAGTAATAGCCCATTCTCATCTCCAGTACTATTGGTAAAAAAAGCAGATTGTGAATGGCGATTTTGTGTCGATTATCGGGCTTTGAATAACATTACTGTCAAGGATAAATACCCAATCCCTGTGATCGATGAGCTTCTAGATGAACTTCATGGAGCCAAATTTTTCTCCAAGTTGGACTTACGTGCTGGTTATCACCAAATTTTGGTACATGAGGAAGATATTCCAAAAACGGCATTTCGAACACATGAAGGGCATTATGAATTCCTTGTGATGCCATTTGGCCTCACCAATGCTCCTGCAACCTTTCAAAGTCTTATGAACGATATCTTTCGTCAATATCTTAGAAAATTCATTTTGGTTTTCTTTGATGATATTTTGGTGTATTCGAAATCATGGGAAGATCATCTCCTCCATTTACAATTAGTTTTTAAAATCCTATCGGCTAATAGCTTGTTTGCCAAAGAATCCAAATGTCGATTTGGCGTTTCGCAGGTTGATTATTTGGGGCACATAATCTCGGAGCATGGTGTGGCGGTTGATCCAACAAAAATACAGGCTGTCATTGAGTGGCCAACACCAACAACGGTAAAAAGGGTTCGTGGGTTTCTTAGTTTAGCAGGCTACTATCAGAAGTTTATTCAGAATTTTGGGAGCCTAGCAGCTCCTTTGACCAAACTCTTATCTAAGGATGGCTTCCAGTGGAATGAGGCAGCAGAGATGGCCTTCAACCAATTAAAAGAAGCATTGACCTCTCCACCGACTTTGTGTCTTCCTGACTTTACACAAAAATTTGTGGTTGAATGTGATGCCAGTGGAATTGGAATTGGAGCTATCATTACTCAAAGTAATAGACCTATGGCATATTTCAGCGAAGCATTGAAAGGATCAGCTCTACGGTTATCCACCTACGAGAAAGAGATGTTGGCTATTGTCAAAGCGATAAAAAAGTGGCATCCGTACTTGCTCGGGAAGCCATTTACCGTGCGTACTAATCAAAAGAGTCTGAAGTACCTACTCGAGCAACAAATTACTATACCGGCACAAAATCGATGGCTCCCGAAAATTCTTGGCTACGATTATGAAATTGAATACAAAAAAGGAGATGAAAATCGAGGAGTCGATTCCTTGTCCCGAGTAGTAGAATTTCAGTTTTTATCCATTTCTATTCCTCACGCAGATTGGTGGCCATTGCTCCAAAATGAGGTTCAACAAAACCCGTTCTATGCAGAGTTGATGAAAAAAAATCCCTCTCCATCCAAAGAACGATTGATTCAGCGGGATGGCGTGTGGTTTAAAAAAGACAAAGTTTTATTAAGTCCCACTTCCACCTTGATTCCTAAGGTCCTCTATGATTGCCATTATTCGCCAATTGGTGGGCATTTTGGGTTCCATAAAACTCTTTCTCGCGTCAAGAAAAGCTTCTTTTGGTCTACCATGCGGCGCACTATAAAAGAATTCTTGCAGCAATGTGATATTTGTCAACGGTATAAAACTGATTGCATGAAGCCTGGTGGGTTACTGCAACCGTTACCAATTTCGAACCATCCTTGGACTGATGTTTCGATGGACTTTATCGAGGGACTACCTCTATCTGGAGGGCATACCGTCGTTCTGGTTGTTGTTGATCGACTCACAAAATATGCTCACTTTGTTGCCTAGAAGCATCCATTCACTGCAGCCTCGGTTGCCAAGTCATTTGTTGCAAATGTGGTGCGTCTCCACGGCATTCCTACATCAATTGTTAGCGATCGGGATAAGGTGTTTATCAGCTCATTTTGGCAAGCACTATTTCAGCTACAAGGCACTCAACTGCGTATGAGTTCGAGTTATCACCCACAGACTGACGGGCAAACCGAGGTGGTGAATCGCACATTGGAGCAATACTTACGGTGTTTTGCAGGTGATCAACCTCGAAAATGGGCAGAATGGCTTCCGTGGGCTGAGTTTAGTTACAACACTACGGTTCATTCTTCTACTCGTATGACCCCTTTTGAGGCTGTTTACGGAATTCCTCCTCCAAGTCCACTAACTTATGTTTCGGGCACTTCTCGCGTTCAAGGTGTTGATGAGTATTTACGAGAACGTGATGTTATTTTGCGGGAGTTGCGACATAATCTTTCAGTAGCCCAAAATCGAATGAAGAGTCAAGCTGACCGAAACAGGCGTGATGTTTCCTTCTTAGTGGGGGATTATGTGTATTTAAAGCTTCAATCGTATCGACAGTCTTCTGTTGTTTTTCGGCGTTCTCTGAAGCTGGCGCCCCGTTATTTTGGTCCCTACAAAATAATTGAGAGAGTCGGTGATGTTGCTTACAAACTAGCTCTTCCTCTTGGTTCTCAAATCCATGATGTGTTTCATGTAAGCTTGTTACGGAAGCACTTGGGATCGGTCCCTCCAACCTCCCTTGATCTCCTCCTGTTGCAGACGATTCTACCATTCTTCCTCAGCCAGAAGCTATCTTGAGTCGCCGTGTTACTCGCAAAGGAAAATATCGTCCAAAATCTGAAATTTTAGTGAAGTGGAAAGGAGCTCCAATTGAAGATGCCACTTGGGAGAATGAGTGGCGTTTTGGCAAGTCATATCCTGATTTTGTCCTTGAGGACAAGGATCCTTAAGTGTGGGGGAATGATACGTCCTTACTCATGTTACCTGAATGTGCTGCTGCCTTACAGAAGCTATGGATGTATGCTTTGTGGGTCTGATGAAGTCGTTGAATAGGTTGAGATTGAGTCAGTTTATTTTCCTAATTTTTAGTAGATGGAATAGTCCCACTAGGTGTAGCCTCCAGTTAGTGGGGTTTGTTTCCTTTATTTTAGCATTGTTTGTTATTGTAAGTACTATTATATTATAGTCTTAGGTATCAGGAATAGAGGAATTTTTATGGAATTAGAAATAAAAAGTCTCTCCTAATCGTCTTTCTTCCTCTCTAAAATTTAACCTTATCACAAAATTACGGCGAGCATCGAGAATTGCAGTATGTCGTTAATTCCACTTTCAGGGGAAATCGGAGGTTGAGTAAGAAAGAACAGAGTTCCAACAATGGCGGGTCTATTGGGAGCTAACTAATTTCCGCAATAAGCAGCCACCACCAATTCCAAATCAGTATAAATATCTAAAGGGTTTGCCAAGTGGACAACCAAACTATCTTTTTCTTTGTACATCGTAAATTTATTTTTTTACACCTACACCAAATATAAGAATCTTCTTACTGATTGAATAATAGTTCAAATATAATCAAAACTCGTAAATTTAAATTCATGCAAAAACACGTAAATCAACTTTCTTGTATGCACTCATGCTTATTTGGACCTCATATATATATATATATATATATATATATATTTAAATTAAAATATTTTTTAGATTATTAAAAATTTATTACTTTTTCTTGATAAAAATATTTATATTTTACGATAAAACATCATGTTCAAATATGTGAACATTATTAACGAGTTCAGGATTTTGTAAACAGGAGTTTGCAGCAAATTCCATTTAGGAGACTAGATAGTCAAGTAAGGTATTATAATATGTATTTATAAAGTAGATTAGTATTTAGGAGGAGCATAATACGTGTAAGTTATATTTGTAACATTTGTAGAAACAAATTGGTCTTCTAATAAAAATACTTGTGAGGAATAAGATATTCTTTCTCGTAAAAGGCACAGAGTCTTTTTAGCTTCCGCAAATTTAATTACTGTACGAACTTCTATCAAATTAATACACACGCACACAAATTCTGATCTAACACTTTTCATACTTTATTTTAGATGTGGCAAATGAATGAAAAAAAATAATGGTGTTTGTCTATCATCCGGAAGTGGTATAAATAATTGAGTCAAATTCAACAATACTTTAGGAAAAAGTCTCTCTCCATCTCTCCTGGCGCTCTCTCCAAACCAATCATTCTTGGGTTTTTTATTAAAATAATGCAAATTTTTTAAAAAAAAAATAGGTAACTTTTGGAACAGTTTTAAAAAATAGGATAAAACATTAGCTCCTCTGACATTTTTTTGGATAAAACGTCACAAGAGCTGACGTTTTAAATTTCAAATTAAAAACGTCAGCCTATGCACCCTGCTGAATTACATCCATATCCATAAGTATATATATACACACATACACCACATGCATATATATATATAGTGCACTAACAATGTATATAAACAGTTATATATACAATATATATATATTTGTTTTTACATTATAATTATTTATATTATTTGAAATTCTTTTTTTATATTTGCCTAACAGCAAAATTATAATATTATTAATATATATAGGAATTTATATATATATATATATATATATTTTTAAAAAATATATATAAAATTATAATTTTAAAATGTAAAATATTATAATGTTATTTAAGATAATAAAAAATTATTTAAATTAAAGAATAATTTTTTATTATTATTATGTGTAGTTGCATTTTTTGAAAAAAAAAATAATATACATATATATTTTAATAATACATAAATATATATACAAATAATAAAAAAAGAAAATAAAATAAAAATCGTCTCCCGCACTGACGTTTTAAAAAAAAAGTCAGTTGGGCTGACGTTTGTTTAAATTTTTTTAAATATATGTTAATATATAATATATATTATAAATATGTATATATATATATATATTATTTCATATATATTCTGAATATATATATTTTATTAGTTAAGTAAATATATATATATAGAAATTTATGTATATATATTTTTATAAATATATATTAAATTATAATTTAAAAATGTAAAATATTATAATGTTATTTAAGATAATAAAAATTTTTATTTAGATTATAGAATAATTTTTAATTATTATTATGTGTAATTTAATTTTCTAAAAAAATAATATATATTTTAATAATACATAAATATATATAAAAATAATAAAAAAAAAGCATCAGCCGCACTGACAATTTAAAAAAAATCAGTTAGGCTGATGTTTGTTTGAATTTTTTAAAAATATATGTTAATATATATAATATATATTAGAAATATATATATATATATATATATATATTATTTCATATATAGACTATATATTTTTTATTAGTTAAGTAAATATATATATATATATATTATTTAATGTATATTCTGAATATATATATTTTTTTATTATTAGTTAAGGAAATATATATATATATAGAAATTTATGTATATATATTTTTAAAAAATTATATATTAAATTATAATTTTAAAATATAAAATATTATAATGTTATTTAAGATAATAAAAAAATTATATAAATTAAAGAATAATTTTTAATTATTATGTGTAATTTAATTTTCTGAAAAAAATAATATATATTTTAATAATACATAAATATAAAAAAATAATAAAAAAAGAAAAATAATAAAAAGCGTCAGCCGCATTGATATTTTAAAAAAAAGTCAGTCGGACTGACTTTTGTTTGAATGTTTTTAAATATATGTTAATATATATAATATATATTATAAATATATATATATATTCTAAATATATATATATATATATTTTTTTTTATTAGTTAAGTAAATATATATATATATATATAGAAATTTATGTATATATATTTTATAAAAATATATATTAAATTATAATTTTAAAAAGTAAAATATTATAATGTTATTTAAGATAATAAAAAAAATTTAAATTAAAGAATAATTATTAATTATTATTATTATGTATAATTTGATTTTCTAAAAACATATATTTTTTTTTTGAATTTTTTTAGCAAACACCATATAATGAACAACTCGTCCAATGTAACAACCACCGGTTCAGGTTTTGCCAAAATTGTACTTGAGAGGAAGCGTTGGAAATATCTAATCACCGGGCTTCTTATACTTGATGTTTTTTATCGGCTTGGGTTGTAAACGGATGGTTTGTATAGTGAAGCCTCCGTTATTTCCTTCCAAAATTGGATTGGATTGAATTCAGGAAAGTGTATCTTCATATCCAGTAGATTGGATAATTTGTTTCTTGGAAATCCATAACTTTCATTCAACGTTTTTGGATCAAGCGTATGAAACTCATTACCCAAATCGAAGGTTAAGGCTCCCAGCACGGTATCATCGTATCCCACGTGCACTGTCGAAAAGAATTCATGTACCAACCGCTCATATGTCTTCTCCTGTAAGGCGAAGAACTTAGCCCATCCCATATTTTCTCACATCTTTTTTAAATTATCATAAATTTCTAGCTCTTTCATGCATTCTACATCTGCAAAATGGGTGGCCCGTCTTTTCTTATTGTACACCTCGAACCATCGGTCACTCCGAATATCCCAACCTTGAAATTCTATGCCGTATGCATCCACATAGTTGCTAGAATTCTTTTATACTCTTGTTGTTGTTCTTCCACATAGTGTCCATTCCAATCGAAATCAGTACCAACAACTTTCATAGAATGAATTTGAGTTATAAGTCTTTACTCCTCTTCAAATCGTCGTCTATCCTCTATTTGTCGACCCATATCATCAGCAGTTTAACCACGAGCACCGAATGGATAAGGATACATTTTCTCAAGGGTTCCTACAAAAACATCGATGTATATATGCACCATTGTATTATTCACATTACTTCAAACTTGCACATCTTTAATATTATTGTAACAAATTCAATTGCTTCAATGGTAAACATTATATGCATATGCAAGTACACCTATTAATACACCTATGTTTCAATTCATTGTCTAATACATGCATTTAATTCATAAAAACATAAAATAATAGTAACGATATGCTAATTTATGGGAAAATAACAACACATTATTAACATTCATCAAGAATATATAATTTTCAACACAATTACTATGATACACACCAAGTGTTCGATGAAATATGCCAAAGAATGTAAACATATTTTCATAAACCGATTGATGCAAAAATACTCCAAATAATACATATCACCAACTCATCACTGCAAATAACAATACAATATAAATACTCTATGCCAATATAGTCAAATTTCCAATTACTATGATGCACACAAACTGTTTATAAAATAGTTGATGCGACGTTTCAATTCATATGATATTAACATATAAAAAGAAATAAATATACAAACTATAGCTAAATGAAAGAAGATAATTATTAAAACTAAATAAACATAGTTAAGCACATTTGTCCAGATTTTAACAAGAGTAATGTATATGAGTTTATAAGCAAATTTTTAAAGATAATATAAACATAGTCAAGCACATTTGTCCAAATGTAAAATATTATATTCTTATTTAAGATAATAAAAAAATATCTAAATTAAAGAATATTTTTAATTATTATTATGTAAAATTTTGAATTTCTCAAAAAAAATACTATATATATTTTTTAATAATACATAAATATATATATATATACAATTATAAAAAAATATTCTTTAAATTTTAAAAATTTATTTATAATATGTTTTAATTATTTTAAATAAAAATATAAAATTCTTTGATTTTAATTTTAATTTAATATTTATATTATATATATTATAAATATATATTATTTTTATTTATTCTTTAATTTATATTGTTTTTTCTATTTATTATATATATTAAAATATATGTAATAATTTATTTTGAATATTGGTTTAATTTTTTATTTATTTAATCTATTTAAAAATATATATTTACGTATATATCTATATTATTTCTTATATAAATATATATTATATAATTATAAACCAATAAAAATTATATAGTATTATTTAAATTAATTAAATCATATTATAAATAAATTTAAAAAAATTAATGAATATTATTAATATTATATATTTTATTATAGGTATTTATTGAATGTAATTTAATATAAATTTTTTATTTGTAAAAATTTATAAATGAATTAATACTTAATATAATTAAAAATCAAAAATGTTATAAATATATTGTTTTACAGTTTGAAATTATATTTTATAAATATAAAATTAATCATTAAATGATTAGATATAGAATCTGCTCTTCTGGTTACAGTCCAGCAAACCTCTTTGAGAGTTTGTGGGTTCAAACCCACACACAACCCCAGCTCATTTAAAAAAAAAAAAATTTGAAAAAACGTCAAATTATATATATATATATATTCTATTCTAAATATTTCTATAATTTTTATTTATTGAAATTATTTAAAAGAAAATTATTTGTTGTACTTTTTTTATTATCTTAAATAACATTATAATATTTTACATTTTAAAATTATAATTTAATATATATATTTTTTAAAATATATATACAAAAATTTCTATATATATAGTTACTTAACTAATAAATTATATATATATATTCAGAATATATATGAAAATATATATATATAAATATATATATATTTATAATATATATTATATATATTAACATACATTTAAAAAATATTTAAACAAATGTCAGCACAAGTGACGTTTTTTTTAAAAACATCAGTGGGGCTGACGATTTTATATACGGCTCTGCGAGAGTGTATCACTTTTTTTATTATTTGTATATATATTTATGTATTATTAAAATATATATATATATATATTAACTTTTTTAAAATAAAATTACAGATAATAATAATTAAAAATTATTCTTTAATTTAAATATTTTTTTATTATCTTAAATAATATTATAATATTTTCTATTTTAAAATTATAATTTAATATATATTTTTTTAAAAGATATATACATAAATTCCTACATATATATATTAATAATATTATATTTTTTCTGTTAGGTAAATATAAAAAAAAGAATTTCTAATAATATAAATAATTATAATATATAAACAAATATATATATACATATATATTGTATATATAACTGCGCGTGTGCGCTTTTATATATATATGTTGTTAGTGCGTTGTGTGTATATATATATATACATATATATATATATATATATATATATGGTTGCATGTGGTGTATGTGTGTATATATATACTTATGGATGGATATAATTGTATGTAACAGCAAGGTATATATATATATATATATATAATTAAAAACATCAGGGGCAGACGTTTTTAATTTCAAATTTAAAATATCAGGCCCTGTGATGTTTTATCCAAAAAACATCAGCATAGCTGACGTTTTACCCTATTTTTTTAAATTGTTTTAAAACTTACTTATTTTATAAAATAAAAAAATTGCATTATTTTAATAAAAAAACCCAATCATTCTGCTCTTAATGTTCTCATTCCTATTCCCACATATTTCTTCAATGGAGGACGCGGAAAGTGTTTTTGTTTGTTTTTTCTTACTTTATTATTATTATTATTATTATTATTATTATTATTATTATATCAAAATAATAGTTATAATAATTTGGAGGAATAATCCCTTCTTCCTCTCTAATAGTTTTATTAGATAGAGTATTTGTTCCCATAATGATATAGTTTGGACTTACACGTCATTAGACTCTTCTAATACTGGACAACCATATATAACTCTCTTCTAACAAATCTAGTCCCCTAGATGGCTTTGGCTGCCGACTCCCATACGGCAGAAATCTGAACTCTCCCGAGCCAACTGGCTGTACTCCCCCGAGCACAGTGGAAACCAACGAGTGGTTCATTGACAATTCGCCTTCGCTGGAACTGTACTACAATAAGCTCTCAAATAAAATCGTACATCTCAAATAAAACGTCTATTTCTCTGCATATGATAATAAATGTGATGTAATAAAGATACTTTGCAGTTTTCACATATAACTTTTATTTATAGACCCAAAGGCTCAAGATCTTCGTGATCGTCATTCTTTAATTTTCTCTCTTATTCCTTGAATCTCTCTTTGAATTTCTTGAATTTCTCCTTGGATCTCTTTAAATTTCTCCTTGGATCTCCTTGATTTGGTTTGATTATGCATATTTTTCATAATCTTTTCTTTTACAACCGCATAGATTATCAGACACATTTAAATTATAATTTTCGATACATGCAAACAAACATATTTTATCAATTATTATTATTATAATTATTATTACTTCCCAAACATCTGGTGAGCACTAGTGCATAAAGTAGAAGAAAATGGTGGAGCAAAGGGCCCAATTTTTAATTGTAGTGACACTGAGTCACTGATTTCTTTTCAATAATGCAATCTTATTTTATTTGTACGATGGTCCCGCTAAGATAATATAAATCTTACTTTAATAAAGATTTCAATCTTATCCCAACAAGATAAATTAATTTTCATATTTAAATTGGTCCAAAAATTTTTACATACGTTAATTTTTTTTATTTTAATTGTATGAATTTAATTATATTTTACTAAAAATTTGAATTTATCAGATCAATTGATGGAAGGAAAAATTAGAATAATTAAACCATAAACTTAATTTAATAGAGAATCTAATTGCTGCATATCACCCTTTAATAAAATCAAGAAAACTAGGTACGCTGTGATTTATTTATATGGATCATATATAGTTGAGATTATTATAATCATACTTAAATAAAGAATTAACAAAATAATAAATCTTGTATGAATTAACAAAACATAAATTTTAAAAATATTATCTCGTGAGGCACGACATAAGGGCAAGGACATGGTGGGCCCCAGCCCAAGGTCTTATGTGTAAATTTAGCGATTGTAATTCCTTTACTACCATATGACCAGATTTTGGTTCATTACTTATCCTCGTTTTAATAGTTTTAATTTTTTTATAAAATAAATAATATTTATAATTTTTAAGTTGAAAATTAATATTATTTTTTTAATTTATTTTTAAATTATTTTGTAAATATACATATAATATATTTTTTAATTATTAATCATTAATATTTTTCTTTATTGATTAAAAATAAAATAGACACTTATTTTATTATTTAATATGTGTAAAAAAATTTAAAAGTGAATTTTATTTTGAATGAAAAGAAGTAATATTTATTGTTATATTCACACAATTATTACCTTACTTTAAAATATGATTTATCCTAACAAACTAAATATCAAATCGTATCAAATAAAACACAACAACGACAGCAATAATAATAATGATAATAATAATAATAATAATAATAATAATAATAATAAATTTTAAGAAACTAAAATTAAGATAATGGTTTTGACTTGCGTTGAATCAATGGTACATATTGTGTTGTAAAGCTTTTTTTATGTAATAAAATTTATTTTTGAACAAAATTTAGAAGAGTTTTGATTTTAGCAAACCACAAAAAGAAAATAATAAAAAATGACCAAAAGAAATTCTTGACTTAATTTATAGCACATACAATAATTAACATTAAGTTACCTCGCGTTATCATTTGCAGGTAAACTTGTTAAAGTAAAAATTACTTTTTTAAAAAGGTAATATTATTAATTTTTTAAAATTTATTTTAATATTTTTATATATGTACACAGTACACCTACGGCCGAAAACGAAATAAATTTTTGTGATACTATTTTGATGTGAAGTACATATATATTATTGGTATTTTGCAAAAATTTTGCAAAATCATTGTACGTGTGACACAATTTAAGATATTATTTATTTAATTATAAAATATTATTATTTTTATAAATATATTACTGTTTATTAATTATGTGTGATATTTTATAATTAAATAAATAATACAATTGTACGTGCAACTCCTTCACATTGTATTCACTTTTAATATTAAATCACCTCATTATTGGTCTGCGGGTGAACGTTGTTTTTTTTTTTTTTAATCAAACGAATACATCAAACCAACCTAATATTGGATTCCATTAGGACAGGGCATCGTCGACAATTGAGTTCTGCCATAAAAACAAGAAAACAAAACCAGATACCAGTTATGGCGTTTAACACATGGCTAATATTCCTGGGTGTCGCAGCCCACTTTGCCTCTGCAACCGCTCAAGTTGAGTCTGAGGTATTCCAAACTAACTACACAAGATGTACGACCAACGCCAACTACTCAACTCAATATAAGGATGACGTCACCACTCTCCTCCGCTCTCTCTCCTCAAACATCAACGACACCGGATTCCACAGCGCCACCGTCGGCGGGGCCTACGGCGCCGCGCTCTGCCGAGCCGATATTCAGCTCGACACGTGCCGCGGCTGCATCGCTAATGAAACGGAAGACATCCTAGCTGGGCCCTGTTCGAATAAATTCCGAGCCATCATGTGGAACAATCTCTGCATGATCCGGTTCTCAAACCTGCCCATATTTGGAAAGCTGGACAAAGAACCCCATGCTAATAATAGTAATGATATGGCTTTTAATGTCCAACAACCGGTTGTCGATGTGCGGAAACTGCTCGTCGAGGATCTCCGGTTCAAGGCAGCGAACGGCGGCTTTCTGCGGAAGGCTGCGGCAGACAACAGGACGGCGCCGGATGGTGAGACGGTGGTTTATGCGATGGTGCAGTGCACGCCGGATTTGTCGCCGGAGGACTGCGCGGATTGCACGGCCGATGCTGTCGGACAGATCGGCGATTTCTCTTTGCCGTGGCTCCTATTTTACAAGCCCAGTTGCACTATTCGATTTGGTGAAGAGCCCTTTGTTAATTTAACGAGACTTGAAGAACCACTTGAACAAGTGAACGGGTCATCTCCTGCAGGTAAACCAATCTTACTCTTATTCAAAACAAAAGTAGTAAATTGGAGAGAAAATGTCTTGTGTAATTGTAAGATGACATTTACGGGTTTTGGATTTGTACGAGATCGTCTCATAAAATTACTATCTCATGTCACAAAATATATTTTATGACAAAATATATTTTTATGAGATGGTGTACAAATTTTTAAATTTTTTTCCTGGAAAATTATTTCAACTTTTAAGTCCTCTTATTATTTTTCTAAGATTATATGGGGTTTTAAGTATTTCAGTTTTTTCTATTTTTCAATTTTTTTTTCTTTTTCAGTTTTCAGGATTTCTGTTTTCAAATTTTCTTGAGTTTTATTGTGTTTGCGCTTTTTTTTTGCGTGAGTATGTTTGGGACTTAGATTTTTTCAAGAAAAAATAATATTCTTTATATATAAAATAATAATTTTTATGTATTATTTTCTACTGAAATTGTATTATTATTTTAAATAAACTATTAATATTTAGTAAATTAAAAGTATTATTTTTATGGTAAGAACTAATTGTTTTTTGTTCAAATTTAATATTATTTTGAAATATTATTTTTTATCTGATTTTTTTTCTAAAAAAGTATTACATTCTAATTCGTGGGACAAAACTGTCTAGAAGCGGTCCCTTAGGCCAAATTAGGATTTACATATAAGAATATTTATGAATTTGGTGTAAAAGGGAGCAACTCACTAAAAACAAAAAACAGAAAATAACAAATTTTCATTTTCAATATTCATTTTAACCACAGGCAAGTCTGGAACATTAAGAGTAATTGTTTTAGAAATATAATAAGTTTTTTACTGAATGGAAGGAGTAAATGACATTTTTTGATACACGTAAAACCTGCAAAATTTCACCCTAATAAACGGACTCTTTATTTAAGATAGACAACTAAAGTTTCACCTTGTTTAGACATGAATATTCTAGTAGGTTATTTCCGTTAGTATGATCTATTAAGTTGAGCCACAAGCTAAATCGTGCGATTGTGAGAGGCGCAAATTGAACATTATGTTACTAATAGATTGAGATGTCCACATGCATTTGAAAATTTCAATAGGCGAAAATTCTAGCCTAAATAAAGACACCGAACAAGGATGGCTGGAATTATGGCATTGATAAAGATACTCGAATGCTGAAAATATTTTCATATAAATAAAGATAACAATCAAACCCCAAGGAGTTTGAGAGTCCCAATAGACCTTTGTTTGTGTTGTTAATGTTGATCGCACTAGATAGTCAAAGTCCCACATCAATTAAAATTTATGATACGCCCAAATATAAATCCGTATGTATTTTAGAGATGCATGAAGTGAAGAATATCGCAAGAAGTCTAAAATTTGAAATTGAGATTTGATTTCTTGTTTTATTAAAAAGATATTTTAGATTTTGAAATTGACAATTATCTCAAAAAAATTCAGGACGTGGCAAAGACCATAGAACTCGAAATATTATCATCATTGTCATCTCAATTGTAGTGTTCCTGTCAGCTGCTTCTTGTGTTGGGCTCTCAGCCAGAGAGAGAATGAAGCAAACGACTAAGAGTAAGATAATTTACAATTATGAAATTAATTTTTATCTTGATTATTGAATTAGAAACAGATGCATACAAATGTGTATATATATCCTCTTCTAGATGATGATCAAATTAGCAGCGAATCCATACAATATGATTTTGGGAAAATTAAAGCTGCGACAAACAATTTCGATGATGCTAACATGCTTGGAAAAGGTGCATTTGGGACTGTTTACAAGGTAAGTAGCACAAATTATGTTATATTGTTCGGAAAATTGTGAGTTATAATTCAATATCTTTGATCAAATATATGTGGGTTTGATTTTACGGCGGTTTTAAATTATGTGGCAGTCATCGGGTGGTATGTATTTTGTTATGTCGAAGCTGTTTTTTCCAATAAAATTATTATGATATTCACACAATTGAAAAGAAAAAAAAAAAGGGATATATAACTAGTTTCGGGTCATCCTAAAAGTTACGTTACTAATCTTGCAATTTTGCCCTATATTGCCACGTAATTGGCTATAGATTGATCTTGAATTTTCAATGTATTATGATACGGTCGATATCAGGGAATACTCGAAAATAAACAAGAGATTGCAGTCAAAAGATTGTCAGAGCATTCTTGGCAAGGCGATCAAGAATTTAAAAATGAAGTGTTGTTGCTGGCCAAGCTTCAGCACAAGAACTTGGTTAGGCTGTTGGGTTTCTCCCTTGAAGAAAAAGAGAAACTTCTTGTTTACGAGTTCGTTCAGAATAGGAGTTTAGACCACTTCATATTTGGTGAGCTTTTGCTCTCTCATTATGTGTCATCCAATTTTCCCTTCAATTTTTCTATCATTTTGATTATGAGTTGTTTATTTCGACTTGTAGATCGGGTCAAATCTTCGAGTTTGGATTTGGACAAGCGTGACAAAATCATAGGGGGTGTCGCTCGGGGTCTTGTTTATTTACATGAAGATTCGAGGCTTCAAATTATTCATCGTGATCTCAAAGCTGGTAACGTCCTTCTTGATGAAGACTTGAAACCTAAAATTTCGGATTTTGGACTTGCAAAACTAATTGCGCAGGATGTACCTCGTGATAGAACAAGTAGAATACTCGGAACCCCGTAAGTCTTCTGCACTAAAAACTTTTTTATTATTCTCCAACTCTTCCTTAAATTCATGAAATATAAGAGAAAATATAAAATTCAATAGAGAATTTGAATCGCAAAAATTTATGTTTTATTTTATCAACAGATTTAAAAAATTTAATTTATGATTCATTTTATCAACATATTTAAGGAAATTTGGGATCCATGTACACTCTTGTTAACAATCTCGTGAATATTATCAGAGGGAAATTTTCCTAATAGGACTGATAATTTTGATTAGGTTAAAAATTAAACTTTATTAAGCAATACCTATCTGAAACTGCAGAGGGTATATGGCACCGGAGTATAAATCCGATGGCAAATTTTCGATCAAGTCAGACGTTTACAGCTTCGGCATATTGGTTCTTGAAATTGTCACAGGCAAGAAGATTGAGAGTTATCCAGACCTTATAAGTGATGTAAGTTTCTTGGAAAATTTTCAATTTATTCTCGTTATTTCTAATTTTAAATAACAACCCTTTTTTGGTCCAATTTATACATAATTTTGTTGTAATTTAAAAATTTTGTCGGAAATTATTGACGTGGAGCTCCTAGTTTCACTAGCTACTAGACTGTCCGATTGCCAATATTAATTTTCGGCGAATTTCTAAATTTTTTAGATGAAATGAGATAAAAGTCGGGAAAAATCAAGAGTTAGAAGTCATTATAGTAAATTTGAAATTTATATATTGAACAGGATCAAAGTTAACGAGTATAAATTGAAATTTCTCATGAGTTTAAAAATGAAAATTTGACAGACTTGGAGAAGTTGGCGCGAGGACGTGAGTGTGAATATAATCGACCCCCATTTGAGGGGTAGATCAGATGTGGAAGAACAAATGAAGAGATGCATCCACATTGCCCTGTGGTGCATTCAAGAAAGTGCAGACAAAAGACCAACAATGGCTGAAGTTGTTCAGACACTAAACAGTGCCTCGCTGACATTACCGTCGCCTTCAGAGCCTGGATTTTACATCCGCAGTCGTTTCACTGAGGATTTGGTTTCTCCAGATATGTAGAAATACTCAACAATGATGTATTGGGGAGAAGTACTTATTCATATTCATGCTTTGATTTTGAAAGATTTTGACTTGTGTGCTTGGAGTGTTAAGTTATTTACTTCGTTAAATCCAAAAAATGAGTTATGTGTTTTCTAGAAATTCCTAAATAAAAAAGAAATTTATTTGAAAAGTGTGAATCAATTAATAATATGTTTATGACAATGATGTTTATTGTGCCCAAGTCTTTCTTTTGTGGACATTAATAGAAGACCTCCTTCTTCATTTTTAGGTTCTTCGTTTTTTTAGTTTTATATATACGTATTTATATAGCTACTCAAGACTCGTAGTTATAGCAATGCTCACAAGGTACTCACAGTATATGTCTACGCAAAAACTTATATGCATTGGGTACACAAGGATGAAGAATATTATTTTGTTTAACTAAAAAATATTATTTTTAATAACAAGTATTGAATCAGATGCATGGTGCATCCGATGTACAAGATACTCATTTATATATATATATATATATATCAAGTGATATTTCTCATTTAAATATATTCTCTTTAATTAGTAGTGTATATGAGAATGTGATATGAGGATTAGGGACTAGTTGTTCATAGGAGCTCACCAATGTTCGGCCCATAAAAAATTCAATCAAGACATTAAAATTAAACACAATGAGTGTGTGTGCATACATGTATATATATTCTGGATTACCGCGGATGCAGCTGGGTGATTGAGGTATCTTCGTTCCCACGAGACGAACAATCGGGCCGGGCTAAATCAATTCCGGATGATCTATCGCACTCCACCCTGTCTGAACTGTATTCATGTGGAAGCGAATTAGCTTCCGAGAGGCTACTTGGCATGTAAAATCCGGGCTCTGAAGGCATCGATAGAGTTTGAGACGAACTATTAAGCATCAAAACAACAGATGCCATTGTCGGGCGATCAGCCGGATTCTGTTGAACACACAACAGAGCAATGTGAATGTATCTCAACATGTCGGGTTGTGCCCCATCGCCGGTAGACTTCAAAACAGGATCTATCATATTTTCACTTGTTCCTTCCCGCCAACTTCTCCACGCCTGCTTTTAGCTTTCCTTAGGATCAATTGAATTAAAAAATGTAAAATTCATGAAATGAAATTGACATTTGTACATACATAGCTTAGAAGGTAATTTGCAGAATTCTCCTCTGTTTCGAAAAATCTCTTCTTCTGTCCGCGCACGATTTCAAGGACCAGCACGCCAAAGGTGAATACGTCTGATTTGACAGACACGTGGCCGTGGATCGCGTATTCCGGAGCCATGTATCCACTGTAATTTCAAAACTAGGTGAGTGAAGTAATTCTTTGTTATTCGTGTTCGACTTAATTAAAAATCATTCAAACTCACTCACTTGCGGTCCTACAAAAAATACTTACTAGGTTCCAACGATCCTACTGGCGCTGTCTTGAGCTGCATCTGGCAAAACTAATTTGGCCATACCAAAATCTGAAATTTTAGGATTCATCTCATCATCAATAAGAACGTTGCTAGCTTTGAGATCACGATGGATAATCCGAAGCCTGGAATCTTCATGCAAATAAAGGAGTCCCCTAGCAATACCTCCTATGATTTTGCGACGGGTTTCCCAATCCAAATGTGAAGACTTGATTGGATCTATATTTTGAAACAAACACATCATGTTATTGTTAAGACCTAAAATAATGACAATTTTACAAGAACTAGCAATTATGGCCGCCCAGCCTAGCCAGAGCCCAGCAGGCCAACAACCAAGTATTGATAATTGGTTCGTGGTTCATGGTTTATCGGCCATTGACCATTGAGTTGAGCTGGATGGACCCCGATACTATTTCGACCTATATGCTTACGGCCTAAACCATCTAAAATGTTGGATCAACTCGATTTTGCAAACCCCAAATTTTGTGGGAAAAAAATAAGAAAAAGAGATGAAAAGATCACCAAATAGGACTTGGTCGAGGCTTCCATTTTTGACAAATTCATAGATAAGAAGCCTCTCAGATGCCTGGATGGTGAAACCCAACAACCTAACCAAATTCCTGTGCTGAAGCCTCGCCATTAACAATACCTCATTCTTGAATTCCAAATCACCTTGGCTTGAACCCCATGATAATCTTTTCACTGCTATTTCTCTCCCATTTTGAAGTTTTCCCTGAGATTGAATTATGAAAATGAAAAATAAAAATGTTTCATTTCTATTTTTAAAAATAAATTGAAGCATATATATGTTGAATTACCTTGTAAACGACCCCGAATCCGCCTCGTCCGAGCTTATTAGTATCCGAGAAATCATCTGTCGCAGCTCTAATTTTTGCAAAATCATATTGTATGGATTCAACAGAGCTAATTTCGTCGTCATCTTCACCAACTAAAAAATAAAATTTAAATTTAATTCAAATAAAATAACTTATTTTATTTTTTATTTCATCATATGTTTCAATTTCACCAACATATATCATATATATAATTGCATTATCAATAAACACATCACAAGTATTTATGAAATTGAAATATGAGGTGAAACACAGCAGAACTACGACCACAAAGGCCGAGTCAAGAAAAAGCACATATGATTATCCTTAGAATTAAACAGAATGGCAGAACTTACTTTTGGGGATTTCTTTTGTCATCTGATGTATTCTCTTTCTCAAGCATATACCAATGCATAGAGCTAGGGACAGGCATGCAACAACTGGCATTGTAATAATTATGATGGTCCGAGTTGTGTTATTATTATTGTTTCCTGAAAGTTCACGAGAGATGTTTCAGAAATTCTTGACACAGGAATTGGAAGATCCCAAATTTGAGAATATCCCAATTTTTCAAATCTCCAGCTAATTGAAAGAACAAAAAAATAGGTCTTAAGGATGATGAATTCAAACCTGAAATTAGTTTTTTTTATGCCACACGATGTACGTGGGGTGTTTTTCCACCACAAATCACAAACAGTCATGTGACGTGATTGGTTGTGTAAAAAACACAAATATCTAATGTGCATCAACCGTGTGTAGCACCAAGAAGATCTAATCCCCCGGCGAATTTCATCATCCATTAAAGTGGAGATCATACGGAGTGCTGTTCTCACCTGGCTGCGGCTGCGGCTGCGGCGGCAGTTCCAGTGATTCATGAAACCTAGTGATATTGTAGAAGAGAGACGTATTATAACGAAGGATGCAGGTGGGTGTAAACACTCCCCCACCTCTCGCACCATCACGTAAACGGGTCGACATGGTCTGGGCAGCACGGATCAAGCATCTCGTACAATTCTCCAGCGACAAATCCGGCGTGCACTGCACCATCCCAAATATCGTTTGTGAATCCGGTGCGCTCCTATTCCCAAACGCCGCCTTCCTCAACTCGCCGCCGCTGGCCGCCTGCACCCGGAGATCATCGATCAACTTCCCCCGGACGTCCTTAAACTCTTCAGGACTCGTAGCATTCATTGGGTCGTCCAGCACATATCCGGTGAAATTCTCCGGAGTCCAATACACAGTCCGGTTGGAGTACCACGACATGCAGAACTCAGTAAACCTAATCGCCTGCAATCGATTCGGACAGAGTCGCAGGATGTCGTCGGCGACGATTCGTACGCAGCCGCGGCACTGGCTAAGCTGGATGTCTGCTCGACAGAGCGCGGCGGCGGTGGATTCATCCTCGGTGCTTTTGTAGAATCCGGTGTCGCCTATGTTGGAGGAGAGGGAGGAGAGGGCGGCGTTGAGATTGTACCTGTACAACTCACTGGAGTAGTTGCCGTACTCATCGTAACAAAAGTAGGTGTCGAGTTGGGAGGTCGCCGAAAGGCATAGGGCTGCGAAAATGAGCAAAATTACGGCGAGCATCGAGAATTGCAGTATGTCGTTAATTCCACTTTCAGGGGAAATCGGAGGTTGAGTAAGGAAGAACGGAGTTCCAACAATGGCGGGTCTATTGGGAGCTAACTAATTTCCAGAATAAGCAGCCACCACCAATTCCAATTCAGTATAAATATCTAAAGGGTTTGTCAAGTGGACAACCAAAATATCTTTTTCTTTGTACATCACAAATTTATTTTTTTACAACAATACCAAATATATAAATCTACTTATATATATATATATATGTGTGTGTGTGTGTGTGTGTGATTGAATATTAGTTTAAAAATAATCAAAACTCGTAAATTAAAATTCATGCAAAAACACGGAAATCAACTTTTTTGTATGCACTCATGCTTATTTGGACCTCATACATTTTTCAAAAAAAAATCTTTTTTTTTAATATTTATTAGATTGTTAAAAAATTATTACTTGTTTTTATAAAATATTTATATTACGAGAAAATATCATGTTCAAGTATTTGAACTAAGTTGTGTCAATAGCAAAAGGAATTACAACTATAGCTAATTTTTTACGCACATCATTGAAATAAGGGCGTCAAACTAATACTTTTTACATAATATTGATATTTTTTAGAGAAATGTTAAACGGGATAATCATGTCGATTCGGCCTAGTCCTAACGGGTTTTGGATTAATTTAGCATCGATTTAATTGAGTCAATTTAAATGGTTTGTACTATAGTGAACCTAAACCTAACTTTCAGGCTAATTAGGCCAATATCGGGCTATGAGTCGAAATACTCAAATTATATATTTGAATTTAAATTTTTAATGAAATGCATAGTATACTCTATTTAAAATACAATTTTAGATAACATTAAAAAATTATATATTTTATAACCTTTATATCACTATTCAAAATTTAAAGATTCAAACATTTAAGTGATACACTATTTCATGCTCTCAATTCTAGCTTTCAGAGCATTCACCTTATAAAATTTGACATCATGTTACATTTAAGTTCTAAATTTAAATGAGAGTATTTAGAATCTTCTAGTAATTAAACATAAATTTTAATATCTTCTACAAAAATCAAAGAAAAATAATTTAAAATGGTGTATATTTTTTATTCGATATTAAGAAATAGACAAATAAGAAGAATTTGGCTAGCCCTAACCCTAAGCGGGCAACCCTATAGGGCTTCAGGCTAATCGGGTTTGGGCTAAACGAGTTAATAAAACCAAGCATTACCCCTATAATTTTTCGGGCTAAACGAACCGACCCGCCGAGTCATGGCCTTTTTAAGATCCCTAACTTTTTAAGTATAAATTAATATTTTTTCTAGTTTTACCAAACCAAATAATCAAGTAATAGTATTTTCTAAGAAATGAATAATACATTTTCAATTTTATTAATACATTTCCACGTAATATTAATACTTTTTGCATATCAACTATTTTTTGTATCACAATACTAAATAATCAATTTTAAAAAATAAGTAATACCTTTCGAATAATATTAATACTTTTGACTTTTAAACTAATATTTTTATCACAATATCAAGGAATTAAATAGATATCTTTAGAAAATAATAATACCGCAAAAATTTATGTGCATCGGGTGCACGTGCGATACAATTTAAAGTATTACTTGTTTAACTATAAAATATTATTTGTTATTTAAGAGTGTTTTACTTCTGATTAGTTATCTTAGAAAATAGTAATACTTTATAGTAAAATAAGTAATTTTTAAATCGTGTTGCACGTGCAAGTAATGTACAAAAGACTCACTCTAATAATACAATTTTCAATTTAAAATAATACTTTTCCAATTTGAATGTGAATACTGTTTTCTATAAATTAAAAAGGAACACCTTCATTAATATTATTAAAATCTTTATTCTCCTTATTTTTTGTGGTAGCATATTTTTGCAATTTAGAATTCCCAATTGTGAAATTGGCCTAGCAATTAATGCTTCATTTTATGAGTTCATCACACATTTGGCATTTTTTTTTAAAGTTTGCTGGTCTGAGTCAACTCGTTGCATATAAAAAGATTTACGAATTTAGTGCATGAAATAATTGCTTATTTAAAATTAAATTTTATATAACAAAGAACAACAAATCTAAAACTATTTTATCTTTGTTATTTTACAAATGACTTGACATAATAAACCTTACCATATTCCTTATTACTCTTTCACACAGTCTATTCAAATTACATATGTCTTTATTTACTATATGTATATATATATATATATACCTACAAATTATAAAGATTGCTTGGACTAAAGTTTCACGTTCTTTCCAAATTTTGATATTTAACTATAATTGTAAGAGTTATGGTTCTATCTCATTTCTAACTTCTATCAACAATAAATTTACATTGCAAAAAAATAAAATACTATTTTTCATATTTTTGTACATAAGCTTGTCAAATATCATTAGAAGCTTGTTTAATATGAAAATAATTTTATTTCAAAATTCAAAATATTCAAAGTAAAGAAGTTGAAGTATGAGTAGTTAAATAAGTAAAAATTAAATATGAGTTGAATTATTTTACTACATTTAAAAATAAAAATAAAAAAACTCATCGTACTTCCTCTTTCTTTCTCAACTTCCATCGCTAGCCAAATATCCTTCCTCTTTTCTTCAACAAATTTTCATTCGAACGAGCCTCTTACATTGGAGAGAAACAACTTCAGTACAAAAAAAAATATAGAAATGATTTGTATTAATTTTTCAAAGAAAAAATTATACTGAACAAAATTAAATTGAGTTTGACCTAATTCTAACGAGTCTAGTGTTATCGGCAAACAAGATATTTTTAATTAAATTATGTATTTTAAAATATTTATATATGCAAAATATTGGGTAAACAATTCGTCCACGTGGCAAAAATTGTTGTCATAAATATAAATCTCATACATTGCTCACAAATTCAAATTCATTCCAACTGCGACTTTTCGTTATGGTCATACATTTGTGACCACAGATTGCAGAAATATAGTTCAATGGCCTCTTTTCTCACACATTTATAACCACAAATTACAGAAAGAAATTTCGACGCAGCTGGGGAGGTAGTCTATAACGAAGAATATTTATAAGTAAACTTGTATTAATAAATAAATACTTTATATAATCTTGCAGTACGACTCGGTCGTTTTTGCATCAATTGCACAGTGATTTAGAGCATTATTTGTTTAATTATAAAGTATTGTTTGATATTCAAAAAAATATTTTTATTAATTTTAGAGTAAAAAATCAGTAATAATATTTTTTTTATTAATAAGTAATATTTTTAGTTAAACAAGTAGTACTATAATTGGATTGTACGGTGCAACGAATGCAGATAAGCTTTTCCAAAGTTGTAAATCATCAATATATATTGCGATAATATTTTAATTTATGAACATTAAGATGGCGATGATAATAACAACAACAACAACAAAATCTCCGTTTAACAAATTACTATGACTTAAAGTATAACAAAATATGAAAGTAAGGTATTTTGAAATCTAATTGGGAATTTTATGTAAGGATGAGTATTATATGTAGTTTTATGTAATAATAATATTTTGGGGGTTATTTTGATAAAATTTTAGGAAGGATTGTGAGGACTACTCTCAACATTTTGTAAAGAATATTTAAATATTTTTATATTGTTAATCGCATGCTTAAGTTTTAATTATTGTTATCTTATAGATGATCAAGGGTGATTTTCTTTAGCCGTAAATATGGAATATATATATATATAAATATAATTCTTATAACATATTGATGATGTATTTATATGTAAAATATAGTGATCATATTATATATAAAATCTAAAAAATTCATTGATTTTTGTTATTAATTAAAAAAATCTATCACTAGACTTTTTGGACTTTATATACAACGTCGATCACTATATTTCACATACAAATATATCATCAATATGTTAGAAGAATTATATATATATATATATATATATATATTATTTCAATTATAAGGCTAAAGAAAATAACCTTTGATCTTAATAAAATACCAATAATTAAAACGTAAACATGTTTTTAGCATTATCACAGATTTAAATCGTTTATCTTTTTTTTTTTTTCAAAAGTGTAGGGAATAATCGCCATAATTCTTTCTTATAAAACTTTATCAAAATATCCTTCAAAATATTATTATCCCATAAAACTACAAGTATATGTCTCATATATGTGTGTGTGTGTGTGTGTGTGTATATCTATATATATATATATATATATATATTAGTTTTTAATCTTGATTTAAGCCTGTAAGAAATAGCTGCAAGATCTCTTTATTTTTAAAACAAAGGCTTGTCGAAAAGGTGTAATAAAAAATCAACTAAAAAGTAACTTTATCCAATCATAATTAGTTATGCTTTTATCATCAATTCTAAATAAAATAAAATAAAAAAAGCTCTAACAGTGGTGCACACCCAATAGGCTGATCTCCATTGGGCCAAGCCCAATAACAGGGCTTATTAGACCCACGGCCCACCTTTAATTGGACTCGGCCCATCTTCTGAGTCTTCATCTTAGGTTTTGATTTGCTGATTACAACCTTCTTTCCTTGATCTTCTTTATCTGAAATACAAATGAAAGGAAATCTATATCTATATCTAAATATGCAAAATAAAAATAGGACATCAACATCTATAATTATATAAAAGCAAGACAGTTTGGTTAAATTACAGTTTTGTCATTTTTTCGCCAAAGCTGTTTATTAAGTTTTTATTCAGGTACCTCATTCACAAAACATCGTAAACTGTGCCTGCAGGTGGTATGACAAAAATTTTGGTAGTTTGTTCAGCTATCAATAAAAAATTAATACATCTATTATTTCATTTGTAGTCTATTTTTAAGTATTCCTGTAAAACTTAAATTAATAATAAATATTTTTTTTATTTATAGTAATATTTTCTAATCCTCTTACATTTTGATTTATTTATTAAATTCTAAAAAAAAAGAGATCGGATGTTATTGGACATGGGGAAGTAGGATAGTGCATAAATGGTTGACCAATAAGTCAATAACCTTCTTTTACTTTTTTATTTTATTTTAATTTTTTACCTTAATTTTAAAAACTTATAACTTTTACGTCTCAACTTATTTTTTCATGAAAAATGTATCAAATAATTTATTTTTTCAAGATCTTTAATTTGATATTCATATTGCGTAAAAAAATATTTTTTAGATTAATTGTAATATATTTGATATTAAAAATATTTTTATATAAATAAAATTGTGAGATTTTTATACAAAATAAAATTATATTTTGTATATCATGAATTTTTATTTTAGAAAAATATATTATTATTTTATAAATTTATTTATTTATTACATAAAATTAACAAAATCTCACAATATGTGATAATGCAAACAAAACAAAATACAAAATATATTAATTAAATTACTATTAATTATAATTTACGGAAAAATACTAAAAGAAATTTGGTGGGAATAGATTAGGCTACTCAGACAAAAAACCTACGCCCAACCTATATGGAGTCTTGTTTGACCTAACCTATTTAACAAATAGAACATATTTAAATTATTTTATAGCCTATTTCATTTTATCCGTCTAACCATAAAACCGTCTTACACACATCAAGAAAGGAACTTCACAGAAATTAACACCTACTCAACGAAATTTAGCGCTTACAATGAGGCAATCGAATGCTCCATGTTTAGAATTCAAGCTCTATAATAGCAAGTTCTACAAACCAACTAAACAAGACTGACAAATTTAAAATCGAAGGTGAATATGTGGATCCGATCTTGGACTCATTATCATAAGGTTATGGCTGTAGCATCACAGTGCAGGCAAGGATGGAAGCATTAGACCTGGCCCGATGAGCCCGTTGCAAAACGTAGGCCCATCAAGCGTTGTCTTGCTCTCCACTCTTGGGTTACTCCCAGCACTGCTGTTGGATACAGACCCGTGTGACCCTCTAATATCCCCAAACCGAGGGCTGTGATCCCAGTTCTCGATCAGGTTTAGAGCCTGAGAATTCTTGCATTCGCTCGGGGTATGCAGTGCCTCACCTAAAGGCCCTCCCATGGAACGTTGCCATGAAACAGGAACCCAGTTGTTTGGCCTTTGGCTTTGCTCACTAGTAACACCACCAACGCCTAGCCCCATTTGGGTTGGTTCGATAGATAATCTCAAGGGAGAGGCTCTGAGCTTTTCACCGGCCGGAGACACGGTAGAAGACATGAGATCGGAAGTGATGGCAATCGAGAGTTTGGTCCCATCATTGAAATGATGATCAGAATTGGCGTAGTTTGTGCTGTTGATAAGAGATGAGGTCTTGTTTAAAGGGTTGAGTAGTGAGTCGGTGCAGACCGAGCCAAACTCCGGGCGATGCAAGAGGCTGAGGCTCTTCGAGGCACCTCCTGCAGGCCCCACAGATGCTGATGTGGAGGAACCCGTAGGAGTCGGCTTTCCGCTAGTCGTGGTGGTTCCAGAGACTTCCACAGGCTTTCTTGAACGATGGCGGCCTCTGTTGATATGCCGCTCGCAGTATTTCTGGTCGGGAACTGCATCACGTGCGCACCGCCACTTCTTCCCATCTGTCCTTCGGCAACGCCCTGGTTCAGGATCAGTATTGGAGAATCCCAGATGAAAATTAGCACCCCATCCCACTGTACAATTTGCCATTCAAAGAAACAATGTCAATTTACATTCCCATAAGCCAAAAATAAAAATTATCTGCCCTGGAGAAAGAAAGAGGAGAGAGAAGAAGCTCACAAGCATTGGGTCTCAGGAGAGAGAAGCAGGAGAAACCAGAAGACTCCAAAGCTTTTCTAATGGGATTAAGTAGGGAAGAAGGTATAGGGACATTTGCAGTAATGTATTTGTAGATCAAAGCTTGGTGTTCTAATTCCATCCATTGAGATGCAGTGAAAGGACCTCTCAGCCCTCCATAACCAAAACCTGAATATCATTACAAAACACACACACACACACACAATGAAACAGCCATAACTTAAAGATAAAATCTTTTCTGGTATGAGTAAAGAACCACGAATCCACGATGCGTGTAAATATATGGCGAAAAACACTCGGGTTCAAGAAACAGTGAACAATCAAACAGAGGGATCCAAGCCCTTACGGCAAGACAAAAGACACTGTTCTTACATAGTTGTAAGGACAAGATTTGAAAGATAACCAACAGATGTTTATGTGACAAGTGACAAGACCATCCAACTATTAACAGCAAAGCAGAACTCAAATCAGAAATAACTAATCTTATCAACTACATTTATAGCCACTTGCCAAAAACCACAGATTTTTTACTTCATTGAAGACTCAGAAAAATGAACTTATTACAGCAAGAATTGCAATTTAAGACCAAATTTAGAAGGGTATATGCATTTGCAATTGCACTGTTAGAGCAAACAGAATATTCTTAAGATAAATTTCCAAAACTGTTCCTACGGCTAAGGAAAATAGAAATAGAAATTCGAATTGTTTCAGATATTTTCTTCTGTTCTTCTTATCTCACCTTACCATGAAACCAAACAGTGAATTAAATAAGAAAAGAGATAATAAAAAAAAAGAGAATAGTTTATAAGCTATATCCCTGTGCTACAACGATGATTAAAACGGCAGAGGTTGAAATGGGCCCAAAGATCCACTGTCCATCAAGGGCGGAGGTTAAAACAAACGCTCAGATCCGATATTGAGTCGCCAAGAAAAAGCAAAAGTCCATCAACCATGGCGGCGGCCGCCAGGGGCAACCCCAGAAAAGCTCTCTCTCTCTCTCTCTCTCTCACACACACACATGTCTCAAGACAGAGAAATGGGCTAGACATATATGAATATAATAAATATCTCACAGCATTTATGCATATCACATGTTCGAGTAAAGTAAGAAAGCTACAACATTTATCCAAACCTGAGCTTCTATTAATGGCACTCGATGTGTGGGTGTAAAACGGAAATGCCACAGACTGCGGGTTATGGGGAGAGAAGCTGAGCATCTGCGAGTTGGGGGAGGAGAAACTAAGCATTTGCTGATGTTGTTCAGATAAACCACTGGTATTATCACATCCCTGAAAAGGAATTTTCGGACAAGAAGAAGTCTTGGCAAGTTTGAAGGCCCTCAAGTCATCTTCATCTACCGTACTTCCCTGCTTCAGAAATCCAGATCCATAGAATCTGTGTGTGTTGACATCAGCATCAGTCTCTGTAGCAAAACTGCCGCCATTGTTGGAGGGTGCAGTTGCTGAGTTTGAACAGAGTAAGTTATCCAAGCCCACCACCCCAAAATCCATAACAGCCAAGATTACAGAGGAACCATTCAGCTGAAATGGAGAAATAAATCATTGCTGAGGGAGACAAAAGATTGGTGCGTTGGGGGAAGGACCATCTTACCTCTCTCTCTCTCTCTCACTGTGTAGGTGCTATGTTTGGTGAAGCAGAGCTGAAAAGGGGAAATCACACTGGTTTTTGCTTAGTTGAGATTGATGTTTGTCAAAGGAAAAATAATTGGAGCGGGTGGAGGGGGGCTGTCTGAAAGTTTTGGTACAGACAACCTACTTCCTATAACAGGAGTGCGTACCTTCGTTTATATATATATATATAATATATATGTATATATGTGTTTGTGTTTGTGTGAACGGTACACCCCGAAGGAAACTAAAAAACAATTGTATCATAATTGTTTAATATACCCTATTGTTACGTTGTATGGAATAATATGATTCTTGTTGCATCTCAAATAACGTAAGGAAGCATTCACACGGATACATATATTTTTATGATTTAAGAATTCACTTATTTTAGCCGAGTAAAATATTTAAATAACCAACGGGATAGAAATTATATCTCGATGGTATTAAGCTTTCATATATATATAGTGAGTTTATTGTATATATTATATTGTTTAACTAAAAATTATTATTTATTTATTTAAAAAAATATTTTTTTTAATGTAATAAATTAGTACTAATTTTTTTAAAGTAAATAGGTAATATTTTTTAATTAAAAAAATAATGCTATAAATTATGGTGTATGCGGTACATGCGATTCATATAAAGTTTTGTTATATATGTGTGTGTGCGCACTCGCGTGCGCCTCTGGGATATTTTTAGAATTTCACGTCTGTGAAATCTTACGCACATATGAAACGGTTGTACGCGTGACGCAATTTAAGCTATTACTTGTTTAACTATAAAGTATCACTATGTTTTAAGTGTATTACTACTGATTAATTATCTTAATAAATAGTGATACTTTATAGTTAAATAAGTAATAACTTAAATAGTGTCATACGTGCAACCGTTTCACAGAAAACTTTGAAATCTTAAAGGGTTTGGTGGTGGTTTTAAGAAAATGATTCGAAAATATTTGTTCTTATCAAGTAGTTATAAAACATTTTGGCATATTAAATTTGGTTAAATATAATCGATATTTGTCTTTCTATAGTGTTTAGGTTCAAAAATGAGTGTATTTGAATTGTTTAATTTTTTAATATTTTTTTCTTTTAAGAAAAGAAAATTTAAGAAAAAAAAGAAAAAAAGATTGCATACTTAAAAATATATTAGTATTTACACGATATATAATAATTATGATAATATAAAAATAGTAATATATTTTATCAAATAAAATTGTATACATATATAATATATATTTTTAAATATTTTGTTTTAAATTCAAATATCGATGAAAATGTTAGAAGTTATGAAAAATTGTCATGAAAAAATAAAAAATATATTATAATTGAATGTCATAATATTTTAAAATAACAAGTAATTTTGACGGAAAAATCATAATTTACTATTTTTTTATTGAGGTTCACTTATTCAATATAATATATATATATATATATATATATAAATTGTGCCAAAACAAAATTACCGAAATGTCCTTGAAGATAAAATTGGGAATCGAGCAATATAAATACAACACACACACACACATACATATATATACATATATATATATATATATATATAATTAACCTAATTGGTGAAGCCACCCTAATTTGCTAATTGGGTATAGACTCTTCTTTTTATCTGTTGGATTGCAAACCAGCTGTAATTATAGATTCACGCCAGTCAAATCTCAAAAAGTCTATAGGCTAATAAATTGTTCTACCTACAACATTATATTTTATTTAAATAATATTAGCTAAATCAGATATTATATTATATTATATGTTTGAGGTCTTATAATTTTATATTTTATTTAAATAATATTAGCTATATCAGATTAATTATTATTTTATGCTCTTTTACTTTATATACATGTACATTCATTATAAAGAACTACAATAAAAATAGTAAATTATAAAATTTCGCCAAAATTACATTGTACAGAAAATTAGATAATTAATCAGATTTTTTTTTTTGTTTTTCACTATAATTTTAAAATGCTCCTAATTTTTTACAAAAGAATATATCAAATTAAATATAAAATGTTTTCTTAGATTGATTATTTTACATTTTGATATTTAAAATATTACTATATAAAATAAAATTGTGAGAATTCTATTTATAACAAAATATCATTAAAATTATATTTTATATATTTATATATTTTGTTGATAAAATTATGTTATTATTTTATAATAATTTATTATATTATCATAATTATTACGAATTTAGCAACGCATAAAAGAAATATATAACATGTAAAATTAACTTATGGTTGAAATAAATAAATGTTTAACATTTCATCCTTTAATTTCTACTTTAAAAAAAAAATGATACAATTTATTATAATTTTATTACGAAATTAAAGGATGAAATGTTAAACATTTATTTATTTCAACCATAAGTTAATTTTACATGTTATATATTTCTTTTATGCGTTTTACATTGTTAATAATTATGATAATATAATAAATTATTATAAAATAATAACATAATTTTATCAACAAAATATATAAATATATAAAATATAATTTTAATGATATTTTGTTATAAATAGAATTCTCACAATTTTATTTTATATAGTAATATTTTAAATATCAAAATGTAAAATAATCAATCTAAGAAAACATTTTATATTTAATTTGATATATTCTTTTGTAAAAAATTAGGAGCATTTTAAAATTATAGTGAAAAACAAAAAAAAAATCTGATTAATTATCTAATTTTCTGTACAATGTAATTTTGGCGAAATTTTATAATTTACTAAGTTTTACATTGAAATTTATTATAATTTTATTATATTTATAATCCAATTATTTCAATTTTTATAATTCAAACACAACCTAAAAAAATTGTTTCAAGGAAGAATATTCTATCTGAATTTCTTTTAGAAAAAAAGAAAAGGAATAAAACATATCTATGAATAATAAAATCACCCTAAAAATTAATTTGAATTTTCTTCTTATTTATTTTGAATTTGTGATTGGTTCGTATTATTTACTTTTTTATATTGATTTTTTCCCCAAATATTTAGAGCACAAAAAACTTTTTTCGTTTCTCATACCTATTACATATTTTGAAATAAGTTATTAGATTAGAAATATGCTAATTTTGTTTGATTTGTGTATTCTCTCCAAGAAAAAATCAAATTAGATACAAAAAAAAATAAAAAATATATCGTCTCTAATTATTTGATATTTGTTTTTTTTATTTCTGATTACATGATATCCGTCTTTACACTAAAGTAGTAACTCATTTGAAAGGAAATATTTCATCGCTAAAATATTTGTTACTAAAATTTAGAAACGAAATATTTCCATCTCTAAATTTTGTGAGCATATTTTCATCTCTATTATAAAACTAAAAACCAAATACGTACAAAAATAGGGTGAATTATCTTCTTCTATTACATTTATTTGATAATTTATTATCAATTATACACTAATAAACTAAAATATTTTTATGCCACTTTATATCACCATTTTAATTTTATTTTGTTGTTATTTAACGATAGATATTATCTATTACTAATTCTGAAAAAACTCTTGTATGATTCATGGTGGATGGTCTAATTGTACATTAGATATATGTCAAGTTTGGTAACTTCATTTTTTATTAGACCATTTTACCCTTCTTGTACACTCATATACATATGCACAACGAATGAAATTGTCTCTCTCAGAAAATATGCATACTATTTTATTGTTTATTTTTTCAAAAAAACATTTATTCTTATCTGAAAATTGACTCGAGCGTGGGAGTGTTTTACCAGAACCCTTCTGACAAGATTTTTTTAAGTGTGTTAAACATTCTTATTGAAGATATCTATGAATCTTCTCAAGATACAATTGACCGAACAAAATATATACCTTTTTATTTTTATTTTTTATTTTAATATCTTTGTTAATGGGAAGAAGAGAAGGAGGAAATAAAATTGAGGAAATTAGTTGTTAGAAAGACAAGTTAATGAAGTGTGGGAATTTGAGGAGAAAAACATTTGTGTGAAAAGGAGTGTTCCCAATGCATGACTGCAGAAAACGATTTATTGTATTGGGAAAACACTACAATTATTTAATGATCCTACAAAATAGTCTGCCTCGGAAATTAGTTTGGTTTCTTACATTAGCTTTATATTAATTAAGTATGACCTACGGCTGTCTATTATTCACCATTCATATCCAAATTACATTAATGTTTTTCATTATTTATATGACCACGAGCACGAGCACTAGCACTATATTAACATATGTTGATGTTATATGAACAGAGATTTATGGAAATGTATATATATGTGTATGTAGGTTAGGTATGTAGTGACGATATTATTTTTTCTGATTACAGCCTTATTAAAATTGGACAAAAATAAAGAAAATAATAAATTGTCGAGACAAATATGAAGAATGAAGATCCCGACAAATTCATAACCCCGCCTTAAATAAAGGAAGTATAATAAGGAATATAGTAATTGAGATAGGTAAGAAGATACTCCATAAAAGTATATAGGATCTCTGGTCTCTAGGGTTGGAAAATTGTTCTTCACTCGATGTATTATTATGTATGTGGTGCCTTCGCCCTACAATGCATCCTATTATCTCTTTGGTTTTTGTTTCTCTCTCCTCTTCCCCATGTCTAGAATAGATTGTAGCCCATTTTTCTTTGTGGATTGAAGATGTTGTACTCACCAATGTATTCTCTCATTCATTGTTAACTAATAGATTCCCTCTCTCTCTCTCTCTCTATATATATATATATATATATATAAGTGATTTATGAAATTGAAAGAGTAATAATTTATTAAGTAATTTAGGTGGCGTGCTAGAAGCACGTGACCCCAAGTTCAATGTGATACATTGAACAAGTATTTTTTAATATAATTAATTAATAAGTAGATAAGTTTAAATTTCAAGAAAATAGGGTGGGATTAAATGAAGCCCGGAGAATAAGGGTGAGAGATGTTCCCTTTTGGATCAAATTCCAATGAATATAGGCACCACTCATGACATCAACTATCCCCCAACAACCACCCATTCTTTTCTAATTTCAATTCACCCCAAATTACCATCTTTTATATATATATATATATATATATATATAATAGTAAAATGAATGTTATATGTTTGAAAGATTTAGTTTTTTTCAAATTATGAAAATATTTATATTTACAGCAGATATGTTAGTATAAAAATAGTATAAAAATAAAAATATATTAATAACTTTATCAAAATTAACATTAGTGGTATAAAAATTTGTATAATAAATTTATCATTTATTTTTAATTTGATAATATTTTATGAGCGAATATGAATTTTGTGTGAAGTTAATATTCTAAGTAAAATGTAATATATATATATACACACACAAGTGTTTATTTTTATTTGTTAATTCAACGACACTTTTTTTTGTAAGCTATAATATTTTAGATATAGGATGTGTTTGACAAAATCTTAGATTGGTCGTAGATATTTTTAATAAAAAATATTTTTAAAAAATATGTTTCTTCAATATTGTTGTACAATATTCAATTTGAAAGTGATTATAAATAAAAATATAAAATTTAATTTTGTTAACAATACGATAAAAAAATATTACAAATTAACATTCTTACAGTTGCAAAAATTATCCATTATTGTCAGAAATAGATTAATTTGGATAATGATTGACTCCGTGATTTTATATATTTGAATTTGATGTAAATTTAGTATGTTTTCAATCAACATCCAAAACTTTTAAACAAATCAATATCCAAATTTTCAGTAGATTTAATATGTCTAAAAATCATGAAAAATTATCAATGATATTTGATTTGAATTTTTTAAATGAATTCATACTCAAATATGAAAATTATAAATTCAGATATTAAGTATAATTAATATTTTTATCTGTTAAAATTATATAATAAAAAATTAATTTATTTATTTAACATTTAATACGGGTCTATAATGGCTAGATGATCAATATCATTATCATATCACTATAAACTTTGTGTTTGTGTATGGATAATAAAACAAATCTTGGACAAGAAATGAAAATATATACTTACTTTGAGAGAAAAAGTAATTCAGTTAGAATCAGAAAATTCCATGAATTAAAAAAAAAAAAAAAAAACCCATGCTATGTTTGATTTTTTTTATTCTGTCCATATTTATACCGGTGGTTATGATTATATGATATGATATTATAAACATTATTATTTTATGTAATATTGTATTTAAAATATTTTATCGAGCCTAGTTCTTAAAATTTAGTGACAACACCTCACAAAATAATGATATGCATAAAAAAAATCGATCCTTAAATTATTTCATAATAATAATAATAATAATAATAATAATAATAATAATAATAATAATAATAATAATAATAATAATAATAATAATAATAAGGGTGTTTCTAAAGCCACCACTAAATATATTTTGCACACCACATTAATTTTACTCATAAAATTAGATATAATGTAAATGACATAAATATCCTTATTTAAAAATTTAAAACATACACAAATTTTAATTTTTAATAAATTAATAAATATGTATTAATTTGTGTGTGGATGAAATAAATATTTATATATTAAAAATTAAAATTTGTGTAAGTTTTTAATTTTTAAATAAAGGTATTTATGATATTTACATTATATCTAATTTTATGAGTAAAATTAATATGGTGTACAAAGCAAATTTAGTAATGGCTTTAGAAAAATCCTAATAATAATAATAATAATAATGGTTCACACCCATCTTATATTTTCATGATTCTTTCTTATTTAATTGGTGTAAGACTTTATTCATAAAGATGTTAAACGGGCTAGTCCTGTTGGTTTTGGGTTAGCCGTAACGGGTTTCGGGTTAATTGGGCCTTGATTTAATCGGGTCAATTTAAACGGGCTTGATTATGGTGAACCTAATCGTAATCCTACCAGTTTTTGGGCTAATCGGGCCACTATCGGGCTATGAGTCAAAATAGTCAAATTATATATTTAAATTTAAAATTTTAATTAAATGCATATGATGCTCTATTTAAAATACAATTTTAGATAACATTCAAAAATTATATATTTTAGAACTTTTATATCACTATACAAAATTTAAAGGTTCAAACATTTAACTCATATACACTATTTCATGCTCTCAATTATAGCTTTAAGAGCATTCACTGCCATAAAATTTGAAATCATGTTACATTTAAGTTCTAAATTTAAATGACAGTATTTAGAATCTTCTAGTAATTAAATATAAATTTTAATATCTCCTATTAAAAATCAAATATGGTATATGAAAAATAATTAAAATGGTGTATATTATTAATTTGATATTAAAAAATAGACAATTAAGAAGAAAAGTTCGAGCTATTGAGCTAGCCCTAACCTAACGGGTTAGCCTTATAGGGCTTCGGACTAATCGGACTCAAATTAAAAGAACTAATTTTTAAACGGACTAATAAAACCAAGCACTAACCCTAAAAATTTTGAACTAGACCCTTTTAACATCCCTATTTATTCAACGGTTATAGCGATATTTTATTTTCAAGAAATGACTTTTTTCTTTTTGGAAATGTACTTGTTCAACATCATTGTTCAATCTAATTGACTATACATCTTCACTGTGTTGCCGGCACATGTTTTATGCGAATCTCATATTATATCGTTTTCTGAGATACCTACTCCATCCAGTCGGCTAGCTTTTCTAACCGAGTTTCGGGCTATTGTACTTTGGGGCGCACACCTTACGTTTTGATGGGCCGGCCCGTGAACCCTATCTAATAAATGAAGATATATGGTTTAGTGGGTAGCCCATAGATTTCTTTGGGCCTCAGAAGTATAAATTGGGCTGGATTCAAAAGTAAGATTTTTCTACTAATAATAAATAAATAAACGATAATTATAATAAATTCTATTAAACCATGTTTCAAAAATATTTTTTATCCAAAAAAATAAATTATATTTTAAATTTAATATCTCATTTTATTAATCAAATTAAAATATTATAAATTTTCATTTCACAAACAAGTAATACAGGTTATAATTACAATAACTCTAATCTCTCTGATTATAATTACATCAGTCTTTCTTGATTATGAAATCCCCTTTTTAATAGTTCTTGAAGTTCATGATTATTTGTAATAACTTTCAATTTTTCTTTTATGTTCTTCTTTAGGTAAATTAAGTTATATAATATATTTTCTCACAAAAAGTTATCTATTTGTAGTTATGTAATAAAATTTATTTAAGATAGACTAATCTATATAATAATATATTTTGAATAAAACATTATATATCTAACTAAAATGAGGTATTTCTATCGTCTTCTTGTTCAGTAATACTTATTTAATTAAAATATAAAAATATAGTTCAGATCAAAATATATAAACGTAAATTTTAAATCCGTGCAATCGGTGCTGATCCAATCGCAATTTAATTTATTTAATATTTCTATATAATAAACTGATTAAATGCAAGTTAATCTCACTATAAATATTTCATAATTCAATTTTTTTTAAAGTCAAATCTTAATCATAAAAGGTGAAGATTCGTGACTAAACTATAACTTATTGATAACCTCAACAGTCAGGGTTATGCCACGTGTCAGACGGATATGATAGTCAAAGAATTTAATAAAGAATAATAAAATTCAAACTATCTATTAAAAAATATATATATATAATATATAATATATAAATACACAGACAAATAATGGGTTAGACCAATGGGAAAATAGTATATATATATATAAATATATAGACACAAATAAAACAAGAATTTAGATTCCTACTTGGATAGTGATTGAAACCCTGGACGTGTTGTACTCCTAACACATTTCAGATTGAACTCTCCTCACTTTTGGGACCCTTTTATTATTATAAGATAAAAAGAATCCTCAATCTCTCTCTCTCTCTCTCTCTCTCTCATAACTTTCCCCCCAATTTTTTTCTCCAAAAAACCCTAGTTTCTTGGCACTCACCTCTGTTGTTTCCCCTCTCCTTTTCCTATTCCAGGTTAATTCGTTTGCGCAATTCCGAAACTATGGAGGACGCGGAGCAGAATAAGTTGTTTGTTGGTGGCATTTCCTGGGATACGACGGAAGATGTGCTGAAAGAGCATTTTGGCCAGTACGGCGCCGTTTTGGGCTCTGTCATTGCTCGCGATCGGAATTCGGGTCAACCTAGGGGGTTCGCTTTTGTTACCTTCTCTGAATCTTCGGCTGTTGATCGTGCTCTTGAGGAATCCCATCAAATTCTGAGCAGAACGGTCTGTTTTCTTCTTCTTCTTTTTTTTGTTTTTGTTCCACTTTTAGGGTTTCCTTCTTCTTTTCTGGATTTTTATGGATTTTTAAGATGTGATGCTCGCCCCTCCCCCCTTCCGTGCTTGTCGGTAGGCCAAAGTTTGAATGTCTGGGTTTCAGGTAGTATTGTGTATCAATGCATGGCTTGGAACATTGTATATTTTCCGTGAGTGGTCTTTCTCATCGTCCTGCTTTTTGTTTGCGCTTGTGCATCGGCTGTTTTTCAAATTCGAATATTTTGACTTTCAGGCATGTTGGGATGTTAGGTCTTCTTCTGTAGTCTAGTTGGAATTTTGTTGTGCTTTTACTTGTTCAAACATCTATTGTTTTGTTATAAAAATACAAGGTTTTTAGGCTGTCTTTGTAGCTGTCTGTGTGTGTGTTGATTGTTTGCCTGGTAGTCAACGATTTTATATTTTGGTAAGCTTAGCATTCATTTGATGCCTGTTTTCAGAGTTGTTCATAATTTCTATGATGTCATTTATTTATTTATTTATTTATTTTTAATACTTTGAACGAAGATAGGTATTTTTTCTTGTAATACTGTTAATGCTGGAATGGTGATCTTGGTTCACTTGCTATTGTCCCATCCTGATTTGGTCGTTGATAGCCTGGGGGTATTTAATTTTTCAAGTGTCTATCTTCACTTGTCTTACTACAGGTGGAAGTGAAAAGGGCTATTCCAAGAAATGAACAACAGAGCCAACTACAGCAGAATAGGGGATTGAGTAGGAATAATGGTAGAACTAACAGTAGGAGCAATGATCAGTTTAGGACAAAGAAGATTTTCGTAGGGGGTTTGTCAGCTAACTTGACTGAAGAAGAATTCAGAAGTTACTTTGAGAAGTTTGGTAGGATTACTGATGTAGTTGTGATGCACGATAATTTGACTCACAGGCCAAGGGGATTTGGTTTCATTACTTTTGACTCTGAGGATTCTGTAGAGGAAGTTATGAAGAAGAACTTTCATGAATTGACTGGAAAGCTTGTGGAGGTCAAAAGAGCTGTCCCAAAAGATGGGATTAGCAGTAGTAGCTTTGGTTATAATGGTAGGTCAGGCGGTGGAAGAAGCCCTAATTTTAACTCTCATCAGCAGGATAGTTATGCTCCTTTCAATTCAAGGTTTGGTTATTTCCCTGCTGGATATGGCAATATTGCTGCTTACCCGTACGGGACCGGAATTTTCAATACTGGTTATCCTTCTGGAGGGTATGGTGGATTTGGTTATGGGCTGCCCCCAGTTGGCCCAAGGAGTCCTTGGAACCCTGCTATGGTTGGCATTAGGGGAGGTTTCTTGCCTTACGGAAGTGCTGGTCCTGTCTATCCCACCTACGTAAACGGTGGGGCTGGAATGATGGGCCTTTCTGTGAATGGATATAGTGGGATGTTTGGAGCAGATGCTCAGGTTGCAGGTGATTCTACCCCCTCTCGGGCTGGTACAAACAGTGTAGAGGCAAATTCTTTGGGATCTGGTAGAGGCTTTGGAGGTCCGGCCAGCAAACAGAGTCAAAGAGTTAATGCTAACTCAAGCTGACCTACTTGATGTTCTCGATTGTGCATATTGACATGTTAGAAGTTTCTGCCACTGACGGGGTTGGGTATCATTATTCCATGTTCATGCTTTAGATACCTTTCCAATTCTTCTAAAGATTTGGTGTGTTTTTTCTTATTTTTAGATTCGAAAATTCATGGATTCTGAATTCAGTCATTGTAATATAATTTTTTCATATCTATTTTTCCATACCGCATTTTTATTTCTTCTGACAAAATGTTGGTGGCCAGTGGCCATGCTCTGGAATCGAAGTTTTTGATCCCCGTGGACCAGTTTCGTTTACTCAGGCTGGCCAAAGGTATGTTCCGATTGTTGCTTGGAGGACGCTTGATATGTATATGAAGTGCTTGCATTTGATCAATTATAGTTTGTTTCTTGGTCGGTCTCTTAGCAATCAGAAGCAGATTTCCTTGATGCCTGTAATGTTCTGTGCTCACTGCTTGAGTTACGGTGACAGTCTTCACGTGGTATATATACTCTTTGAACCAAGGTAATATAAATAATAGCTGGCCTAAGCTACATTTTCATTGTAATATTAGCTCATAATGATTGCCTTGTTTCCATCTATTGAATGGGATTTTTTTTTTTCCTCGACGTGAATTTGATCCCCAAATTGAATAATTTCTGTTTCGGTTTTTCTAAATAACGAGAAGGTTTTTATTTGAACGGTGGGTGGATTTGAACGGTGGGTGATGGACTTAGACATGCTTACGGTTCTGATTCAAAATTGGAACTGACGGTCAATGTTCAACCAAACTGTTTATGCGGTTTTGAACCGGAACTAATTGAATATTGACTGATTTCAAACTGTTGGTTTCAAGTTCGGTTTTGATTTTGAACTGGCAATGTTTAGTTTGTTTCCATGGGAGCTAAACTATAAAATACTTAGTGCAGTAATTTTGAAGGTTATTTGTCGGGGAACTGACAACGGAGATGTCAATGATGCAGACAAATTCATTTTCTTAGTTTCCCCCAAAGCATGAGATGACGTTCCACAAGCTTTTTATTCCGTGTAATTAATTATTTATTGAATATATTTGTAATTTATGAGCTTATACAAGCCTAAATAAATTTAATAAATATATATTATAAATTTATTTATCTATCAAATTATTAGAAAAGGATTAATATAGTTTGAAAAAGATATAATATCTATAATCTTATTCTAACTACTATCATTAATTAGATTTCTTCTTCTTATATTTATCTTAAAGTAAATGTTTAGCTATTATGAATGACACTGATAACCTATTTACCGTTTTATTTTGTACAATTTGAATTTTAATAATGATTTTTTTAACCTTTTATAATTCCATATATTATTTTTAAATACAAACAAAAAAAAAAGTAAATATGCATACTGATACTATACTAAAAATTTTATATTCCACATTTTCGATTCCATACACCTATTATATTAAAATCTCAATATTTTTCCAATCCTATATATAATCAAATCTTAAACTAAACTTAAACTTAACTAATAAAAAATAAAAATTATCATAATATTATTATGTCATTTGAATTTTAAATAATAGGATATGATCGTAAAAATAAAAGATATTGATTAAATGTAAATCTAAAAGAAAAACACGATGTTTAAGCAATTAGCCCTTGTTTAAGGGTAATTGCACCACCGCGTAATTTTATATTTTTACGCAAAAAAATAAAAGATATTGATTAAATGTATATTTATAAGAAAACCATGATGTTTAAGCAATTAGCCTTGTTTAAGGGTAATTGCACCTCCTCATAATTTTATATTTTTGCACCAGAGCTCCCCATAATTTTAAAATTGTACAAAACCTCCACATAATTTAATTAATTGTGGACAAATCCTCTTTTTGTGAATAATAGTTAATGTATTAATTTTTTAATTGATATCCTCAAATTAATTTATTTTTTTCTTTCTTTGCTTTAAGTTTTATTTGATTTCAGTAAACCATATTGAAGTATCATACGTGGGAATTTGGAGTCTCGCACAAAATTATTTTATATGCTTACGAACCTAATAATAAGCTAACAAGTTGAATATTGCCATGATTGAAATTAGTGTATATATATATATATATTGCCATAGAGAAAATTAAAGCTTGTTGTATTTTTTGTCTTTAATTTACAATAGTGGCAATAACAATACCCACTAGATGGTAAGTTCGGGGCCGCCTCATCGAGACATGCAACAATGATTGTGGTGTTACTATTATCAATTTTATGGTTGATCGAGTTCATGCACTTGCAACATTTGTTGGGATTGAGCTAGATTTCGGGAGGACATTGAGTTGAGCCTTTTAATATGAGTTAGGACAACCTTTAAACTAGTGTTATAAAGAGTTAATAAGTGTTGTTACCTTTGGTTGGTCGCGAGGTTTTTAATGAGGCCCGTCCCGGTTTCAATTGGGGTTTTCCGCGAATTTTTTTCACTGTTTAGGTTTTTCTGTTGGCCTTTGTATTATGAGGCACATTCTGTTCTCACATAATTCTAGAGAACTGTGTTGATTCCCACCCCATACGGGTAGGATTGCCTTGGTTTGTACACCCTCAGATATGTCTAAATACTTCGTATATCATATTCTTTTTTATTTATTTAATTCCGCGTTTTCGACAAAAAAAAAGTGTTGTTACCTTTGAAATGTTCTATGAAATGACCTAAAGTTGTACATCGTTTGTCATAAAAGGATTCTTTTGTGATCCAAATAAAAAAAAATTATAGGAAAACTCAAGAACATGATACGTAATCTTAATCAACAATAACATATTTATATCTAACATCCGCGTGGAAAATTACAAACATAGCATCTCTTGAAAACCCAACCCATGCACATGCATGAAGAGTTTGTGCATTGTAAAGATTTTGTTTTGCCTCAATTTCAGTCAACCACAATCAAAAGCTTAATAAAGAGTCATTTATTAGTATGACTAATATAATATCTATAATAATTGACTAACACAATAAATTATAAGAAACTCATATAATCCACAAATTTGTCTACAATTACTTGCACACATATAAGCAAACACCAAAACTTCACCAATTCTTCAACAAAAGGTTATGATAAATCATTAAAGTAGTAGAAAAATTTTGGGAACCCTTAAATGAGCCATAAATGTCCTTATTTATAGAGGTCAATTATTAGCTTTACATGGTATAGGTCTTGCGTTAGTGTCTTAGAGATCAATGTTTTTGTGATGGTGGATCTTCGAATAGCGTGTTTATACTTTTTGTAGGTTTATAGGACATGTAATTTATCATTTTTTCGACCGAAAATGATATTAAAAAGATCTTATGTCCCTCGTCAAACAAGACACTTTTAAGAATCTTAAATATATATTATATGTGTCTTTCTCAGAAATAGAGTGACACACACATATATATATATACACATACATATATACTGAAGTTATAAGAAGACTAGAATTATTTTTTTTAAAAATCATTTTTCAGCCCAATTGTAAATCTAGACAAGTGTTTGATGTAAATTCATATGTTGGTTTATCGCTCTAATATTGTTATGTCATTACTATTCTATTGGTTTTGTTTTCTTCTATGTTTCATTTTCCAATATTAAATATATATTTGTACGTATAATATATTAAATTAAATTTTTTCGTAATTTTTAAATTGCCACTCATATTGTACATATTAAAAATAATATATTGAATTCGAAAAATACAATTGGTTATTCATTTATCATTGTGTTAGATTGAATTATTTATCGTATCCTCAACTACTTGAGTTGGGCTCCAAATAAAAAAAATTTAAATAATTTCTTAAAATAAAATTATCAAATATTTTAAAATATCAAATAAGAGCAAAAAATTTATGTAATTTATTTTTAATCTTAATTTTATTCAATAAATAAATGTATATCTTATTAATATAATTATAATTGTGATAATTGTAGCAACATATTATCTATCACGCCAACAACTATTTTAATTAATAAACACTTATTCATTCTAAGCTAAATAAACCTAGTAAAAAGAAGATTGATTCTTTATAATGATTTAATAACAACAAAATTAGCTAATATGCCCACAAAAATAATAATAATAATATTCAACAAATATAGAAATAATTAGTTCTTCAATTTAAAGTTTGCAATTTTAATTCTATATCTAAAAAAATATATAAAAAATTTTGATATATATATATATATATATATATTTATGCTTGTTCACATAGGATATGAAAGTTTTTGAGTCGACCTGAGTTTGAAATTCAAACAATTTAATATTTATATTTTATTAACATTTTATGCTAATTTTATTTATAAAATAATTTAGGATGTTTCTAATGACACCATTAAATTTGTTTTTCACACCACATTAATTTTACTTATAAAATTAGATATGATGTAAATAACATAAATATTCTTATTTAAAAATTTAAAACATACACAAATTTGAATTTTTAATAAATAAATATTTATTTCATCAACATACAAAATTAATAAATATTTATTTATTAAAAAATAAAATTTGTGCAAATTTTATTTATGCCACACATTCATATCTAATTTTGTTATAAAATTAATGTGGTGTGCAAAATAAATTTAGTGGTGGCTTTAGAAATACCCAATAATTTATTTTAAATATATATATATATATATATATATTCAATTCACTAATTTATTTTCAAAGGACCTACTGCAAATTTAATATATTTTTAGGAAAATCTTCTTGCGATAATTGATATAAACAAAAATGGAAAATATTCAAAATGAGTTTTAAAATACAGATAAATTTCAAATACAAGAAAAAAAAAGGTAATATATTTAAATGCATATATATATATATATATATATATATATATATATTGAAAATCTGAGGTTGGAAAGTTCAATGTAATATAGATGCATCCACCATGCCTGTATATTGTATATGGTGTAATTGAATACCCCGTGACCACATGCTCTCTTTGTTTGTTTTCTTGGCAGAGAACAGATAATCCAAATGGTGCCTGTGCTTAGCCCCGCCGCCGCCGCCGGCGGAGCCTTACTTTCGTCCACCCACCACTGCTCCCTCAAATCCGTCCACCCGGTCCCTCCACTTTTCTCCAAGCGCCGCCCCACTTTCTCACTCTCCCGCCGTGTCAAGCCTCTCATACTTGCAAACGCCGCCGATTCTTCCGGCGGCGCCACCACTAAACCCACCACCACGACTTCCTCCACCGTCCCTTTTGATGACCAGGGCTCTAACTCTATCTCAGTCGTGGGCCAAGAAAATGTACCCCTTGAAGGCGTTATTCAATTCGAGAAGCCCAACTCAAATTCCCTTCTCGCTAAATGGGGGTATGTAGTTTTTTTTGTTAGTTTTCGTTTTATGTGTTTCTTAGTTGCTCATCGTATTGAAATTGGATTGAAATTGCAGCCTTGTGGCCGTGTTAGCTGGCGGCGATGTGGCGGCGTTGCTGTTATTCGCCGCAATTGGGAGGTTCAGTCATGGATTCCCCGTTTTCGACTTTGAAACCTTCAAAACTGTCGACCCTTTTATTGCTGGTACAACATTGTATCATCCCCGATATATCAATATAGTTGCAGTCATTTAATCTTTCTCGATTTCTCCATAATTGGACTCTTTTTTTGGGAATTTTCTTATTGAATTATAGGGTGGTTTCTGAGTGCATACTTTCTCGGGGGATACAGCGAAGAAGGCCGAGGGAAGAAAGGTCTGTGGACTGCCGTCACTGCTGCTGCTAAGTCATGGTCCTTGGGAATTCCGGTAACTCCATTTCTTTCTCCTTTCTTCTGTTATTCGTTTCCGTACATATTGAGCTGAAGAATCCATTTCAGAGTTTCTGTTGATATTAAATAAAGGATTACAAGTAATATCTGTCGAATTCGAATGCACTATAATGGAAAATTGAATTGCTCTCTTTGTTGTTTTCTTTGAGATTCGATTGGTCTTTCTGATTGACACGATCTACTTTATGAACTTTCTAAGTGATTGCCTCTCCTTCCCAAGGAATATAAGATTCACGAAGCTGTCGATTGTGGAACTTGAAAGCCTTTTGCAAACATAGTTATACAAATATATTTTAACCATAGATGCATAACAGAGTTGAATTCTTCTGGTTATATGTAAAACATTAAAAATGATGACATTATTTTTAGGCAAGACTAGTAAAGTTATGATGATTTATGAAATTTGCAAAATAAATAGAGGAAAATTGATTGGAGGAGGGTGATGAGGACAAGATTGTTATGCAGAAGTAAAGGGCAAACCACTTTTCCAGTATGAACAGTCATTTTTTATGATCGAATGGAATAAGGGACGGTCGCTACCTATACTGAGCAACCCTGTCCTTTTCTCCATTTATGAATTTTTTTCGGTGCAAATCCAATCACTTGAATTTAATACAAGTATAAAGTTTCTACTGGTAGCCTATAATTATACACTAAGAAGAATTCTTATTGAAACTGAAAAAGAACATAAATATTAAGGCGTTCCTCGAATAGCGAAGGTTGCGACCCTCACCAGACGTTTGGTCTTGTTTTAAAGTTTCTATGTTCGGATAATTAATTACTAAAAAAAGAATTGATATGCAACACATGAATAACCAGTAGTGTTGATTTAGTAATTTTAAATATTGTGGAATGTAGAGAAGCGGAAAAAAGTGTTGGTTTTGGAGATCTGTAAATTTAAGTACGATTGCTGACGCTTCCAATTAAAGCTATAAGAGGAAGTCCGAATGAAGTTCTGTTACCCTTATTATGAATTTCTATTTCTATTTGCTCGATATTCTAGTACTTCATAACGAGGTCCTGTATGTGTGATGGGCATGAATTAGATACTAAAACACAATTTACCAACATATCTGCTAGATAATCTGGCTGCAGCCTGGTAACATAGGCACGTGAGCTAATTCTCGACGATACATTGCAGAAATTTTAGATTCTTACGTGGTGAATATGGCAGCAATCAAGCATAACCCAATCGATATCAAGCTCTTATTTGTGGTAGCATGCACCAACTGTAAAATGGCCTTTGCACACACGTTTAACATTGAGAATCTGCTTCCTTCCTTCTCGAGTTTTTATTTAGTCTTAGACAGCTCTAGCTTTTATTTTTGGTGATCTATATATATTTCCACTACATCACTTTATAAATTAGCCTTTTAGCCAAATTATATGCTATTCCTTAATATGTGTAACATCTCAAAATTTCTAGTAACAATGTGGTTCTCGAGTTTTCTCCCAGACTACTTTAATGAAAGTAAACTTATTATTTTCCATTATATGCGGTTTAAATTACCAATATGGTCCTTGAATCGCACTATGTATGATAATTGACACATCAAATATCAGGATAGCATCTAATCTATTACTTTTATGTGGTGCAAGTCAGCAAACAAAATTCCTGGAAGCTGTTTCATATGATATGCTATAGAACTTCAGTCTCAAGTCAGTTTACGAGAGATCCTCAGTTGATCTTTCTCTATGTCTTGTTTGGTAATATTAAGCCTAGTTTTAGTAGGATAAATACTTGCCTGTGTAACTGTTGTATCCCAATCATAATGTCCAGTTACATTTTAAGTTTGAGTTTTGAGTTTGATATAGCTCGATGTTAAGTGCGTGCTAAAGATGAGGATACTATCTTTCCTGATAAATGGACAGATAAGAGTGCGATTAATGACAGTAATTCTAACAAGATGATTGCTAAATCTTTTTCCATTCTTTCTCCTTGTCGCCCAGATTATATGAGCTCTAGCCTATGATGCAGTATCTTTTTCCAGCATAGTTGTGTAAACCTTTACCCATTTTAACACGTTTTCTTACTATAGAGTGCTGCCTTTAACCATAGTTCCAAATCTTAGATCTTGGAATATTGTGTTCGCCTAAATTTTGCACGTCAGAATTATTAGGGATAATCTCGGAATAATTAGATAAAATCTTGTTACATGATCATCAAAGTCCATTCCCGCTACTCATGGGGTTGGCTATATGGATAGTTGTTCTTCCTGTTACACGATCTTTGCACATATTATCACTTAATTCATGATCTAGAATTTCTTCCTTAATCACCTTCATCCAAGGTACCAATGGTCTACCCTCCTTCTACACTTTGTACTAACCAGACAATCTTGTATGTATGACCGCACGCGCGCATGTGTGTGTGTAAACAATGATGAGATTTCGTTGTGTTTATGCTTCTGGTTAAAGCATGGTTAGAAGAGGCCTACTCAAGTAAAGGGAAAAGGGCAATCGAGGCAAATTGAAAGAATCAAGCCTAGACCTCCTCTAATTTAGTTTAATCCATTTCTTGGATAATACATATTTTCAAATGCACACAAGAATTAGTAACTTCTTGTTGTGAGTTTTCTGTTTTATACTTGTTACTGTTTTCTACACATACTCACTGCTACTGCAAGCATTGCTTTAACAATTAAGCCGTTTGCTTGGTCTTCTATTGTGTGCATGTGAGAAAATCAGTGAGTTTTGTTTTCGTGTCAGCTTCACCTTGTTTCGTTTCACATTTCAGTTGGGATTAGTCATAAGGGCAGCGACGATTGGCCATACGCCACCAACCAATTTTATACTGGTTACCATGGGAAGCACCGCCTTTCTACTTATTGGATGGAGAGCATTATTATTCACCATTTTCCCAACTGACAATGGCAAGAAGAGCGATGTATACAAGCGTGGCAGCCCGTTTGAACTGTTTGAGGTATTTGTTAATAAGTCATGCTCTCTCTCTCTCTCTCTCACACACACAACGAATCCTGTTTGGTTGCAGTTGCTTACATCGTTGGTGAGAAGATGGTGATGAGGATGCTGAATCTGTCGAGCCTAACCATGAACGATATCCTCGTCGGAGGTAAATTTTTGTTTGCAATTCCTTTCTTCCATGTAATGGGAAGATGTAAATGCAGAGCATACTGATGTTTTGTAATATAATATATGTTCATATGTTGAAAATACAGATAGAGTAATACCCATTAAACTACATTCCTTGAGCAATACATAGATTTTTTAAATGGTCTGATTTTAGACCTTGTTGGCCTGGCCCGCTGGCTAATGGATACAGGTTTTTCAAAATATCCATGAGCTGATAATATATATATATATATGTAAGTATATGACCCACAAATTAGCCTCATGTTAGGCCACAAACTAGCTCGCCAACCTAGCCTATGTAGCCCAAGCCCAGCCCTGAATCGGCAGGCTATTTACAACCCTTAAGTCGAGTATGGTTCATATATTTTTTTCAGCTCAATCCATCTTTCTAGTGATTATGGGATTATTCGGCCCGCTTCTTAAGTGGGCTCACAAAGGTTTAGCTGGTTCGGGCCAATTCAGTTCGGTTGACAACTCTACTCGATCCACTCCATCTCCTCTAACATCTACATTATTCTCATCTACATTATTTTATGTTATATGATAAATTCTTGAAGCTATAATACTTTATTTATTTTATACAAATTCGCTTGAATATGTAATATATTTCCCTTAAACAAACACTAATACTACGTTTATATAATCAATTTAATTTAAAACTCCCTCCATTCTAAAATTAAATTTGTCTCACATAGTATAATTTTTTGTTAATCTTTGATTAAAAATATAGTTTTTTTTAAAAAAATTATATATATTCATCAGTGCAACTTTATTTTTTTATTAAATTAACTTATTCTAACACATGTAAATTGCAATATATTTTAAAAGATGAAAGTCCCAACTACAAAACACAATTTTTCTATGAAGTATATAGATAAACCAAAATTACCATTTTCCCCAAGAAAATACAACGGTTGAAATTAAATGTAAGATGATAAAAATAAAATAAAAAAAATCATTAATATATTAAAGATATATAAACATCCTTTAAAGAAAATATCAACATCTAGATAGCAATAGGTCTGCTTCGTAGCACAGCTGGGGCTGGGCTGGGCTGGGCTGGGCTGTTACCCTTAAAATTTGTCAAGTACCCCTCAACAAATATATGTATGTATACATTGTATGTATATGTAGGGTTGGATTTGACATTCCCAGCAATGGGGGCAATCACCCCTTCATTGATTGATTTCCCCTTTCCCATACTGCTTCCTAATCCTGTCAGATCAGTATTCATAACATATCCTTTTCCCTTCTCATTCTTTAATCCCACATCTACCTATACCTATACTCTCCCAAGTCAATTTCTCAGCCAATTTTATTTGTATTTTACCTCCCTTTTAATTTATTTTTAATTTGAATTCTAAAATGAAAGATAATTTCGTGTCAATTTAGGTTGAGACGGGCATTGGTAAACATTTCTCAGAACATAGGGTGTGAATCATAGATGTATGCTTGTATTCGTTGCTAGACGATGAATTTATTTTCCAACAACTACCTTAGCTAGAGAATGGAACTTTTATTTTGTGAGTGGATAACTGCTTGTTAAACACAATCTCAAACAAAATATAAGTTCAATTAAGAGTTTAGCAGTGTAGATAACAATTGGCAAGGAGCTACTAACACGAAATTTTGAGAATCAATACAGTCTCAACGAAAACAAGAAATGGAAAACTCTCCTACCTAGCTTGTCTTCGAAACCAGCATCAGAAGTCAAGAGAGCGAAGAGGGAACGTTTAATTTGTTCTATATATCCATATCGAATGAAGTGAGGACTCAAAGAGACTTCTATTTATTAGACATAAAGATAGTTGTGAGTTTATAAATTTAGTCGAGTTATAATTAATACAAATTTTTTTACGTAAATCCAAAAGAAAAATGTGTGAGCTCAAGAATGCCTAAAGAGAAACTTGAGGACTCCAACACTTGGAATGTCTAAACTTGAGAATAATGAAATATTTTGTTTGAATTTTATTTTATATAATTGAAACATTAGATTAAATAACATTTATTTTATATAATTGAAACATTAGATTAAAAAAAATGTTATTAGGGTTATCAACTAGTGCACTAGGTCTTTAGCAACAATAATGGGAGGAATCTTTTACGAAGAAAATTACTGTTTCATTTTCTTTTTTACCACCATGAGATCTTTTTAGAGGTAAAAAACAATATTTTCATTTTGCTCCCTCATTTTAGATCCTTTAATTGCAAACTTCATTTCTTTTATTTTTACATTTTTGTGATCCAAAAATCTTGATATCAATCAATAATTCCCATATAATCAATTTTTATTGTAAAATTACAAAATTAATAATTAACACCATATAAACAATAAGTTTAAATTAAATCGATAAAAAGGGATCCCCTGATTCCCGAACTATTGAATGCCGCTTTATTTCTTACTTCATTATATACATAAGATTGCAAGATTCAAAACGCCAATTCTTTTATTTTATTTTCTAGTTATAGGTCTTAAAATTATATTTCACCTAAGTATTCTTGATAGTTAACAAATCTTTTTATTTATAATATGACATAAAATATTTTATGTATCGATAAATAAAAGAAACGACATGTTAAGTGAGAGATAGAGTGGGGTCCAATTCCCAAATAAATTGAAGCTATCAAAAGAGGTGACATGTTTGCTCTTAAAAATCTCCAAACACCATTGCATGGCAAGAAATTTCCATAGTCATCTACCCATTTATAGTAAAAAAAAAAAAAAAAAAAGTCAAAATTGAAATTAATTCATATTTTGAACTTTAAATAAAGTATCCTATCTTCGTTTGTTGGATTTCAACTTTGAATTTGGGAAATCTGAAGGGCCAAACAATTAATATCTGATACATGACAGGCACCCCTCCCCCCCCCCCCCCCCCCCCCCCCCACACTTCTTTGGATTTTATTATGACAAAAGGAAGTGTTCGGAAAGAAAATTTCGAAAGAAAATAGGTTTAATCTGTAGGGGCAGATTAGTTTGATTTGTTTTATGGTAATATCTATTAATGTATCTTAGGTTGTCACTCTATTTGTGTTAAAGATGAGGCAGTCAATTGATCTACTCTGAGACATAAAGACAGAGAGAGAGAAGAGGGAATCTATGGTGATTGTGACCATACAATTAGGCTTGGACTGTGACATATCATTGTTGGTTTGAGAGAGAGAGAGAGAGAGAGAGAGATAAATCCTTTTTTCAAATTTTTTTTTATTATTTTTGTGCATTGAAAATTAAAAATGAGATTTTATTTAATATAACAAGTATCTATTATGTCAAATAGTTTGCACTAAAAAAATATTTTATTCTTTAAAAAAATTATGTTTTAAAAATACTTTTACTTCTATTTTGAAAGTTAAGTTCTTAACTTTTTTTTCATATAAGTTATATATAATTGAATATGATAGATTAACGAATAAAATAAATTTTATATAGAAGGATTCTTTGTTTTTCTACAAGGAAGTTAATTTTTGTATTGTTGTTAATAATTTATTCATTTAGTTTTGATTTTTATTACTTTATAATTAATAAACATAGACTATGTTATCTTATTAAATATCATTTTTAATACGGCATTTATTTGAACCTTATATTTTTAAAATTAATCAAATTAAATTATATAACATTAATCCTAGAGATGTAAATGGATAGGGTTGGATATGGGTACGCCTTCCTCATGCCCTACCTTAATATAAAATATCATACCTTATATTATCTTATTATTCATTTGTTTGTTTCGGGTAGGATACGGATAATACCCAACGGGTATACGGGTATCCAAGGATAAACGAATTATCCATTTATATGTTATGTTACATGGGTAAAATTGAATCGTCTTGCCTGCCTACCCGCCCTGCAAACATACATATTTTTTTGGAATAAAAGTGTATTTTATTGACTTCCTCCACAATTACAATTAACAAAATATAATATTACTAAACATAACAAAAATCATCATGATACAAAGTACTAATAATAACATCAAAAATATAATATTTATATGATTACCGATCACTTGATTCAAATTAAAATTTTTAGGATATAAAAATAATTAAAATATGAAATAATACTTTTTTAAAATAATTAATATTATTTTTATTATATATAATTTAATAATATATATGTATATATATCGAGTATACTGATCGGGTAAATGGATAAAATATTAAACTCATATCTTACTCTTATCCTAAGATTGTTTGACTGGTACGAATAATATTTTACTAATTACCTGAACTCTTATGTTCCACCTGCCTAATTACTTATTTATCCGCAGATTACCATACCTATGGATAAAATTTATATTCTTAATTAATACCAAATAAAAATTAAAATTATGTTACCTATGACAGATTCCATTAATGCGGACACCGTTTGCAGGTGTCTTTATTTGTAGAGTAGAATTTCTCGTCCAGGCACCCCCTTATTTTGACGTTTGCAAAAAATAAGTAAATAAAATAAAATAATACAATATAATAGGTACGAAACAGACAGGTGGTAAGATCTGTGAGACACACAACAGTGTACTATTTGGTTTTGGGGGTGGGGTGTGGGGGGCGGGGGTGTGGGGGTAGGGGGTTCAGACATTTAACAGCTGTTGTCTTTCTCAGATGTTAAGGTAGCAATGTAAGACTGACCATTCACACACCACTACACTATACACGAATGTACCCTTCCTTTTATATATATATATATATATTATAAAAAATTATGTACAACGAACGTGATACGATATAAAATATTATTTGTTTAATTATAAAATATTAATTTTTTAATTATAAAATATTAATATTTTTTAAGTATATTATTACTGATTAGTTACCTTAAAAAATAGTGATACTTTATAGTTAAACAAATAATATTTTATAGTTATATAATAAATATCTTAAATCGTGTTACTTGCACATTCCAATTAAATTTGATATGTTCTTTATTTGAAAGCAAAACAACACATAAACTAAATCATTGACGGTCGATTCAAACCGTTAATTTTGATTTAAAATCAAAATCGAGCGTGTCTATATCAATTTATCCAAATACTTGCTGTAAGATCATGTACAACATAGTAGTCCTCGTATATCTGTCTTACTTTTTAGTTATAGGAGGCAAAGTAAATATTTTTTATTTTATAGGGAGCAGAATGTTATAGAGATGGAGGTGAGGGGGTAATATGAAATTTGTTCTTCACATATATTCTTGAATATTATAATATCCCCCCCCCCCCCCCCCCCCCCACTCCCAACCCAAGAGGGGTACTAGTAGCTGGCTGCTGGTGATCTCCTTAGATTTTGTTTTGGATTTTGGTGTTTCTATTCCCTCCCACTTTTCACGTGAAACCACTCTCTCTCCTTCTTTTTTAGTACCTTTCATTCATTTATTCTTCTCCTATATATATATATATATACGTATATGTATGTATATGTGTATATATCCGGTGTGTGTGTGTGTTTTTTTGTTGGGACAGTAAATAGTGTAAGTGGGAAATGGGGTGGGTACGGAAGCCAGGCTAAGGGGTTAGAACATCTACCATCATAAACACGACTCTGCACCTCTCATTTTATCTTCCAGGAATTCCAACTCCATCTCACTTCCATTAATTAATCATTTATTAAATAAGCTGCCCCCACATTCTTGTATATATCTCTTTCATCTCTGCACCTCGAATTTACTTATTTGGCCATACAAGCTAGACTGGGCACAGTTTGGCGGTTTTGATTTCGGTTCCAAAATTTCTGGTTTTCGAAATCGGGAAGAGTGGAATCGGAATCGAACCGCCATATACACGGTTCCGGTTCCACCGGATCCGCCGGTTCTTTTTTTTTTTTTTAAATAACCAACAACTTTGAAAATTAATTTTTTGTCTTTTGAATTTGATTATCACAAGTGATTGAATTGAATATATAGTTAACTTAACTAAAACAATTACATTTTACAAAAAAAATTACAATAATCAAAATTTAACATTTACAACTTATGATAAAAATAAAAAACAAAATAGAAAAGTTACAAGAAAAAAAAATACAAAATAGCCGTTGGGAACCGCCGGTTCCCAACGGACACATGATCTTGGCCGTTGAAGATCAACGGCTATTTAATCTCAGCTGTTGATCTTCAACGACTATATTTTTTAAATTACAGAACCGTGAACCGGAACCGGCGGTTCTGGTTCCAAAAATAACATAACCGGAACCGAACCGAATGTACCACGGTTTCGATTCCAAACCGGAACCGATCAACGGTTCGAACTGGACCGTTGACCGCCGGTTCCGGTTTGGAACCGGAACCGTACCCACGTCTACAAACATATATATATATATATTACATAATAAAATACATAAATGAGTTATGTTTTTTAAAAATATTGTCTGTAAAAAAGTTATTCATGTTCAAAATATGTTTTGTTGTGAATCGTATTTTCAAAGTTAAGATCTTGTTAATAAAATACATTTTTTATTTCTCAAATAAATAACATATAATCGAATAAGTTAAATTAAAAATAATAAAATTTGATTTAAAAAAAGGAAAAATAATGAAATGAAAGCACTAATAGAATGTGGAAAATTATAGTGAAAGTGAGATGGAAAAAGGTATCTTGATCAGCTGGGGTATATGCTCATAATTTGGTTTGACAGATAAGGATTTCATTTTATTTTTCTTTATATTATTATTATTTTTATTTATTTATTTATTTTTATTTATTGGGTGGATTCAGTAATGATTACCATATAATAAAAAAAGAGGGTCTTCCTACAATACTAATATATAATATGCTTTTTATTTCCCTCCCAAAAACTTGATTCAACATCCAAACCAAATCATTTACATTTGAATATTTGTCTCCTCATAAATATTTCCTTGTACTTGTGCATGCAAATTAACCGCACGATCATAATCATAATAATTCTTAGGTGTATGTACGAGATAAAATTATATTATTATTTTTATAAAAATGTATATAATTTATTATTTATATTAATTATATTTATATAAATATTATTCAATTTAAAATATTTCCTGTTATATTAAATAACATTTTTATTTTTTTAAAGTTACAATATTTTGAAAAAAAATTGAATTATTCCAAAATTAAATACAAGTATCTCAATTTACTAAAAAATATTGAGGTTAAACAATGAATTATAATATTAATAATATAATATTTTTTTGTTTTAAAAAATACTTTTAGCTCATTCATATAAAAAATTAATATACTATTTATTCAAATTCATCACGTATATTGAAATCTAAAAATTAATAATTCAATTCATTAAAAAATATATTTCATCCATAAAAGCTATATTTTATGCTTTAAATATAATTATGTGTTTCAATATATTCAATATTGACATCAAATTAAAGATCACAAAATAAAGATTAATTTAATATATCATTTATTGAAAATAATTTAAAATAAAAAATTGTTTGAATTTTTAAATTTTAGTAAAAAATAAATACACATATAAAACATGTGTCAATTAAATATGAATGCACATTTCAAAATCACGTAAATTTTTTTATTATTCTTCTTTTATATTATTGAATTCATTATATGATTTATTAATTAATTTGCGAATTGATAAGATTAAAAAATTAGAATAAATGAAAAAGGATTATCACCAAAAGCATTGTGATTTTAGAGGGCCCTTTTATCATCATTCCTGGAATAAATGGAGCACAAGGGGACCCACACCCTCTTTTTGTCCAAAATCTGGTGTTGACTATAATACACACACACACACACACACATATATATATATATATGCACTATTCCCACTTTTTTTAAAGAGATACCTTTTTTTTATCTTAATATATATAAAAGGATAATAATAATGAATTGTAAATTTATTTTATTAAATAATAATAATAATAAAAAGTAAATAAGTCGAACTGCATTGTGAAATAAATCACAGGTGCAAAATGCTTATCAATTTTTCGAAGGGATGAATGCTCGAAGCCAAAGAATAAATTTTGGGTTTTTATAATGTTTTAATCAAATTTGTGTTTTCGAATTTTCAAGATTTAATATTGAATTTGTATAAACTTATGCACGGTCCGTGTTTAATGAAGCAAGCACTGTTGGAGCCTCTGGACGCACCCCGTCTTTGCTTCTCTAGTTCGAAAAATGGGTCTTATGTTTGTTCGTACAGTCTGTGCTTATATGTGCAGGTTTGGGTTTTGAATAGTCAAAATATGTTCGTTCTATTTAAGTGTACGATTCGTGCGATTTGAAATGTCGTTTTTTCTGTCAAAACTTTAATAAATCCGTGATGTAACAAAATATAATAAAACCATTTTGAACTCATCACGTAGATATATACAATTTTCTAAAAACTAAGTATAATAACTTTGAATTGCATGTAAACCATGTTTATCATATAACACCATATATGTTCATTATTGGCAAAATAATGAAACTTTAAAGCAATTACCTACAGGCAGGGATGAAGATAAACTGCTTGGATTAAATGAATCATTCATATGTTTGGTGAGGTGGTATAGAAACTAAGAAATGTGTATAAAATGCATAATTGGTGATTAGTTTAAATAAAGAAATGATAACTCATTTTTTAAGAATGAACCATTTTCTTACGAAATGGGAGAAATAACTTTCATTCCGCAATACTACAATACCTATACCCTTTCTATTTCATCGTCTATCTACCAATCACTCCGAATAAAATAAATGTGAAGCGAATGAAATGAACAACCCGCCTTTAATCTTCTCTTTACTTAAGTGTCTCAAACTTTTATTAATGTTATTTTCCAATTTCTCTAAGCAAAGATGTAAATATTTGTGCTCTTAAATGTGTTTTTATGATAGGAAACTGATGATTTTTTAACAATAGAAGTTTATAGTAGTTATACCAGAAAAGATCATAATCAAATTATGAAATAATATTGGAGTAAAATTAGGAAATCGTCCATAAACCACCATAGACTCACATATCGGATCATAACAATGGATCCGTCCATGCAACAAGTGAAACCAACCTAGAAGGCACACATGGGACGTGCATCATTTCACAGTCGCACTCGTGTATCATTTTCAAAAGAATTTTTAAATATCTGTTTTTTGAAATTCGACTTTGAATAAATTAGACAAAGTTGTAGCATCGTACATCATCTTTTTAATACCAATAGTTTCATCTTATTTGAATAAGTATATACAGAGATACAACCAAAATACTAAAAGTGTATCAGAATAAATCAATGGATAATTGTCATATTATTTGGATTTTTTCTTAGTTGGGCGTAAAATTTGAAGACGAGGTCTGCACGAACATTGTAGAATCCATTCTTATAGTTTCAACAAATCAAGAATCACTTATAAGTTACATTCATTTTATTGTATTTGTACGATGAAACACCGAAACTACAAAAATCAATTTTGCACCTCAACTTCTATTACATTGGTTTTAGAAACAGCAGCTGAATGCATTAGATCTAACATTCTACAAGAAATATTTGATTTCTAGTTACATGAATTTCAAATAAAAAAAAAAAAAAAAAAATCCTATGAATATATTGAGATATATCTTTGTAATTAAGAGAAGAAATGTTCTTGGGTTAAGGCACTTCTGTGGGCAGCTGGAACAGGCAACTGGGTCGCCATATTGGATTTAAAACTGGAAACAAACAACAACCAACTTAAATATTTCAACTAATGTTCATAATTAAAAAGCTTTTGGGTAATAGCATAACAAACTTAGACCATCTCCCGCAGTTTTAGTGCATATTTTGTATTATTTTAGTGCAAAATGTGTCTTTCTTCTCCAGCAGTTTGCACTATTTTGTACACTAAAGAAATATTTTAAAATAATTCTTATAATTTATTTATTTAAAATCTTTAGCTTAATTACTTCATATTAGTTGAGAACATAATATGCAATCTATTAAAAATAAGTTATATATATAACATTTAACTTTTAATTGTAAAACTAATCAAAAGTAAAAAAAAAATATATGCATATAGAATTGATCAATAGTAATATTAAATCAAATTTAATTCATAATAATATTTGTACAATTTAAATTTTTGTTGTTGTAATTTATGTTTTTGTCCATTTGTAATTTTATGTAAGTTTTATTGATTTTATGTTATAATTATAACATTATGTGTAGTATTTTTTTAATATTTTTGTACTTTTTTATTATGATTAAAATTACATTTTTTTCATTATTTTATCACATTTAATTAAAATAATTTAAAAATTGATAAAAGTAAATTAGTTGTGATATAAAAAAAAATATTCAATACAAAAATATAAAAACAACTAAATAACATATTAAATGTAATATATATATAAAAAAAAAATAAGATGGCGAGGTCAAGCTGACTGAGCGAGCGAATATAGAAAAACAAATATTATTATACAATGTGGGATGGGCTTATCATATAGCTTTTCACATCCCCCACATTTTACACATAATACACTTTTTCAAATGCCTAATTATTGTTTACAAATTTTTAACTCGACGTTGATTTTAAGAAAATAAATATATTATGATCGTCGCACATTAGTACATATCATTTAATTTCTTTAAAATTAAATATTCAGCCACAAAAAATTAGTCAAAGTAATTAAAAAGTAATTCCCAACAATTATTACATTATGGCATAATATATGGATGAAATAAAATAAAAAAAATAAAAATATAAATGCACAGGTAGGATTTGGGTGAAAAATGAATAAATGAGAAAGGACTGGGAAAGCTTTAGAAATAGCAGTTAAGGTGTCTGAAAAATATCCAAATTCAAACAACAGACATTCAATGGAGGAAGAAAGTAAGATCAGAGCTTACTACCATTGTTGAAAATGGTACAAGAAAAGCTGTCTGCATGAAGTGACTGGATGGACGCCCACATCTACACCTCCTCCCCCATCAAATCCATCCAACCTTCTCTCTCTCTCTCTCTCTCTCTTCCCCACTACTACAGTACCTAATATAATATTTTATTATGAATTTTATGATATAAATACAACTTATTCTTGATAATGGGGCTTGAAAATACAAAATCAACGTTAATTAATTATTTCACAATAAACTTTTACCTTAATTTACATAATATATATATATATATAATATAAGGCTGCGTTTACTTTTCTAGTCAGGATTGAACAGGATATGATAGAAATTAAGATTAGACTTGGAATAGGAATAAGTTCGAAATTTTTATCCTACGTTTACTTCGTAGGATAACATTAGGATAGATAAAGATAGTTTTATACTATCCAATATTTACTTCGTGGGATTGAACATGATAATGCAGAAATTACAAAATTACCCTTAATACATAATTTATATATGAGGACATTTTTGTAATTAAGTTTGTGCATAAGGGTAAAACAGTAAATTTCCAAAAATTATCCCATCAGATCATTTTTATCCCAGGGGTTTAGGTTGGATTAGTATCCGCCGAATTATCCCGAATTTTGTCTTTTATCCTGGGTCGGCTGGATTGAACCGGAAAAATATTCAATGTAGTAAACGCTGAATAACTGTGGACTATTTTCACTAATCCAAGTTTATCACCCGAAGTAAACGGGACCTAAGTGAGAATATTTGTTGAAAGATGACGTATCAATTTTTGATTTGCTGATAATTTAGAATTATATTCTTTAATTTGTTAAAATACAAAATATTTCTTAATTTGCAATTTATTTTTAACATACAATACAACAAATTAATCGTTCTTTTATAAGTTGTAATTTGACACTTCTAACATATGTTAAAATATGGCATTAGATTCGAAAAATATTGATGGGTTATTTAGGTTTAATGTAAATATGTATTTAGTATTTAATTATTTATATTGTATTTATGTTGCACATAAAAATTAACTAATATATATATTTTAAATTTATTAAATAATTTAATTCCAATACAATTAATTAATTTATTATAGAAAGAAAGCTGTTATTTGAGACGGAGTGAATATATTCTTTTGATACAAAATTATACTTTTTTAAAAAATAAATAAAATACTCCAAATATTTTTAAATATTAATTTATATTATATTTTAAATGAATTTATTTATTTTCTTACAAAATTACTAATAATGCATCACATGAGAATAATACTAATATTATTTTAAATAGATTATCGAGTAAATGATACGATAATAGACTTGATAATATAAGATATAAATATTATTTAAAATAGATTATGTATTATTTCTAGACTAGAGTTAGTTCAATACGATATATCAAAAAGTTTAGTTCATACTGTATATTATACCATAACTTTTAGGATATGAAAATTTACACCGATATCATATCAAAATTTGGGAGTTCCAAATTTTTGGCATGATATCATATTTATGGGTTTCATAGCAAAATTTTAGTAGATCAAAATCCATGTCTGTAAGCACCCTCATATCGAAATATCATTGATATAATAAAATTATTTACATATAATAAAAATATATACGGAGTAGAACAAAAATACAAATTTTTTTTTGGTATTTCATAATATACCAAAATATTGAAATATTTAATTTTACATATCAGTACAGTTTCGAAGTTTTTGATAAAATACCATGTCTTATCGAAAATTTTGATATACTCAAATATTTTTCAATACAATAATTGCAATACATTCAATTTTTCGATATTTTTCCCACCCCTAAAGTAAAACATGGTTGCGGCAGTAAAAAACAGTGAGGGGTCAAAAGAATATTTGCATTGTTGTTTTGTTCTTTTTATTAAAAAAGGCATTGTTAGGTACTAAATTAGGTATTATAAGAATGGTGCGTTATGTGCATAAGGAGTCATTTTAAGCTTGTTCTGGGGAAGAAGAATAAATTAGAGCAACTGGGATTTGGTCTTTTCTTATATTATTATCTTCAGAATCTGGGTTTAAGGTAGGGTTTAAAGAGTTGAGCAAAGTGAGTTTTAGAAGCCAAAACATAAGAAAAGCAAAAGTCCAACTCTTGCTTATTTGGATCCTCACATATATATAAATGTTTACACAGATCCCCATGGAATGCTACCCATTTCCCAGCATTTGTTTGCTTTCCTGAAATTCATTCTTTTTGCTTTGTTTAAAGGGCTGGTGGTATATATTGAATGTGTGTGTGTGTGTGTGTGTGTGTGTGTGAGAGAGAGAGAGAGAGAGGGTCTTGTGGTTGGGTTTGCATATATTGTCAGTAGAGAGAGAGAGGGATGAGATTTTCTTGTTTATATAGCTAGTTCTTATAAGAGCATCAGTAGGAAGACTACAAAACAAGATTCAATACTTCTTCAGAAGAGAGAGAGAGAGAGAGTTGGGACACGAAATGATTACTCCATTTTATCCCCAATCATTGACTTGCCTTGAGGACCAGTAGATAAAAAGAACTAGTATTTGTGTGTGTTGTGTGTGTAAGAAACCGAGAAGAAGAAGAAGATGAAGGGCATGAACGATGATAATGGCAGCAATTCCAACATAAGCAACTGGTTGGGATTTTCTCTCTCCTCCCACATGAAAATGGAGGCGAACACTGCTCCAGTTCCTCAGAATCATCATTTCGGCCACCACACAGAAGCCCCTCCCACTTCAAGCTTCTACCTCACAAATTCTGCATCCATTTATGGTGTAGCAGAAAACAATGATTTCCACTCTCCTTTGTCTGTAATGCCCCTCAAATCAGACGGCTCTCTTTGCATCATGGAAGCCCTCTCCAGATCACAATCAGAAGGTATGTATGTTTCATTTTCTTGCAACATTGTCTTGCTATTAACGATTCAAACTTTTTCTTGTTTCTGTAGTAATTTTTCTTCTCTTTGCTTGTTGCTTTGTAGTACCAAATTCTTCACCAAAGCTTGAAGATTTCTTAGGAGGTGCATCAATGGGTTCCCATCAATACGCTATGCATCAAAGAGATGCTATGGTACTGAGCCTAGACAGTGCATTTTACAACCAAGAACCATTCAGACAGCAACACCATTACTACTCCAGTTTCAACAACATCTACCAAACAACAACAAACGAACAACCCAACTCCCAGATTCCTCCAATGTCTGAGGAAGAAATCCCGTGTCTGAAAACATGGATGGATCACCACCATGCACTCGAACATGTTAACAACAACAGTTCTAACAGCAACACAAACTTAGTTGAAGATGGAGGAACTACAATGGCGTCTGGTGATTTACAGTCTTTGAGCTTGTCCATGAGCCCTGGCTCCCAGTCCAGCTGTGTCACTGCTTCAAGACAGATCTCACCTACTGAAAACACCGACTGTGTGGTTATGGAAACAACTAAGAAAAGAGGGCCTGAGAAACTTGGGCAGAAGCAAACTGTTCATAGGAAATCTATTGATACATTCGGGCAGAGAACATCTCAGTATAGAGGTGTCACCAGGTCAGTCCTATGTACCTAGTTTCATCATCACAAGCATAGTGTTTTTTTTTTTAAATATCTCAATAATGTCTTACAAAATGATTTAAATTTTTAGTGTGTGTATAATCTTGGACACTTTTATTTCAAGATTTGGTAATGCATTATTGTCAGCAGTCATGATTTTCCTGTTTTGTCCACGTCTGTTTTTTAATTTTAAAAAATGAAATTGTTTGAATAATATCTCCATTTTTTTGTATTTCCTACAGACATCGTTGGACGGGCAGGTATGAAGCTCACTTGTGGGATAACAGTTGCAAGAAGGAGGGGCAAACTAGGAAAGGAAGACAAGGTTGTTAGTCAAGAAAAGACACTCACACACACTGTTTCTTTTTCATGTTCCCATTTTCAATGTCCAGTTTTTCTATCTGTCTTTTTGCCTAATTCTTGGTTTGAATATTACTGCCATGTCTTGGATGTGCTGTTCCTGTCAAATCATATGTTCTTCAGTTTATCTTGGTAAGAATTTACTTTTAACCAGAAAAATTTGTAAAAAAGTAAAAAATGAATTTATTTTCACACAGTTAAGTAAATTTCAGGAGGGTATGATATGGAAGAGAAAGCTGCTAGAGCATATGATCTTGCTGCTCTGAAGTACTGGGGTCCTTCTACCCACATCAACTTTGCGGTATCAATCCATTACATTCGATCTTTTCTAGGATTTCTGTATCTGTATGGGTGTGTACAATATGTTACATTTTCTTGCAGCTGGAAAACTATCAGCAAGAACTAGAAGAAATGAAAAACATGAGCCGACAAGAATACGTTGCACACTTGAGAAGGTTACCCCATTTTCATCTCATTCTTGGCCATGGCAATAAATAATATTATTTTCCTTTTAAATTAATATGCAATTTTGTCATTCAAACTACAGGAAGAGCAGTGGATTCTCCAGGGGCGCTTCGATTTACAGAGGTGTCACAAGGTTGATTTTCACTTAATGTTGAATCTCCCTTTCTGTAATTTAAAAAAAAAAAAAACTGGGATTAATTCTTTCTACAACAGGCATCATCAGCATGGTAGATGGCAAGCAAGAATCGGCCGCGTTGCGGGCAACAAAGATCTGTACCTTGGAACATTCAGTAAGTTCAAATTACTGAAATTCTTGTCTGTGTTCATACAGTTTCTTGACATGTTAAATCAGCTTGTCTGAAAATGGCATATAGTATATGGTTTCTACCTTATGTTACCATTAAATTCTGACAATAATCTTATGTTTATATTTAAATTCCATGCACCCCTTTTTTCGAATCAGCTGTGGTGTTGCTTTTCTAAGGCTGATCTTACACTGCAACTTTGACTGTACGTAGCTGATTGTTAGTGGGACTTAGCTTTTTTAAGGCTGTTTTCATGGAGACAAAATGATAAAAGAGGGTTTCAAAAAAGGTCTTTCTTACGTGACATTCCTCATTACTATATTCAAATATTCAAAGTAATTCCTTTTTTTTTTAATCTTGAAAAAAAAACTAGGTACCCAGGAAGAAGCAGCAGAAGCTTACGACATTGCAGCAATCAAGTTTCGGGGAGTGAATGCAGTGACCAATTTCGATATATCGCGATACGACGTCGAGAAAATCATGGCGAGCAATACTCTCCCCACAGGAGATATCGCGAGACGAACCAAGGAGGTGAAGCAACCTAATACAGAGGTGGGAACAGTTCAGTGCAGTGCAGCTTCGCAAGTAGAATCAGAGGCCGCATCTGATTGGAAGATGGTGCTGCACAATGAGGCCAACGGGCATCACGAAAGTGTGACCGTTGGATCGTCTTCGCTTGATCTCAAAGCAATGAATCATGGGAGCTACCATAATCCTCCTCCGTTTTCTGTAGCCCTGCATGATCTGATCGGGCTTGATTCAAATCAGACGGTTGTGGATGACTCAAATGTTGCCATGGGCCCGCCCTTTTCGAACGCTTCATCCTTGGTGACGAGCCTGAGCAGCTCGAGGGAAGGGAGCCCGGATAAGTACGGGTCCCATATCGTCTTTGGAAAGCCCAATAATGTCGGTTCTTGGATTCAGGCCGCTCAGCTTAGGCCTGTTCCGATCACTACAGCTCACTTACCGGTTTTCGCAGCTTGGAATGATGCATGACGGTCCGGTTTTTGCATGGAGTAGAAAAAACCCGGTGCAAAGAAAAAAAGAAAATGGGTTGGCTTTTGTGTAATGGTGGAGGACAATGGAAATCAATGGAGGGACAAGGGTGGGGCCCGGTTATCTGTTCTTGTAACTAAGTGTTTGGAAACTTTTTTCCAAAAAAAAAAAAAAAAAAATCAAACTTTTTTCTTATGTTCGTGTTGGGATCGAGATTTGGTAAAATGGAGGGAATGTTATTAGGGAAAGGGTACCCATTCTCATGATTAATTTTGCTTTAGTGCAATTGAATCTACTTTATCTTCTTCCTTTTACTTAAGTTCCACCAAAGTACAAAAAAAAGCAAGAAAAAAAGAAATTCCAATAATGCAAAAGGGGATATTTGCCACTTTGACCAAACAAAGATCAAAGAATATTTTCTCAACTCAAAATGCATTACACAATGATGACAATTCTCCTTTTACCTTATCTGAGCTTTCCCCAAAGCTAAGAGACATTCCCTCCCATAATTCAAAAAAGGAGATTCTTTTACGAGTGTTCTCAGCTTGCATGCTTTTGGATCTATGGGGCATCATTGCTTATGCTTTGTCCCTTATCTTAAACTTCACTAATTGTTATTTTTTCCAATTTTTTTTTTGGTGGCAAACACTTCCACTTGCTGCTATGTTGGACTAGAAAAGCACATATATGTCCTCATATGGCACTTAACCTTGCAATCATTCTTCTTGCATTAAAAACACTCATAGTGTGCATGTGTGAGATCACCTTTGAATTTTCAAGAATGGTGGTGATTCTTGCATTATGTGTTTGTTTGTTCATGTTGTGTGCATGTGTGGCAACGTAAGCTTTATGAGGTTGGCTTTTGTTGTTTCTTTTCTTTTATTTTAAAATTTAAGTATCAATCCGAGCTTTGCTTGTTTAGTTTTGGAGATGACGATCTTTCCCTTATAGTTCGTCTTCTAAGTAAGTTTAGATGAACTGGCAATTGATTCACACATGGTGTGAAGATTAGGTGAGGGTTTGAACCATCATATATCGTGTTATTAACAACTTTTAAGTTCTTAGGATTGAAATTATTCAAAAAATAGTTGTTCAGTTGTGTTGGCCTTCTTTAATAAACCTCATCGAACATGGGATCTTAACTGTTACTATGACCAGAAAGACTGATAAGATATTATACAACAATGATATTCCATGTTTGTTGTGCTCATAATTATAACCTATTAGTCTTGCATCTTTTGTTATACCTATATTTAACAATCTTACAATTTAACCTACCATGTTGTGTTGCATGTCACTCTGAAGCAAGGGTAACAAATTGAGATAAGACATAATACTCTAACTCGATTTCAATATGTTAATGACAATTATGAATATAAGCCTTTGAGAATTTGAGTAATGACATATAAAACTCTACTAAAGAACCATATCAAACTCACCTTGGTAAGAGGGCGATGGTCATGTGTTATTACGATAAAAACACTACTTTTCATCATAATAGTATTAATTTTATTACTACTTACAAAAAAAAAAAAAAAAAGAAGCTATAATACATTTTAGAGTGAGAAAAAAACTATTATCACAAAAAAACTAATACTTTATAAATAATTTTAAAAACAATTACTGATTATCTAAAAAAGTATAATTTTTTCTAAAAAAAACGTATCAAATCCTTAAACATGTCTGTGCAGAAAAATTTCGCGCACATCACACATTGTTAGGATTGTGAGTTTAACCCGTCGGATCGAATTACCCGACAGGTAATCTGATAAAAGGGTCGGGTTGGGGTGGCACTTTTCGGGTATGGGAACATGATCGGGTGCAGGTAGGGTACGGATTTAATTATTTACCCATGTATCTGTTCGTAGTACCCGTAGTTTTATCTGATTTTATTTATATATATATATATACATGTATATTTAGATATATATATAAGTAAAATGCATATTATTCAATAATTTTTAACATTTAAAATTTCTTTATTGAGTTTAGCGATACTTTACATTTATTTTGAAATATTGTGTAATTTAGTATTTAATATAAATAAATTTAAAAAATAATGATACAATATAACAGCTATATTTAACGACATATATGCATATATTTAATATATTATATATATAAGAACATATATGTATATATATAAATATAAGTAAAAGACATGTTTCTCTATGTGTTGAAAAATAAATGAGGCAATATTTAAGTTATTGTTGTAGTTGTAATGTATGTATTTTTTAAATTTTATGGCATATTTGATTGCTAATTTTTATTTATTTTGTGAAGCTTATAAAACTGCAATTTACAAGGTAGGGTCGCATTGGATAGGATTGGATTTGATCGGGTAAAATGTACTCACTTAATTATTATATTGGCATTATCCTACCAATCCCGAATGAAAATTTAGGATAATAATATAGGGTACGGGTAGGGGCTTACAGAGACTAGGTAGGGTACGGGAGAGGATTACGTGTGCCCGACCCTACCGTTTACATCTCTACACATCGGATTCGTGTATTTCTTTGCCGATTCAAATAAAGTTGATTATGATCCATTTGTTTTTGTTAGGATCTGACGTTTTACATGTAAGAAGATATATATTTTTTATGCACATAATTTTTGTGAAAATAAAAATAAAAATGTAGAACTTATATAAAACTCACTCCCATCGATTTTAAATACATCATAAAGTATTCTAGAGGATTACAATCCCCTCGACCTATGCCGACGGAACGAATCTAATGCAGAGTATTTCTGGCACAATGTGTTTGTGTGTGGTGTAGTGTTGTGTGAGATCAGCTTAAGAGTTGAGCAGATTCTTGCATGATGAGAGGACAGGGAGGGAATGATGCCGGAAAAGCAGGAGAAATTTGTACACAAATAGGTCCTCCCTAATCCTGCTCTGCAATTATTGGTCACAAGTCTTTGATCAACAGCAAAAAGTGATCCACACCACCCAACTCATATTTGGGCTGAGACCCATTTGGCCTAAGTGATTGACGTACGTAGGGAGACTGATTGCCATTGCTCCAATCTTGTAAAGGGCAAGTGCCCACCTTTTCTTGATATTCCACTGATCTTATAATCATTATGTTACTCTTCCTTTCTTGTCACTTCCCTCATTAGCTGGACATAATGCATATTCTTTTATTTCTTTATTCCACTTGTTAGATTAGTACGCCGTTTATATTATATTCTTCATACGAGATTTTTTATTTTATAGTATGTTTCAATCTTATTAGTCGTATATATGAAAAGTTTATTATTGATGTTATTCTGAAAACTTGATATATACTTGTTGAAACATTAAAAAAAGTGTGTACTGATTGTGCATAATGTGAGGTCTTTGTTCGAACACGGAATACATATCAAGTTAAACAAACTTCTTTTAACAGGAATTGAAATCACTTAACCTCTTGTATTTTTATTATCAATATAGGTTTCGTTGCGATACAAATTGTGAGTTTTACAATTAGAACTTTCTTCAACATGCCTTCGCTATATCCTCCTACTGATATCTACCTGTCGACATCTCGTCGACTTATCAATACTAACACAAGAGACTACCGATAATTGAACGTACTCAAACCAAATATATCTTTAAGTTATTTTTCTTGAAAACATATTCGGAGGCTGTTATATTATCTCTACAACAGCCCCAGTGCAAGATTAAGTGATTTATACAAATATCAAGAATTGCAATCATATTAACTAATCCTCAAATTATTAACTCCCTTCCTCAAAATAAGCAGTGATTGTTATCGATTCCATTTTTATTTATTTTTCTTCAGAAATACCAAACAATACAGAATTAAATTATAGACAAAAAATATTAATATTAATCACATGATATCCGTTTTTAAACTATAAAATGATGGATTTGAAATGAAGTGTTTCGATCACTGAAATGTTAATTGGTTGCTAAAATTTAAAGACAATGTTTTCTCTTTTTAAATTTATTGGTCGATTTTTGTTTCTAATATGAATTTAGAGACTAAATACCTATGAAAATAGAGATCAATTATTTTGTTCTTAATATTCGATTGCTAATTTAATATCAATCGAACACTTATAATATTAAAAAAAATTATCACTTTCTATCATTATTTTATTATTATTTAGTTACTTATTAGAAGAAAAAAAATCTAAACATAGGAATCAAACTCATCACGTTTAGATCAGCTTATATATTCTTTAATTCAGCCTGAGAGAAAAATATTTAAAAGTATTATAATATAAAAAATTACGAGATATATCAGTGGATGTGAATTTTAATATACAGAGTAAAAATACATAAAATACACGTGAAATGCTTAAAAATTGAATTAAAGTTATGTGGGGGCCATGTCTGGCCCCACAATGTACAGGGGCACTTTGGTAATTTCATACAATTTTGATCAAATAGAATAACACTCCTATTATTTAACTTGAATAGTTATTTACTAATCTATATATATATATAATATTAAGTATTATCAATAGAACTAATACACAAAAATTCAAAGAATATAAAGAATTGAATAAAAACATTATAATCTAATTATATTATATAATTCATTTTTTATCATTTAAATATAACTACAAATAATTCTCCGAGTTAATCAATATTATTAATAATTTTTAATAATATTTTTAGTTAAGTATCGATAAAGAAGCACAAGGCGGCGATCGCTCCTTTCTTATTTTCTTTTTACATATAATTCATTTAATATTCTTAACTCGAATCCTAAATATATAAGAATTCGCCCCACTATCTTTTTAAATTCGTTCTAAATTTGAATTCATTTCTTCTTTTCTTTTCCATTAAAAAAAATTGTCTATCATCGATGGGACATTTGTGACAAAACAAACCTAACTACATCTGCAAAAATAGAAAATTTATTTAAAATAATTGTAATTAATTAATTAATTAATATTGGGCCTAGCTAGTAATGTTAATGGTCAAAAAAGATGAGAAGTGGACTGGAAATATTGAAAAAGCAGAAAGAGAGTTCCTCAATTATATGTAAAAAAAGGTACAACAAATTGATTCCAAATTCTTGAAAACTTTAATTAGAGTCAAGATTAATGATTACATATATTTGTTGTGGACAGTTGGATTATTTTTTAATTAAAGTTTGTGTAAGACAGTTATTATGTGACTAATGCTACTGCACGAGGGTTGCATAGTAACTCTTAATCATAACAAACTTTAAACAATTAATTAAACACTAAAGTAGGGTTAATTAAGCTAATTAAACATCTAATTATTACTTTACTCTATCATTGCATATGCTATGATCCCACTATTTTTTCTTAATCCATAAGGTTGAAGAAAATCATTTTACTCCTTTTTTTAGAAAAAAAGAAATTATAATTGTAAATTAGGGAATTTTAACAAATAAATTATCATATTAATTAAGAATGAAATTGGTGTTTTGTATATTTTTTAACTAGTAAAAGGATTTCTTTGAGCTTAGTGAAACCCATGCCTACAAAAGATACAAAGGTTCGTAAATTTTGATAGATGAATGTTTCTATTGAGCACTGTAAATACTATCAGACGATGATACTTATTTCGAGCCCGGTGAATAATGCTATCGAGCCTTGTTATTGTTCATAATGTTTTTAAATAAAATTTATTTCGAGCTCTATGAACAATACCATCAAAAAATGTTACAGTATCATTAAGAATACGTAGATTTTTTTACTATTTCATAAATAATAATAGGGACAAAAATATTAATTTGAAATTGGATAAAAATATATTAAGTCCTTATGAAAATTGGTTAAAAAAAAAAAAAAGCCGGTTGATATTAGCTTGAGAATAAATGCATATTTCAACTAAGATTTTATTTTCGTCTATTGTAATTATTTATTTTTTCTTATAAAAACAATACATTAGGTACCTCTCGATTATTTGAGCCAATTTTAAAATAATCCCACAATTTATAATCATAAAGCTTCCATTTTCAAATTATTTGTTTCAAAATTATGTGATTGAAAGAGAGAGTATACTTATCAAGAGGTCATGTCGGACCTACCAAGTGGAACTTCCTCTTCTTACCAAGAGTTAAAAGTAACGTGCATTGGATGATTTTTACGGCACAATCACACATACTTATATATTAATATGTGTGTGTGAAATTTATAATGAAACTCACGAAATGCATAGTGCATCGGATGTAAGTTCTACAAAATTATCGACTACGATTCAGACATAGTGATATTTTTATGAAAACTAAAACGAGAAAAGACAAGAAAAGAAAAGGGGTACTAAATTCAACAGCTGGAAAAGGAAGAAAGAAAGGGATAAGAAAGATTGGTAGAATAGAAGACATGAAGGGAGAAAAAGTTAAACTTAATATTGACTTATGGAAAGATACAAAATAAATTTTTTTTTTTTAATAGAAATAGTTAAAGAAAAGGTGAATCTGATAGAAACAAAAAAAAAAGAAGTCTTTGATATATTATATCTTAATTAATTATAACTATTAATTTATTTTATTTATATTTTAAAATCTAGGCTGTTTTTAATAAATCGTGTTTGACAAATGACAAGAATGGTTGTACTAACAGTAAAAATGGTTTCAAAATAATGGCTAAAGACAAGAGAAGACAAAGACATGCAGTTGGATGCTTGACTTCCGGCATATCCTGTTTTCCTCTATTTTTGTTTTTCATTGGCGCCAATACATAAATAATTAAAATTGAAAATGAAATAAAAATTATATATTGAAAAGTTGATCTTCGATATTTTTTGTGATCGGGATAATTAAATTAAATAATAATCCTCTAAAAGCTCAGATTTTTCGATGAAAATGGGTAATCGACATGATGACGTGCACTGTGTGTGTATTTAAATCGCACAAAATTGAAGCTTTTCGATTTTATTGCCTAATTAAAAAATAAGAAAATTAAATTTCATCTGTACATAATAAATCAATTTTGATATTATCTAGTATAATATTAATCTTTATTAATAGTGATCATCTTGTTTATGTTAAATAAAATTTCATTTGGTATGTTTTTTATTTTTTACTTACAAGATTAACAATCATTAATTAACATGTATTGTACAGTCAATTTGTTGTATAGTTTATTAAGGTTTGATTAATAATTATAATTTATGTAAATAATAAAAAATATGTAATTATTACATATATTTTTAGTTATATATATAAAAAAATTCGTGAATGATATCGATTTTTATCATATTTTAATTAATACAAATTAATTCATATATTAAAGTTTGTACAAACTAAATATTTACAACAAATAGTTGTTTATGAGAAGAACGTATGTTTACAATATATTGATATAGTGAAAGAGATTGTCGCTAACAAGTTAATATGTTTATTAATTTTATTATTATATTATTTTTTTAGCAATATTTTATGGGTTCTACCCTAATTAAATACTATTGTATACATAAAATTTTACGAGTCGAGTTTGAATAGCTCATGGACCAACACGCATGATCCAATTACACCTATTATCCATGGTAAATCTCCGCATTCATTTCACTAGTGCATGCTATAAGATTAATAAGTATTATTTTTATTTATGTAAGCATTCCAAAATTCAAACATAATAGAAAATGAATAAATTTGTATGAGTCTAGTGTTTTTATAATCACACCCAAGATCGAATCGGTTTCGATTGGATATCGGTCCAACTAGTCAAATCATCAAACTAGCGGTCCAATCAGAAAAACAACATTTTTTTGTTACCACATATATTATACATTAACATCTACAAAAATACTTTTTTTTTAGTTACATAATTTAATACGTAATAATCAACCTATAAGCGTCCAGATGAAATTACAAAATACACAAATATGACCTATAAGCGTGTGGACGATATGACAAAAATGAAATCTCTCTCTCTCTCTCTCTGTGAAGCGCGTGAAAATTTCTTTTTTAACCTTGAAGTTTAACCTTAAAAGTTTTCCAAGAAAGGAGCCCTTATGAGGAAGGTAGCAAACCAATAATTCGTATATATGCCAATGCCAAACAATTAAAAGGTACACAAAATATTTTCCCAAAATTCTTGCAGTCTGCCAATCTTGTTTCTCTCTCTCATATTTTCCCTCCTTCATATCTACTAATAGATAAGAACATGATTTCTATGGCCCTCACCTTCAGACAACAATGTCCTACAAAACCTAATTCAGTGACAATAACTAAACCCTAATATGTTTGCCCCATGAAAACGATGTTACCATAACATGGTTTTCTATTTTTATTTCAAATTATTTGGTGAAAGTGTTGCACCATATGTTTCCTTCAAGGGAAACTTGTTTCCCACCATGAAACCTGCACCCCTTTTATTAAATAAATAAATATTAATTTTTGAATGAATTTAATGGTCCCTCTTCTCTTCTGGATATAGCCTTCTGCAGTCATGTTCAGCTATCACTGCTCATAATAAATATTTTGATAAATCTCACGTGAATCCTTCAGACAAAACAACCTGCCAGATTGTTTTTTCTGTATTATGTCGACAATAATGCTGTAAGATGATCGTAAGGTCCCAGTTTTTAATGCTCACATAGTTGAAGAAATTAGGGTTAATTCATGGTGTGAAATTAGGGTTTTCATCGAGTAAACTGAATTATCGATGAAATAACAACAAGAAAAAATGAAATTAGAGTCACTAAAATGTCGATTACTACAATTTTGAGACTTTTTTTTTTCGTTCCTAAATTTAGTTACCAAATTTACATATCTAATATTAAATTAAAGAACAAAAGTACACCGAAAAATAGAGAAAATATGTTTGTCTCTAATATTCAATTGCTAATTCGTCACTAATGATGTCCATAAAAAAAAGTTTGGGCACTTTTCGCCACTATTTTATTTCTATTTTGTTGTTATTTAGTGACATATATTATATGTCACTAATTTTCATCTTTAATATAAAAGAAATTTGTAGTGAACTAACTTAAATTGGATTGAATGTGAATTGAGTGAACGAGCTTAAACAAGCTTTGAACAATTGAAAATATCGAATTTAGTATCCTCCATTTTAAAATAAAAGTCATATGTCAGTTTTTATCAAGAATTAAAGAACATTAAAAAAAACACTTAATTAACAATATCCTTTGTTAATCTCTCATAATAGCCACACTACCATAACATTATCTTTATTTAAATTTCCTTATTTTATTATTTTTTTTGTTACCTTTGTTTTTTTCCGCAGGGACAAAGTTGGAACAAAATAATATCTAATTTGTAACAAAATTTAATCTCTAAGAGTAAGTTTCTCGTGCATCACGTACACCGTGAATTCGTTCTACAATATCATTTATTTAATTAAAATTATTATTTGTTTACTTGAAAAATATTATTATTATTTTTAAAGTAAAAAATTAGGAGTAGTTAAAAAAATAATATTGTAAATTAAAGAATTTTTTATTTATTTACATTTTTACAGTTATTTATTTTTCTTGGATTTAGTAAAATGACAGTACGAGTACTTTGTACGAGATTATAGATCTGGTTTTAGTGAAAGTCTAAAATATTAGGCGTCCATTTATGATGGGCTACAGGCCCTTATATGCCTGTGGCCCATTTCTTCCAGGCTGCATTTATTTACACAACCATCACATTTTAAGCAGACATGCCACAATTTCGGTTTGGAATCGGAACCGTCGGTTAATTGTTTGGCTCAATTCTTGACTCGGTTTCGGTTTCAAACTGAAACTGAAACCGTTGAAGTAATGATTCGATTTCGATTCTTAGTTTTTCGAAATCGAAACTGTCGGTTCCGATTCAGCTCCAAATTAAATTTGAAAATTATAGCCGTTGGAGATCAACGGCTGAGATTAAATAATCGTTGATTTTCAACAGCTGAGATGGAATAACCGTTGGGAACCGCCGGTTTCGAACCGGAACCGGGAACCGGCAGTTCCAACATCTCTTTTTAAAGTTGTTAATTAAAAAAAAATGTGGAACCGGAACCGAGGGAACCGCCGGTTCCGGAACCGAAACCGAAACCGAAACCATATATATGGCGGTTCGATTTCGATTCCGCCCTCCACGGTTCCAAAAACCGTCGGTTCCGAAACCGATACCGGAACCGAAAAACCGTACCCATATCTAATTTTAAACCTACCCAAGTCAAGTTCTTTTTTAAATTGTAAATAATTTTTTTAATTATTTATCAATAATTTAATAATTTAAAAATATAATAATAACTTTCTCCAGTTTCGACGTGGGGTCAAAGGCTAATTAATAATTTTGATAGAATAATATATATAATGCTCTTTTGAAAAATCTTTTTATAACACTAGATTCTATTAATAATATAAATTAATAATTAATAAAATACAAATATATTTTACATACTATGATGTTATAATAAAATATGTCTTTTAATTTTTTTCCCTTTAAGAGACTAATTAAATCCAAATTTCTTATTGAGCTGATGTTTTGAAATTACAACGATAAATTATGAAGTACTGTATGTGCTTTGAGTACGTTATTGTGAAACAATGTCATGATTTGTTGATTTAGTTATACTATTGTGATGTTTATGTGATTTATTATTTTTTTACGTTTAATTCAAGTAAGTGTAGATTAATGAATGTTTAATGGATAATAATTAATTTCCTACTACTGTCTATGAATTCAAGAATCCTTAATTATCATGAATGATTGTGTCCTAGTAGCAATATGTGTTATTAATTGTGTTATCAAAATAAATTTAACCTAGATGAATATAGAAAACTAATTTTCATAATTGTAGCTATTTAAATTATTAAATATTAGGTTGAATTGTTTTCATTTAACTTAATTGTTATGGATTGCTATTGTGCCCAATTTATCAATAATAAATTTTGACAAGATATTGGGTTTGGTCAGTTAAATAGAGCACGGAGATGACCTGCAAAAATGGACATCTCCGTGCTCTATTTTTTTCAAAAATATTTAATTATTTTACTGGTAAAGATGTGTAAAAATTCACTCACGTAAGATGAACATTTTTAATGAAAAGTAATATTTTTTTAATAAAATAACATTTTCACGCACGATATTTGTCTTGTATGAAGTAATAATTTTTTGAATAAAAATTAATATCTTTTTAAATTGTTAGAAATATATTACCTTGTTTACAAATTAGTTCAAATCATAATAGTTTTTAAAATATATATATATATATATATATTTTTTTTTTGTAAAAAATTAAAAAGTATTGTTTTTTATTTAAGAGTTTTTTTTTTTTTTTTTTTGGAAAAAAGTATCACAATTTGTATGTAAGAGCAAATATATTGGGTTTGCGCCTTAAATCAAATTCACACATTTCTAAAAAAATAAAAATTAATTAGTTTAATTTAATTATAAATATCTAATATTATTTACTGTATAAGGCCCCATCTAATATGGTTCCCCGTTTAATCATGCCGTAAATAGAAGCTGGAGCAATTTATTTATATATTTATTTATTCAGTAATTGATCACTTCACATTTACATGGAATAGTTTCATTATTTCCACACTCACATGCATGGGCCGCAGAAGAGCCACTATTTAATGGGCTGAATTTCTTGAATCCACGAGAATTATGTGAGCTCTGGGCTACTGTAGTCCAATGGGCCTTGTAATTGGGCCCTTAATAATTGCATTACAAATGTTAACAGTTGGGCTTTTTTTTGTAGCACCACTTTATTTTTCTCATAAAAAAAAACCTCAAAATTCCGAAAACTTTGAAAAAAGGAGGTTCGAAAAAAAAAAAAATTTAATGACTCCCATATTGAGAAATATTTTTTCGCAAATACGTCTGTACATCGAGTGTACCGTGAAACTTGATTTATTGTATTATTTATTTAACTAAAAAATATTATTTATTTATTTAAAAAATGTTATTACTCATTTATTACCTTAAAAAAAGTATTAATACTTTTCAAGCAAACAAGTAATATTGTAAATCGAGTGTATAGTACAACTGATGCACAAGACACTCACTCAATTTTTTTTTTTTATAATTCCTCTTCTAGTAGATAATACTTCCATATCATTAGGTTACTAGGAAAAGAGAAGTTAAATCTATATAAAAAAAAAAAAGAAGACATCATTAATACACGTTATGTGTTCTTTAATGATGTCACTATATATATGACGTATATTAATAAAATTAAAAATATAAGATAAAATACAAAATAACATAGGGGACCTTGTTTGCGCGGATGGAGGTGAGAGATATTTGGCATCACATGGCAAGAATTATGTAATATTGCTAAAATCTTGCAAACTTTTGTATTACAGGTATTCACATTAATCTGGTTTCGAATTGCCATTATTTTAATTGAATCATTAATGTAATTTAGATTGTTAAAATATGTAGTAATTATGTTGCAAATTCACAAAATCTAAGAAATAATACGAACAAGATTCACATAATCAGAAATATAAATTAAAAAAAAAAAAAAAACACACACACACACTATAAATAAGTGACATTCACATGAAAAAAAAAACACCCCACATAAAATCTCTTCCTAAGTAGTTTGAAATAACAAAAAAAAAAAAAAAATGTCTCCGAATATGTGTACAGAGAGATGGAATGCAGTATTGGTGAAAATAATGTTGTTAGGTTTGTTGGTTCAGAGCAGTAAATGCCATGCAGCAAGCTACACTGTTGGAGGCTCTAATGGCTGGGCTTTTAACGTAGCAGGTTGGGAAAATGGCAAGAATTTCAAGGCCAGCGACACGTTAGGTATATATATATATATATATACGTACATATAATTCATAACTTTTTAGACCCCGCCTTCGGGAGATCCGTGCACTCCTAATCCAATGCTTTTCTCGGACAAATGCAAATGTAGCGATACATCTTGATCGACCTTTATCAAAATGAATTCAATAATCATGTTGTATGAGATAGCTTAAGTAGTAAGAGCACCCACTATTTAGACCAGTGAGTGATTCTAGCTGGGTCGAGTCACCATTAAAATGATTTGACTAATTTGGCGACGAATTTTCTTGCAGTTTTCAAGTACAGCTCATCTGCACACAATGTGGCTGTTGTGGACAAGTCGGGCTATGATTCTTGCAGTGCTCCAGCAAATGCAAGAAAATATAGTTCTGGAAATGACCAAATAAAACTAAGGAAGGGGGCTAATTATTTCATTTGTACCTTTCCTGGGCATTGTAGTTCTGGCATGAAGATTGCTGCTATTGCTGCTTAATTTTTTTCATGATAAGTAGCAGATTTAGTGAGGTGTTTTTTGTTCGGTTTTGGTTATGGATGATTATATAATGTAAGGTTTTATAATAATACTGAATGTGTGTGTGTGATTTTGAATAATATCGACTTGATCAATTCGTATTTGCAGTTGAACATTTAAATTTAAGTCGATTTGGAGGCGTCGAATCCTTCCACGCGTTTGTATGCCTACCATCACTAATAATCCAACCAAGTCCTTTAAGGAGAAATGAGAACTTTTCTTCTCAAGAACATACTTCTTCACTTATTATATTCTTATTTTAACGGTAAAAAAAGATATTTTTAAAAAATATCTAGTTGAAAAAGTACTCGCCTAAAGAGAGTATGCAAGGTTGAAAGACGGACGATTGTGAACCCCAACCCACCTCCATTTTTTTTTTACAAACGGCGTTGACATCCTTCTTTTTTTCACAATTTTAAGAAAATTCTAGATTTTCAAAATTTTTAAGTACTTTCAGAATTTTACAAAGATATCATCTTTAAATTTATATAAAAAAAATTATAGATAAATTAGCGGAATTTTAAGCAATTTCTATATATTTTTTTAGATTTTTTTATTGATCTTGAGGGTTTTTAATTATTTTAATTTCATGTTTTTAATATATTATTTATGGAATTTTCATTTTAAATACTTTTTAAATTTTCTAAGAAAATATAACATTAGATCTGTAAGGAATATTAAGATATAATTTTAAGAATAATTAATAAAGTTTTTGAATTTTTTGTATTATTGTAAGAATACATATTAGCTAAACCCTGAATTAATATCAGGAGTACATTAATCACTAAATTATCTTTTGGCCAATTCAAGAAAAATAATACCCTGTGATTTAGGGACTAAGGGAAATAGTTTTAAAATTCTGAAAATTAACAAAATTTAAAATTATTTAAAATCTTCAAAATAAAAAAATGGGTGTAATTTAGGGATTATTTTTATATCTTTAAAGATCTACGTTTGCTATTTTGTTCTCTATGCTTATTCTAATAATTCTGGGGGCTCTTGAGATTTCTCAGATTTATTAAATAATTTTAAGATTTTTTTTTTAAATTTAAGTTATGTAATAAATTTATATTTTATTTATTAATTTATTGATTTATTAAATTATATTTCTGAATTATTTGTGGGTTTTTAATTCATAATTGTTTTTAGATTTATTTAGGTATTTCAAATTTAGGAGACTGAATACTTATTTCATATTAGATAACTATTTTCCTATATTTTTCATTGATGTTTAGATTTTCAAATCATTTTTAGGTTTTTTAATATGTTACTTGTTGAATTTTATATTCTTAAATAACTTTTTAAAATTTTAAATAAATCCATATTTTTTCAAATACTTTTTTAGCTGGTAGTTATTTATATTTTTAAATAAACTTATTTCACGGTTTTAAGTAAATTAACCAATTAATTTTTTAAAATTTATTTGCATTTCAGTTCCTTTAAAACGTGCATTTGATTGTTGATTAGCGTTCTTAGTTAAGTCAGCTGTAGGGATGTAAACGAGTTGAGTCGGATTGAGTCAAACTTACCATGTTCAAGATTGTTTGAAATTTTATCGAACTTCTAATATTTTGTTTGAGATTGATTTGAATATTAATCGAGTCGAGCTTAAGCTAGCTTTAATCGAGCCAAACACGAGTCAAACTCAAGTACATTGATATTTTACACTTGCTTTAATGAATTTTGCTTAACGAGCTCTAGCTCGAGTCGAGCTTTAGATTTTATCAAACGCAAAAATGTGTTCAAGCTTCTTTGACATTATTATCGAACTGAGTTCCAACAAACTTTTAACGAATGAGCTCAAATCGAACATCGAATAACTTGATTTGATTTTCAGCCTCAATCATCTTACCAACAAATACTCAACCATAAGTTATTGGACTAAATCTGCAACCTCTCATATTAAAGTTCAGAAAACTACATTAGGGATTAAGAAAGTGTATGAAAGATTTTACTTTTGAAGAAGTGATTAATATTACAATGTTGTAGTAGTATCAATTCCAAATCAAATAATACAGTGAACCAACTTAATTAATTAGAACAATTGAATTCTACCACACACACACACACACACACACACACATATATATATATATAAATAGACAAGAAACTTCTGATAATGATAAATTACAGGAAATCAACAAAAATCGACACCAAGACTTTAACATGGAAAGCCCCTCAAATTAAGAGTAAAAAACACGGGACTTAGTCCAGGAAAAATTCTACTATGTAAACCGAATTACACAGTCTCTTTCTCTATTACAAATAGAGGAATCATTACAATATCACCAAAAAAACTACTCAAGAAAACAATTCTTCCAAGAAACTACTCAAGAAAATCATTTTTGGCAAAGAAAATCATTCTTGGCAAAGAAAATCATTCTTGCCATCCACAATAAATGGAAGGAATATCACAAATGATAGAATAATAGAATAAGAAATCACTTGTTCCTTATCTCTTTTCCGTATCCCACTTTTTCTTTCTTCTAGTGTGTGTTTCTCTCTCTTTGTCTCTTCTCTCGTTTCTCTTTTTCTATTTTTTGAATTGAACTACTTTTTTCATTAAGAGCATAAATCCATTATTTTGTCAAAATGGGCCTAAGAAATTTCCATAGGCTTTTCTTTAAATATCATTCCAACTATATTGGACAAAAGCCCAACATGATCATGTAAAAAATAAATATATTAAAATAAAATTGGATATTATTTGCTTTATATAAAAAATAATGTAAATTTGTAAGAAGTAAAAACATCATATAGTTTCAGATTCATTAAAAGCTGTTTTCTTTTCCATGCTTTTGCTAAACCGCTCTGAAGAATCAAAACTAATTATTGCTTCACGCATGCTTCCAATAGTTCATTAGTAGACTTAATTTACTAAAAAGCCAAATTGGTACACACCCACATGTGTGTATATCTATAGGATATTATGATTAAGGATATAACTAATATTATTTTTATTGGCCATCTTTTCTTCGTCTAATAAGTGTGGGTTATTTTTGGATGAAATTGTACACGATGGTTATAATAACCCACAATTTTTTCAATGAGGAGAATATGTGTGAGCTGTTCTTCAATGAAATTGTTAAGGATGGCTATAATAACTAGGGGTGGTACGGTAAGGTATACAGAAAATTTTATTGTACTGTATATTGTACTAAAATATTGGTATTGAAAATTTCATATCAATACCGTATCGAAAATTTGATTTATCGAACTATCGGTATACTGAAATTTTGATATGATACAATACTTATACCATACCGTATCGAAATTTTGGTATACTGTTTCATACCGGCTTTTTGGTATACTGTTTCAAATCAAAATTTACGGTGTACCGTTTCATACCGAAATATAAGGTATATCGTGTCATACTGAATTACCGGTGTAATGAAAATATTTCAATATATCGGTATTTTGGTATATAACGAAATACTAGTTTACCAAATAATGTTCGGTATACCAATATATCGAAAAATTAGTATGTCAAATATCGTTTGATATACCGATATACCAAGTATTACCGGTACACCGAACTTCACCGATATACCGATATAACTTTCGGTATACCGTTATACCGAAAATTTTATTTTTTCATACCATTATCGTACCGAAAATTTTCAGTATGGTACCATACCGTACCGAAAATCTCGGTATATAAAAAATTTTAATATTTTTGATATGATAAGTGTAATATACCGGTATTTTTGATATTTTTCCTATAGTAATTATATCACTATTAAAATTATAGGTTTTAACTATTAATATGAATAAGGATCTCTCTTATTGTTTCAGATAGTTTATTAATTTTTATTAGGGATGTTAATCGGGTTAGCCCTAGTGGTTTCGGGCTAGCCCTATCGGGTTTCGGGCAAATCGGTCCTCGGGCTAATCGGGCCAGTTTAAACGGGCTAACAATATCATGAACCTAACCCTAACCCTAACTCTAACGGGTTTCAGGCTAATCGGGCTACTATCGGGCTATGAGTAAAAAAAAAATGGTGACTCAGGTGAGAGATGCGGCGGACTCACGCGATGCGGTGGGGTTAAAGTTAGGGACTTAGGGTTTCGTCTTTTTAAAAAAAATGAAAATGGAGGTTAATTCTAATAAAAGAAAAGACAAAACATAAAATTACAATAAATTTCTACTCATTATACAAAAAAAATAATCACTGAATTATAAATCTATACATTCTACAATATAATACATATATATTATAATATATTACTAATATTAATTAAATTATTATAATATTATATATGTATATAATAGTATACATTATAGTGTACATATGTAGTATATATTAATATAAGAATATAATTATCTATTATATTATATATATATATATATTACATGTTTATATATATTTATTAGATTATGTATATATTACTATAAAATTAAGGTAGGTATTATATGTGTGCCTGTCAGCCTGTTCCCACATTTAATATGCAGAGAATTTCAAAATGGGGCAGTCATCATGTATATATGTTAGACAGACAGTATTACCGAATCTTCTTCTCTCTAAAAAAAAAAAAGTTGAAGGCAGCCCGCAGGCAAGCCCGGTTAAACCGCGGGCCGACCCGCTTAGCCCGCGGGTCTAACGGTCCGGGTTAAAAGCCCGAATGTTAAACGGGTTGGCCCGGCGGGCCTCAGCCCTATTAACATCTCTAATTTTTATGAAATAGAAGTTCCATTTCCAATTTAGGTTAATTTATTATGTTCTTAGAATCAACAAATTTTAACGGAGTGTATTATTATTATATATCACGCTTCTACCGGTATCAATAATTATCTCTAGAAAATAAATAATATATATTCATAAATATAGACGGGAATAAATGGAATAAGCACGTAGACTCAAAAATAATTTTCCTTTTAATTACTCTAGAGAACAAAGAAAATCATTCCCTTCTCTCTTGCTAGTAAAATGACTCAATTTCAAGAATATTAGTTTAGATGGTGAATGTTCTTACCGTTTAGACTAATTTATTTAATTAAAAATTAAAAAATAAATCATTTTTTTTTTTTAAATCTTAAACTTTTGAACAAGGAAAACCTCTTAGTTCAAACATCACTCGAACACATAACCAATACCACTCCACTCAAATTATTATTAAAAATCGAAGAATTTAATGGTGTAAGAAAAAGAAAGAAAGAAAAGAAGTAAAACCCTTATTAATATAGATAAAAATTAACTTTCATTCTAAAATTAGATACAAAAATTATAAAATGAGCGACTGTTTTGTTTATCGTTTGCAATAATACTTTTTTAAGGTAATAAATTAATAGTAATACTTTTTAAGTAAACAAGCAATAGTTTTTAGTTAAATAAATAATATTCTACATTAAGTTGTACGATTCACCCGAAGCATCTAAATTTTGTGCAGCTTTGGAATATAGACTTTCTACTGAGTAAAGAAGAACATAATCATATTTTATTTAAGAAAATAATAATTGGTGTTATAAAAATTAAATAAATAAATAAATAATTTTTTTTTTTTTTTGGGGAGTTGGAAAGAAAGTATTTGTTAAACACAATCATTTAGTTACGTTTTGTTTAACTAATACAGTAATTATTAGGTATAAAACACATGATGGGACACATCTATACAGGGCCATTTTAAAAGCCCATTGCGTTCACTGTTTATGATGGTGTGGGCCTTCTTTCTTTCAGATTTGCAAATAATTAAATCTTTTTATATATTAAAAAATAAATAGTTTCAGAAAGATCTTCAGACGATATCGAGGGTCGGCCCCTGAGGGAGGGTAGTTACTGGATGACTTCTTAGAGCTTCCGATTTTGAGGGACCAAACTTTATATAGTCCCTTATAATATATATATATGTAGTTATATATATAAATAGCATGCGACTATTCATACCCAAGATCTTTAAATATATCTTAAATTTAAATATATCTCATTAAACTAAATATACCTCATGTTTATTCTTTATACTATTTTCACTAAAAAATAAAAAAACAACAAATAAATCAGTATCCCACCTTGATTGTCTAAACCTCCATAATTCTTCCCAGAAAAATTATGATTTTCTCCCTGTAATTTCTCTATCTACCATAAATTTCTACAACTCCTCTCTTCTCTACCCAAAAATCCAATCAGTAACAAGAAAGGAAGAAAAGAATTCTTCCTGAAATTAAACAATGACACAAATTGAGGTTCAACATCAGAATGTGGCGGCGCCTGGCAACCGACAGCCAATCACAGACAAATTTTTTGTATGTAAGTGACTTATATTTCAATGTATGTGGGTGAACTCTTGTACACAAAATTTTTAACAAAATCAAATTTGGGGAAAATTATTTAAAAAATAGTGTTAAGTTTGTGTTACTTATCAAGTTTGGCCTTCGCGGTGAAAGGTTTCAGATTTGGAACCAAATATTAAGAAAGTCATAAATCTACAGTTCCAACTTGTCTGTATTGAAGAAAGATAAAGAAGAAGAAGATTTCTGCAGGTGTGTGATACTTATCAAGTTTAGCCTTCACGGTGAAAGGTTTCAGATTATGAACCAAATATCAAGAAAGCCATAAATCTGCAGTTCCAAATTGTCTGTATTGAAGAAAGATAAAGAAGAAGAAGATTTCTGCAGGTGTGTGTGACTTATCAAGTTTGGTATTTACGGTCAAATGTTTCAGATTTGAAACCAAATATCAAGAAAGGAATAAATCGGCAATTCCAATTCTCTGTAATGAAGAAAGATGGAGAAGAAGAGACAATGTGGATTTCTTGAGAATAGAAAAAATAGAAATAATATATATGATATTTTAATCAATTTATTTATATCTAATTTTGTCACAATTTTTATGTGGTATATTTAGATATTTTGGGAGTATGAATAGCCGCACTCATATAAATATAGGAAGTTACTATTAACACCACAAATAATACTATACACATTATACTTATTTTAGAAATTATATTTACTTTAAAAAATTGTAATATTTTTATTTTTCACACCCACCCAATTTTACATGTATACCTTTTTTTATTAATAATAAAATACAAAAAATATTGCAGGAAAAATGTTGAAAGGGAGATGTTCCGTCTTCTTCTGCAAGGGACAATTGCCGAAAGAAAAATATTGAAAAAAATGTTCAAATATCCACCCATAATAACTCTTTTATCTCTACCCCTCTCACCATTGAATAACAAAAGTAGAAACAAGAAAAAAAAAACAATGAAAGAAAGACGAAGAAAAACAAATCCCAAACGAAAGACAAAGCAATTCAATGCATTCGGTTAGATCTGGTAGCCGAATACAAAGCACAACGTTCGTTTTGCGGGTGCCGAACTCTTTGTGAGGCGTTCGATTTTCGCCGACCAAACATATTTTTGGGTGCTCGGCCTCGTGGCACGAACGCTAAGGAGATGTTTGGCCAAGGTTGGAGGCCTTCAAAGCACAATCGGTTGTCAGTTGTGAGATTGTTCCACAATCAAATGTATAGTAAAAAGTGGTGTTTGTTTTGAGTTGTGATAGGATTAGTTGTTAGTGTACCTGTCAAATCAGTAGATTTAGTACAATTTTGTTTTTATTACTATATTATAAGAAATAGGAATTTGTGGATTTAATAATTGGTATTGGATTATTGATATATATATATATATATATTCTTAATATATAAAAATGTAAATAACATAAATATATTATTATATTAATATATTCATAATATACAAAAATGATAGAAAATATATAAATTATATAGACAAATCTTAAATAATAAATCAATAATATATAAAAAAGTAATACACAAGCTTATATATATATATATATATATATGTGAATGTGTTGTACATGATCCAAATCCAAGTGTGCACCATCAATATTTAATTGTATGATATATATATATATATATGTATATATAATACTAATATAATTTATATATAATAATAAATTCATTATTATTGAAAACAATAGTAATTTCTGAAAAGTACAAAATCTGCAAAAATAATAATTTATGAAAAAATTGAAAACAATAATAAGTTTAAATTGAAAAACTAAAAATAATTTATGAAAATATAAAAATAAATATTATTTCTAAAATTTATATTATTTAAAATAATGTATAAATTGAAAATTTGAAATTATATATTTATTATAATATTTAAATAATCTTATTTTTTCCGAAATTATTTTTAACAAATAATGTCATTTTTGTCATAAAAATATTTTATATTTAAAAAAATATATATTTTTATATTTGATAAATGGAGGTCAAAATAAAGAATTAATATGATATATTTTAATATTTAAATAAACTTATTTTTCCAAAAAATATTTTTATCTAATAATCTCATGTTTTTATTTTATATAAAAATATTTTAAATAAAAAATATCACAATTAACTTAACAATTTTTTTCATTTTTTTAAAAATATATTTATTTGTATATATGCTAAATGGATGTCAAAATAAAGATCTTAAGAAGAGAATTAATATGATATATTTATTTTTGTGAAAAATTGATTTGAAATAAAAAAGTTATAAATAATTAAAATTTTGAGTGAAAATATATATATTTAACAATTTTTTGGGAATGATGAGAGAGGAGAGAGGAAAGAGATATGTAGACTGGGTAGGGCTGTGGGTAGAATAACCACAACCCACAACTCTATAAACAAATACGGATTGAGTTGTAGCACAACTCATAACCAGTCGTGTCCAACCCAGTAACATACCCTTTTTGAAATTAATTTTTGAATGTTTGATTTATGTAAGACTTAAGTTATTGAATGGAGATGGTGAGATTTGGAGGTTGGTCGGGCTCAAGGAAGAAAGGAGAAGAGGCAGTTTTTGAAAGGAGATGGATTAGATTTGGAGGTTGGTTGATGCTCAAGGAAGAAAGAATAAGAGGATGCTGGGCTGAATAAAAAATATAACAAAAAAAAATTAAGGTTAAGGAATATTTTTGTAATTTTATTTATGTCTATTTTTGTTTATATATTTTTTGTGGGGTGAATAGTAAAAATTGTGGTATTAATAGAATTGTCCTATAATATATTACTAGTGTGAGACCTGTGTGATATACATAAGATATTTTTTCCTTATATTTTGTAATATAAGCATATATTCAAGTTATATGATATATTGTAGAAGGTGTATATTTGTAATTCAATAATTATTTTGTATAATTAGTAGGAATTTGTTGTAATTTTATGATTCGTCTTTTCTTCTATTAGAATTAGTCTCGTTCACAAATTGATAAACATGATATCCACAATTTATAGAAGGTTAAATTAAATTAAATTTAAAAAAAAATAGCGATATCAGCAGATAAAAGAAAATAAAAATTTGTACAGATCTCATAAAAATTTGCAATTACACAGTCAAATTAATGACAAAAATATTTTGTAAATTGCTAATATATATATATATATAACCTAATTTGTTATCAATTATTTATGATATGTTTGTTTGCAATTCACTACTTTTGGTAAATCTTAATTACTAAAATATTTTATTTGATTCATCATTTCATAAATTATGCATATTATTTTCATTGTTATCATTTATAAATAGATTGAAAAAGGGGTCATATTCTACCTAATTCTTTCACATAAAATTGTTTGATTCTTGAACATTAGGTACATGTTTATTTGTCTATTTCATTTGATATTATGTAAATTATATCTTATATTTTTTTTCCTTTTTATCCAGCAACATTAAAATTAGATTCTTTAAAATATTTTTTTTGTAAATTCAATATTATTGTTGAATTTATATATTCGAATGATTTCGTTATATATATATATATATATAATTTAAGTATATACTTACATTACAAAATATAATAAAAAAAATCTTCTGTGCATCGCACAGGTCTCACACTAGTTAAATATAATGATATTACAAAAATTTGAAATTAGATAGAACAAATACTTTACAAGTTAATGAAAAATCACACAGTGTTTATGCATCGAAATAATTAGCATATCTTAACAGAAAATCACAAGAATAATCAAACAAAAAATGAAAGAGATGGACAAACTTTTCGTTTAAAAATAAAAAAGAAAAATTGTTAAGAAAATGAAACATGTTTATGATAAATTGAAAGCAATAGATCAATAAAAAAATCTAAAAATAAAATAAACCTAAAAATGATATTTTGAAGAGTGTAGGCTTTGGAGACAACTGAAACATTGCAGATATTATCATATCTCAAGAAAGAACACGCAAAAGACTTAAAGAGGAGGGAGAACAAAAAAGAGAGATGTTAAAATATTTAGTGATAATCTTGATAAAAATATAGAAAGAAAAAAGAGACAAAACTGAGAAATAATTTTGAAATTATGGTAAGATCCACGAAAATTTAATATTATATTTGACAAAATCATATTCTATCCATGTGATTGGGTGATTTTAAGCAATTGATAGCTTAATTATAGGAAAATTGTGAATGATTTTCCACAATATAATAAAACTACAATCATTTAGCGTTCTTAACATATTTATGTCTTAATTTGAATATATTATGAGTTAACAAAAATTCCTTAAAATTTAAATTTATTTATGTTGAACAACAGAAATTAAGCAAATCCTGAATATTGTTTTTATTAATCTCTTCAATTAAATTGTAATAATGTATCTTAAAGGAGTTCCATAAATATAAATAGTTTTATATTTATATGGTAGAAATTTAGGCGGAAAAGAACAAAATTTAAAAAAGTCATTTTACTTATATATATATATTTATATATAGATTTGGTTTGATATAATGAATCGAGAAAATCAAATCATATATTTATTAGATTTCATATATTTCTTGAATTTCATAATTCATTTATGTGATTAATATTCGATAAAATATCTAAATTTCGAATCATATATTAAATGTTGCAGTATATTTATCTTGATATCATCTAATTTTAAAACACCTAAATTTGTGGAATAATTTAAATTTTGAAATCGAATCAAATTTTTTAGAATAAAAACATTTAGTTTTAATTTAATAATAATATAGTTATTCTAAATTAAGTAATGATATTTAGACGGAAAAACAAAATTGAAAAAAATCATTTTGTTTATATATATATACATATCGATATAGATATTAAATTGTATTTATAGGAAGAAAAAATTCTTTCAATTAGTCTTCTACTTTTAAATTTTATGCAAATAATTTAAATAATTTTCTTTTTTCTTTTTTTAAAATTATTTTGTTTTGTCGTCACGACACTAGTTGCAAAATATAAATGTACTGATTTTATATATTTTGAAGGGTGTTCTTTTCAATCATAATAAAAAAAAAAAAGGTCTTACTATCTTACCTATCTTGGACATTTTATTGAGGTTTTGAGCTACCACACGTCTAAGTTAAATTACACAAAAGTCCTTGTAATTTGAAAATTGTGTCCCATTTCTCCAAGGGTAGCAAAAATAATGAAAATATTGATATACCGCATCAATCGTATAAAAAATACCAAAAATATTAAAAAATTTGTTATATTACAGTAATAGTATGGAGTTATAAAACTTTTGGTATAAATATTTTTGCTATATCGATACTTTGGTATGACATGGTATACCAAAAATTTCAATATGAAATGGTATGATTAGTATATCATATCACAATTTCAGTATATCAAAATTTTTGGTACAATATCAATATAAATTTTTAATATACTAAAATTTTAATGCAATATACGATACAACATAAAAATTTTGATATGTCGTCCTGTACCATCCCAACAAATCTCCTTTGTGTTAAAGAATTGTATCAAAGTCCTTTGTGTACTAATAAAAATACCAGCAAATCCCAATTTGTCTAAATTTGACTTTTGGTGTGTGTGTGTGTGTGTTTTCAACTTTATGAAATTGAGAAATAAGTCCTATTTCAATATGTAAATGGGTATCAGAATATTAAATGTAATATTGGAATAAATATTGTCAACAAAAATTAGGATGGAATTTTACAAAGACATATCTAAAGTAATTAAAAATTCAAGAGAAAAGAAATCTCATAATCTTAACAATTTCATACATACAATAAAACACAGGAAATAAATCATAAATAATATATACAAAAAATGTTGTATTCCAAGAAGAATTCCACAATTTTTATATCAGTTATGTAATTATTTTTATTACGAATCATGAATAATATTGAATAATATACTTTTGTGGTTATTCAATTTTGTTTTATCCTTTTTTTAGTGAAATTTTGAATGTTTTTCTATTTCTATTATTATCAAATATTTAAATAGAAAATTAATTGTTATTAAAAATTAATCAAACAATTTTATTGATTTATTTTTTTAGTTTAAATAGTTCGTTATTAATTATTACAATCTAATTTTAAAAGATATTTCGTCAACAACAACTTTAGAATTATAAATATCTTATATATATTGTTAAATCAGAATTCGTGCACGTGTGTTGTGTTCAGTACTAGTTCGAACTATAATTAAACTATGCGGAAGCGAAATAGTAGTAACAACAATTTCGATGAAGAATCCCTTCTTTCCTTCAAGTATTTTTATTAGATAGAGTTTTGTTCCCACAATTATATAGTTAGGACTTACACGTCATTAGACTCCCTCTAATACTCCCTCTAATACTAGCCAACCCTATATCACTCTCTTCTAACATCCTATTTAACCATTGAGTCCCCTAGATGAATTTGGCTGCCAACTCCCGTATGGTAGAAATGAACTATCCCAAGCCCAGCAGACTGTACTCTCCCAAGCACAGTGAAAACCAACGAGTGGTTCACTGACAGTTTGTCCTCTTGCTGGAATTGTACTACGATATAAACTCTAAAATAAAACCGTCCCTCTCAGGTAGGACATATCTTTCTCTGAATTATCTCTTCATTATAGTAACTAAGATATTGCTATAAAAATATTATTTTTAATTACTAAATGCTGTCTAAATATTATTTTCCTATCAATAATATTGGTTAAAAACTAATAATATATATATATGTAAAATAATACAATTAATAACTAATCGTCGTGCCACCCACATGTTAAATATTAGTTATTATTAAAGATAAAAAAAAGCAACAGAAATTGAAATTAAGAATAGAAAATGCAACAAAATATTAATGGAATGATGACCCCCTACACTGCGGCTACCAAGACTCGATCCTGCGTTCTTGGGGCAATCTGCCACCCAGGAACCAACTGAGCTGTCCATGCGGACAGTTACTTGAAATTATGGTATGTGGTTAAGATTTGGGTGAAACCCCAACACTCCATCAAAACTTAGAGTTGAAGACTCTCTCTCTCTCTCTCTCATCATTTTTCGACAATATTCTTCCAACACTAAAATCAATACTTGGCATCTAATCAACAATCATAATACATTTATATTCGTTTTATATTTCAGCAAGTATCTTTCACTAATACAATTTTTCTTTTTTTGTATATCAGGTGTATTATTATTCTGATTTAAACTATTACTTGTTTATCTTAAAATTATTATTATAAGATAATAAATTAATAGTAATACTTTTTAAGTAAATTAATAATACTTTTTAATCAAACAAATACTATTATAATTGAATCGTACGGTGCACTGTATGCACATAAATCTTTTCGTTTATATTTTTTAGGATTTTTTAAATATTTTTTTATGTGTATTTTATTATGCTACCCCCAATATATAGTGGAATTGTTTTATTTTGAACCGCGAAATGAATTATTAATATTCTTTTAATTTATAGTATTATATTAAATTAAATGACTCAAATATAATGCGCCCCATGGATAATAAAATGGATAATATATCTCTCATTTTAATAAGAGGCCGAAAAACATATGACAAGAAACCAAGATATTATAATAAGATATTATTATTAAAAATTAAATTATTTTAAGTAAGTAGGGTATTAATTCTCCCTTTTCTTTGCTTGTTCTCTCTCATCCTTGATCAAAATTCATTTCTCTTTTACTATCTCTCTTAAAAGACAATAAATTATAACTCTCGAAGAATTGATCAATAGAGGATCAAAATTTAAAGAATCATTTGAAATGAATAAAGTAAGTTTTCTTTCATCGTTTTTCGTCACTTTTACAAATTTTTTTTTTTTTTTATTTTATCGTTTAGAATGCAAGTAGCTGTAAAGCCTTCTTTGGCCTTGTATAATCGAACAATATGACACATATTAAACTAACGGGTTCAATCCTTTTGATGCCAATTCGACCAAATATGCTAACATTCCACCAGTTTCATATTTGAGTATGTAACCAATACTGCATAAACAAGTTAAATATGTATTTCATCGGCTAACCAATCATATTAAATCACCACAAAAGAAAGCCCGATTATTTTCTCATTATAAAATAACTCAATTATTCTTTTCATTATAGGAACAAAATTATAGTTTTATAAATTTTTATTTGTCTGTGAAATTTTTATCCTAGTTATTTGAAATCTTCTACTAGGTATTATTTTTTTGTTCTTAGTAACTAGTCCCTAATAGAGCTCGGACGTATGGAACCAAGTTGTAACTTTCTTGCTAAAAGATCAATGGAATCTAAGTTTACTTGTCTGAGCCTGTATTCAATCTTTTCAAAACTCTTACCGGTATATATATATATATATATATATATATATATATATATATATATATATATAAGGAAGTTAAAAAAACAATGTCGAACAGCCCGACTCGCTTCACTCAAAAATTATAAAGTTATTATCTTATTTGAAATGGTTTGTTTAGTTTGAAACTCAATTAACATACATCATTTTGAATAACATACAATCTCACTTTTCTTTTTTCTTTTTTGTCTTTTTTTTTTAATTCAAAATAATAACATACATCATTTAGAATTATTTTTTAAATAAAATAATTGTTATTTGAAAGAAGAAATTATAATTTAATTTTAACTATTAGAAGATTCAAAATATCATCATTTAAATTTAAAACTAAAATAAGATGTTACAACGTGATTTTAAATATTATAACATAAATGCACTTAAAATTAAAATTAAGAGCATCATGTACTATATACCACTTGAATGTTTGAATATTTAAATATTTAAATTTGTTCTATTGATATAAATGTTATAAACAATATATTTTTTAATGCAATCTACTATTGTATTTTATATAAAACATTATATACATTTATTAAAAATTCAATTTTAAATATGTAATTATATTATTTCGCTTCATTAAAAATTCAATTTTAAATATGTAATTATACTATTTCGCTTCATAACTCGATTGATAAGTTGGAAATTGTGCGTATTTTTTATTAATAAATTATATTTTTAATATAATTAACTTTTATGCACTATCTATTCCCTACTTATTTAATGTACATTTATTAAAAATTCATTTTTACATATGTAATTATATTATTTCGCTTCATTAAAAATTCAATTTTAAATATGTAATTATACTATTTTGCTTCATAACTCGATTGATAAGTTGGAAATTGTGCGTATTTTTAATTAATAAATTATATTTTTAATACAATTAATTTTTATGCACTCTCTATTCCCTACTTATCTAATGTTTTGACGATAACTACTCTTTTTTTGTGGTTATTTGCAGTATTTTTTGACAATTTCATACAATAATCCACATAAGCATTTGATCATCCTAATCCCATCCGAAAAAGTAAGATTATATAGAAGTTTATGGAATTAAAGATTTAATTAATTAATTAATGAAAAAGAGGAAATCTACAAGCCATCACTTTTTCCACACACATTGCAGCTGCAAGGAGGTATCAATTGGGATAGAAGACCTTCAGGAGAGAGAAATTCAATTCCCTCGTTCCAAGAGAGAGAAATTCAATTCCCTCATGCTATGCATGAGCAGTCAAAGTTAACCATCAAAAGAACATCACTTCCTTGATGAAAATAGCGGATTCACGCCGCAAGGAGGAGAGAGATTGAATAGAGGATTAGGGTTTACTATTTTCTTTTTATCTTGGTTTTGTTGCATTTTCTTTTGATAATTCAAATTCTTAGACATGTAATGTGTAACTAAATTTTATATTTCAGTTTAGAAAATGTTTGAACCTTATTTCAATATTATGAAATTTATATTTTTGTGATACCGTGTTGATTTAATATGTGCAAATTTATTATTTAGATTGTTGGAATTGATTTATAATATATATATATATTATTAATTGTGATTGATCAACTCAATTGATAGTTTATATATTTAGTGCTAGGGATTAAATTACAATCCGTAATTGTTGCGATGTTGAATATGTTTGTAGCAACTGATAAATTTTTTTGTTAGAATCAACATAAGTCAGGATTAATTGAATCGAGCGCGTGAATTCGATAACCTGTCTATCCTATTATCCTATATAATGCGTTCAACAAATTAAATCCAAAGAACGTATTTTAGACTGTTCGATTAAATAGATTAATTAGAGATCTTATTATAATTAATTACACTTAAGGGATAAAACGAATTAACAGAGTTTGTTGGTGGTTTAGAAGAAGGAATTCCACGATTAAATTGATAACGTGTCGGATAATCATATAATTTGGAATAGAGAGAAAACTGAACCGTGAATCGGAATTGATTCTTATTACTATTTGCCATCTGTTTATTTGCTTGATTTTTATCAGAGTAGATTTGATTTTATTAGTTTAATAAACAAAATCTATCAACAACCCCTCTTATTTGCATTCGTAAATTATCATTAAAATATATAAATAATTCAACCGTTCTCTGTGGATCGACCATTGCTTCCCACTGCTACAAACAAAATAGTAGAAAAAAGCGAGGTAAAATAATATAATTAATTTTGATGTGCCCCGACAGCACGGTCACCGATGGTGACTCGATTAGCTAAAAATAAGTAGAGTTATAGTTAAATTTATCATATTACGAGTTCCTTTAAAACAACCCAATTAATCTGAACTCTAATTAATTCAAAATTCATTGTAAAATTGTTAAAACTAGCCCGTTTAACATTTTATATAAATTCAATTTGGTACCAGTGGATTAAAATTCATTCAAACTTCTCATCTCCATCCAGATCTAACATAGATTCGAAACCAAATGAAGCATCTAATTATCTATTCAGGAATGACTTCAATTTCCAGCAAGATCACAGCCTTACAAGAAATTGACCCGAAGATATGGGTTTGACCAACAATAGCTGCTATTTTCTTTAAATTCTTTTTCTGATAACACACACACACACACACGCACACGCGCACACACACACACACACACACACACACATATATATATATATTTATATATACATACATACATTCATTGTGTATCGACACCGACAGCTGGAAACCTGTACAAAGACACCGAAGTAAAATTATGTGAATGAGATTCCATTATTCCTTGTGTTCTCATGGCCAAAGCCCTAAAGTAAAAGAAAAAGACTGCACTGACACTTCAATTAATATTAAAACATAGTAAACCAACATGGGAAACTATACAGTACAGCTGCAACAACTGTGTACAACCTTAAATCACACAAATGTACAACACCTTCCTCATATTATTACAGACGTAAATATTTCTGCAGTATCCACCATTCATAAATACATAAATAAATGTATACGTACGCACGTAGCTGATTAATAATATTATTTTGCAGTATCCGCCATTCAATAATACATAAATAAATGTAGAGCTACGTATACCATTCGATAGTACTAAACGTAGGCCGTATCTACGAGTCAAGTTTTTGAAATGAATTCCTAAAATTATTTATCTATATTCATATTTTATTATTATTATTTGCGAAGAACTTTTAATATTCTAACATTTCTATTATCATATAAAATAAAAGACAAATAAATAAAATATAATTCCTTAAATACGATGCAATTTACATATCAAGTAATAAACTAGTGAAAAAACTATAGGTTAAAAATAATTCATTTCTACAAGCACACTCAAATACACGTTAAAATTCGATTTTTCAACATTTTCGATAGGAATAAGGAGAAACTATTGCAAAGCTACCCTAAACCTTTGTGATATATCTCTTCAAGAAATAATTACAAAATTTTTGGGCTCGAGGGGGATGGACTCCTCCAACTAAAGAAAGGTCCAGCCTTGCCCACATACATAACTGATTAAAATGCATACAATATATATTCAATGTATTTCGCCCGATACAGCATCTACATAACCCACAAACCATATTAATTGTTTCATATTATGTAAGTATAATTTGGTGGGGCGGGTGGGGTGAATGGTGCAGCTCATGGAGAATGATGGAGGTGAAACACATAATGAAGGGGTTCTCAAAAGAATTGTTGTTTAGGTTAGTTGGCAGCAGGGAAAAAAATTTGAGTGTGTAACAGCAAAGATAAGTCTGAGAATAGTTGGCAAATGTGTCAGTAAAAAAAAATAAAAAAAGACGGGAAGCAAGCTTGAGGTAGAAGAGAAGAACATGTCCAAACAAAACCATGATGAGAATATATAAAGGAAAGTAAAGTAAGGTTAGGAGTTAGGGTAGAGTATTATAAATAAAATTACAAAGAGTAAAGTGTGGGGGAGAGAGGGAAAAGATTAGGTTGTGTAATAATTTAACCTGCAGCTGCAGTTGCCAGTAGTTACTCTTGTCTTTTAAAATCATGCATTTCTTAACTTGGGCAGGTAAAAGGGTACCCATTATTTTATTTTATTTTTAATTTAAGATAAATAAAAATAAAAATTGAGATTTTAGCCAAAAACAAAATGAAAGGTGATTTATTTTATTTTCCATAGTAAAATGAGATATTTCCATTGTATGAAGAAGATGGAAATTGGAATGAAATTGATAAATATGGTATAAAGTATACACCAGACTTATTACTATTTATATACATCATTCACGGTCTTTGAATATATGTTTGTCTTTGATAGTATATAAAGTGGGAAACTTGATGCTTCCTTTGCTGTTTCTGCAAGTACCCAGTTGGTGAATTTGCTCTTTTTTCTTGTAGAACTTAAGCAAGCATACGATGCTGTTGACAGCAATGATAAGCCCAGTATAAATGTACTGTCTCTGAAACACTGCCCACAATCTGTTTGTTTATATTACAAAGTAGAATTTGGTGCTTTCTGCGCAATTTTAGCTGCACATTTTGAGAATATCACAAAAGGGTCCTCTCCATTTTGCCTTTCTCAGATTCCTGTGGGGTTTTCAGTTCTGGGTCAAATCTTCAATTCCAGCAATAGGGAATTCTCTCCCCCACATATTAGGACCTTATTTAATGATATAATTTTGAACTATTCCCTTTTAGTTTGGCCTTAATCACCTCTGCAGATCAGTTCATTGTTTTATAATTCTGGTAGGATGTGATGTGTGATATTCATCCAAGCAAAGAGGGAAAAGGGAATCTGCTTTTCTTACAATAGTCTGTGAGCTGTAACTTAGCCAATCCCCTTCACTTCTACATTGTCTTTAAGCTCTGAAAGATTCATAGTTTCTTGTCTTGAGGACATTACTTTTTCCCCCCACATTAGAGTAGGCTTGATCTTGAATGAGGAGGTGAATGCTGATATTCTGCTCTGCTACATTGGATTTTTCACCTTTTCCTTTGTGCCTGTAATTGGGATACTGCAATGAGGCTTTACTTTTGCTTTCTTTAACTTTCCTCTCTGTGCTATAAAGCTGCAAAGTTCATTTGTTCCTTGTTGAGTCCTGCAAGATATTACCTCCTATTCTTGGTCAAAACCCTATTTCACCTCGAGCTAAAATAGATCCTTTTTTTGTTTTTTTATTGTGAAACTCTACAATTGAGGTGATCCAAATTCTGGGCTTTTCATTTCTTGGTTGGTAATGGGCTCTGAGGAAAGTGGGGATAGAGTTTTCCAGCAGAGAGGCATGAATTGCCCTTCTGACAAAATCTCAGGAGTGACAATGTGCTCAGAATCCATGTTCTATGGTTCTAATTGGGATCCGATGGTTTCACTGAATCAAAGTGGGCAATTTGGGAATTCTACCATGGTTTCTCAGAATGAATTTGCTAATCCACACTGCTCAGTTATGTTAGAGAATCAGACAATTGGAAGCTCTTCCCATTTGGTTCAATTTCCATCTGATCCTTCAGGTCTAGTTGATATGATGCCAAGAATTTCAGGTTTTGGAAGTGGGAACTTCTCAGAAATGGTAACTTCTTTTGGCCACAATGGTGAATCAGGCTCTCACTCAAATCTTGCCCAAAAGAAAGGGGTTGGAATGCAGACGGATCATTGCCAAAATTCAGGAGATGGAATGATTGGAACTTCACCTTATGGAAAGAGGAAGAGAGACGTACCCCAAGGAGCTTCTCCAAAGGTAACTTTCTTGCTGTAATATGTGTGTGTGTGTGTGTGTGAGAGAGAGAGAGAGAGAGAGAGATGTCTTCATCAGACACAATATAGTGTAATTTTCTTTTGGCTCCACTGTGATCATATAGAATGCTGAAGAAGAACTACGGAAGGATGCCTCTGGGGACACATCTGAATTCCCTAAAGAGGACGATGAAAAGAAACAGAAACTCGATAAAAATGTCGGTCAAAACTCTCGCAGTAAGCAAGCATCTAAACAAGCAAAGGATAATTCCAATGATGCAGAGCCTTCTAAAGATAATTACATTCATGTGAGAGCCAAAAGGGGTCAGGCAACAAATAGCCACAGCCTTGCAGAAAGGGTAACACTTGTTTGAAACCAAGATTTATGTGTGAAAATTTTGCTCATGCTTATTTTGAATAATCTCATTAAACTGTTTAAATGCAGGTTAGAAGAGAGAGGATCAGTGAGAGGATGAGATTGCTTCAAGAATTGGTTCCTGGCTGCAATAAGGTTACTGGTGTTTTCTGTTTAACTTCCAATTTTATATTTTTTCAATGTAAGTCCTAACTGTTTTGGAACTTTTCGTTTTCAAGATTACTGGGAAAGCGATGATGCTTGATGAGATTATCAACTATGTTCAATCACTCCAACAACAGGTTGAGGTATGTATTGTGATCACCTATCTTCAAAAATGTATCTTGCCTTGCTTTAAACGTAGAAACCGAAAAAGAAAATATTTTGTGGTAAATCAATTGTTGTAAATTTGATTTGTTGGCTGAAGAAATAGTCCATCCATGACATAGCTGTGGGTCAATAAACGCAGATGAGTATGTTGCTCTACATTGACTTAAATAATATTTTATTATAAATAAGAAAACATTTCTTCTCTTCCGATTCTTCATTTTCATGTGTGATTGAATAGGCCGATATCTGGAGTCATCTCTATTTTAGTCTGGGGCAACCCATTGCATGTGCTAGTCAAGATGATTTACTTATGCTCTAGAAACTTGCAAGATTTCCAATCTATATACAAGAAAGAGCAGTATGATAGGTTCTTCTCATTCCATTGATTTTTCTACCTTCTTTTGTTAACCAATATATCTTTCGAGTTTTCATCAGTAAAACATTTAATATTTAGAAAATCTAAATTGGGCATTCTTCAATACTCACTAACTGATTCTTCTCTATGATCTAGGCACAAAAGCACCACACCTAAAAATACATTTGCTTTCTGGTTGCAGTTTTTATCGATGAAGCTTGCAACGGTTAATCCAGAGCTGAATGTGGATTTAGACAGGATTTTATCCAAAGATGTGAGAAATCTTCACTTGCTCTGTACATTCTTGAACTTAAGTTCTTGATAACCAAATTGACATTCATTTCTATGTTTCAATTAGATTCTTCAATTGCGAGGCAATAGTGTAACCCCGCTCGGTATTGCTCCGGCATTGAATTCGGCCCATCCTTTCCCTGGATTTCCTCAAAGTCCCTTCAGTGGTGCCCCAAGCACAAGCACACCATTTCATTCCTTACCCCAGGTAACACAAAGATCTCTCACTGTGTGATTGGATTGAAGGATTGGGGATGGATTTAAAATCCATGATACCAATTCCATTGGTAATAATTAAATTAAACTTAATTATCAAATCTTTAACTGAATAATCGAAGATTAACCGCCTATGGAAGATTAACTCACTAACACCAAAATAATTGACATCTCCCAAAATAATTGGGAATAATCATAATTATTAGATCCTCCATTTAAGTCCCCAATTTTGAATTTTTACAACGATATAAGGTGGACTTGGGTGGACCAACTTTCACTTGTGCACAAAATATACAGGACTATCATAAAACAACTTACTAATATATTGCTTTGGCATTCTTGTTTTTGTCCATTTTAAGTGAAAAATGAGAGCTAGCAATGTTTCATCTAGAATCATGTCAGAGACGCGAATCAGAGAGTGGAGGCTAGATGTTCTAGGTTTAGCTCTCATCACTTAAGATGCATCATTATAAATATTTAAATTTGGAATGTATAACGGGGGATTTAATTATTCTTGGAGTTGTCCGTTATTTTGGTGTTAGTTGGTCAATCTTTCATTAGGATGTTAGTCTTCAAATATTGGGTTTATCTTTGATTAATTCACTATGAATTTGTGTTGTTTGGATGGAATGATTTGAAATCCGTCTCCCTTGTTTTGTCTGTGATTTTGGTGGATCTAAAATTCACTCTAACTTGTACGGACTTGAATACCATTCATTGTTGAACGTCAAATCCCTCAATCCAAACATAACCTTGAATGGTTTCAAATCCAAACACAACCTTAGTTTATGCAACACGACGTCTCTTCTTCATAGCATAGGTGGTAATTTTATGGCATTGTCTGCAGCATATATGGAATAACAACGAGCTGCAAGGTCTTCTCCAAATGGGATTTGATCCTGATCCCTCTGTTAGCATGGGGCAAAATGGTAATTGTTTGGACACACTAATCGTGTTTCTTGAAACGTTATAACTATTCTTCTCTTCCCGAATCCTAAAACAATCATCTTTTCCAGGGATGTCGAAAATGGAGCTATAGGGTATCTGTGAAAAAGTTGGAGGCTGCTGCTCTAACCATACATTCAAAGTATTTATGTGTGAAGGTTTTGTTCTGAAGTAAAATGTTATAAAAGTGTTCAAAGTTCATTCTTTGTCTTTGTGTTGTATAGGTTATAAACCCCCTTAACTCTTTGTTCTTCGAATTTTAACAGAAGAAAATTGACTGTTTAGGTTCTTGAAACCCTGTAGATTGAGAGTGGGAACGCCATTGTTGAAGATGATTGATTTTGTTAAGTGTATACTTTGTATAATCGGTTTATGGGGAAAACCAGGTTGGAAAAAAAGGATTAAAAAAAAAAAAAAGTGCATCTTATGTAGAGTGCATTTTGGGTTCTTGTGCCTATGGAAAATACGATTTTCTCAAAAAGGCGGATCCTCTATTTCATATTGTGGAAATATGTATCATGTCTATAGTTTCTATAGTATAATATCAAGAACAATCTATATTTCATTGCATTATTTGAAATATTAGAAGGGTGTGAAGCTCGTAAGATATTTTGGTCATTTCGATCATAAATAATTGAAAAAACACGTATTTGGACCTATATAATAGTAATTTTTTTATTTTTGGCTCGATTGCCCTCTCCAGCCCAACACACACACCCCATATTTTGATGCTTTTATTTCTAATAATGGGTTCATTGTTAAAGTTTTAAATTATTTTTTTCTCATGTAAACTGTTAAATTGTTTTTAATTAAGTTAAAATATCTACTTTATATTATTTTTAAAGAAATTATATATAATTTTCTCTTCCGAATTCATTTATTTTTTTAATACTACATATTTTATTTCAAATCAATCTTATACAATCTCGTCTCTTTTATGACAAAATTCTAGATCCGACTAGCTCACCTCAATTTCAACCATAAATAAATGTTGCCTATGTCCTAATTGTGCTGACTCAAATGTCAGCTCTCGCCTCAACTCGTACTTAAACGGACCCAAACTCGTACTCAAACTACTCTAGCTTATTAATGTAAACTACGATCTATTTGTTTAATATCTAATAATAATAATAATAATAATAATAAGATTTAAAATGGATGGTGGTTGGGTCTCTGCGATGGAAGCACGTTGCGGCCCAATTGGAGAATTTATTCCCAACTTGCCTTATATATTTAATTATATTTCGTAAGATTTTTTGTTATATAAGAGGAAATAGAAATATAATAGAAGGATCAAACCACAATACATTACGTATTATTTTGTGGACATTGCGGTATAACTTATCGCAAAAGCTCCTATGAAACGGTTTTACGTGTGACACGATTTAATGTATTACTTGTTTAACTACAAAGTATTACTTGTCTAACTATGAATTATTATTTTTTTAAGTATATTAGTGTTGATTAGTTATCTTAAAAAATAGTGATATTTTATAGTTAAACAAGTAATACTTTATAATTACTCAAGTAATACCTTAAATCGTGTCACACGTGCAACGGAGACTCACTCATAAGTTATATATATATATTGTATGAATAAATTATATTACATGTAACGATTGGATTCCACCTAAAAATAAAAAGAAAACAAAGCTCGTATCCTTACAAATCAATGCAAATCCACAAAAAACTGTGTGCACTCGATGCTGCTTTATAGGTAATACATTTTTTAACAATTTTTTTTATAATTTTATAATTTTTAAAATTGTTTAAAAATATTATTTTTGTATTAAAAAATTAATAATTTAATATCATGTTCTATATGTAACGAACAATTCGTTAGATGGTAGCGCCTCAAACCTAATTTGCAATTTTAAGATATTTTTAAATTGAAATTTAAGTTAGGAAGCATAGGGTATGGGTTGGAGCACCCTACCCATCCTTGACCCGATTATTTTTTTATTCGTTTTAATTTTTGAGGAATATTCGGGTGGATAATTTATTTGGACGAAAAGAATATTAAGGGTGTACAATAATTAATATTATTCACTTAATTTAGATATAGTGTACAAAATTGACATTTCTGTAGATGAAATCCTAAATCAAAACGTGGAATTAACTTCCATTTTCTTATAACGGACACTGACTGTATTCTGGACCTAACGATACGCGTGTCTTTATATCATTGGTTGAAAGATCGGGAAATGGTTTAGTTCCCGCGTAAAATCCCCTGCGACGCAGTAATAAATCCATAAGAAGGTCCGGTGAACGGCAACATTTTTTCTCTCTCTCGAAATTCGATTTCATTCTCTGTCTAGGAATTCCGAAATGCCGTTCTTGGACCGCAAACACCGGCGTGGCCAGAGGGCTGCCCCACTTATCCCCAAAGATCACGGCGGTGGGGAGTTCGGCGGCGCATCCTTCGCCGGCGCGGTGTTCAACCTCTCCACCACCATTGTTGGTGCTGGAATTATGGCCCTCCCGGCGACGCTCAAGCAGCTCGGCGCTATTCCAGGGCTGATCATAATCGTGTTGGCAGGGATGCTGACGGAGAAATCGATAGAGATTATCCTCCGGTTCACTAAGGCCTCCAAGACCAGTTCGTACTCCGGTTTGGCCGGGGATACATTCTCCAGTGCCGGCCGGAATCTTCTGCAGCTATGTATCGTGATAAACAATGTGGGGATGCTTGTAGTTTACATGATTATAATTGGTAAAGTCCGTTATCTGTTTTTTTTTTTTTACTGATTCTTTGGTTCTATCATTCTTGAGCCATACAAATTCTTCATTTTTCGTCTGGGTTATTGGTAATTTTGATTTTCTTAAATATAGATTTGCTTAGGCGTAACTTGAGTCAAACAAATTTCAATTGTTGCATAGATCCTGGCTACTGATGCGGCTACCGTTTAGAATTACTGTCCCAGTTTCTCTGATAAAACCTATATATTGGTGGCTGAAGATGAGTTCATATCCTCGTAATCTGGGAAGGAGAAAAGAAGGTTTTCTAAAACTTTTTTTTTTTTTTTTTTTGTGGTTTTTTCGTTGGAGTGGTTGTGAAGCAAAGGCCACATGTGACAGCTCAGATAATGCATATCTTTCAATTACTAAATTTAGAATGTCTAGTATTTTACTCTTAGATCATAATTTGAGGATGTGGATAATGTGTTCTCTGCTCTGGCATCATTACAATCCAGTTATTTGGCCATTACTTTGGATGATAACATTTAATTATTTATTGGGTAATCATAATAAATCAATTTTCTCTATTCGATTTTTCCAGGCGATGTGCTATCAGAGACATGGTCACAGGGGGTGCACCACACTGGTGTGGTGGAAGAATGGTTTGGTCTTCACTGGTGGACTACACGTTCTTCCATACTGCTTCTCACTACCATCTTTGTTTTCGCGCCACTAATTTCATTCAAGCGTGTTGGTGAGGATTTGCTCCTTCTCTATTCCAACTTCCTTCCCACCAATGATTAATTCAGCCCTCTTGAATGTATGATTTTTTGTGTTAATAGATTGTTGAGACTATGTAATTGTTTTGACTGTGGAGGCAGAGTTTTTTGACAATCACAGAACTGCATTCTGTCAATATGAAATTATTTGGGGCAGAAGTCTGCACCAAATATTTTGATCTTTGTTGTGGTGGATTACATTTTCATTACCCTAAAGATTATGTTTGTTTCAACCAGTCTAGTGGGTTAAAATTTCCAAGATTAGAGTGTAATGATGTGATTCCAAAATTTATCGAGCAATTGTGTACCCTTGGTAGACTTTACTGCTGAAATTCTCAAAGCCAAGGACATTAAGCAAAATGATTTCACAAAATCTTCTTTATTCATATGTATGTGATGTGTGTACGTGTGAGGTTTGGGACGGGTGCTCCTTGCACAGGATTGAATCTTTTGTTAGAGCTCTTCTAAGAATTGACTGCCCTTGTCTTGTGAGGTGATCTTTTGTGGACATTCCATTAAACAATTATTAATGATAGCTTATGAGTTGCTTTACTTTCTCTGATAAAGAAACTTGATAATTGATAATAGTTACGCATTTCTGAAAAGAAATACAGAATCTCCTGAAGTTTTATAGGGGACTAATATGTGGCTCCATTGCTAAAAACATAACTCACTACTCCAAGACTGCAGGGCAACCAGTGTTTTGTTACGCTAGTATTCATATAGTCTACTGTAATCAGCACTTTCTTCTTTGGATGTGCAATCCTATATATTCAAATTGATTGAATCAGAAACACACTTGTTCACCTTTGGATGTGCATTTTAGACAACTTACTTTCTCAGGCACCCAGATATCTGTTCTCTCTAGGATATGATTGGTATTAGAATATATTGACTAGATATTTCTCTTCTTCAATGTTTGCAGTTTAAATCAATATGAAGCTATAAACCTTTTTTTAAGAGAATATTTTTGAGATCATGCTCTGTTCAATGATGGAAAGGTCTCAACTTGCATTAAATTAGTTTCATGTTAAGATGAATTTTAGGCTATTCAGATCTCATCTTTTTAATTAAATCTGGCATCATTATGCTTTCCAATTACATAGAATATGCCTCCCTTGCATGTTTTATTATAAAACCAAATTCTTTTTTCTTCCATTTTTCCCAGTATAAAGCAAGAGGATAACACCCTGAATGAATTATGTTTACTGTTTGAGGTGCCAGATTCATTGCGGTACACTTCAGCGCTCTCAGTTGTACTGGCTGTCGTCTTCGTGGTGATCATAGCAGGAATAGCTATCGTCAAGATGATAAATGGAAGCATCAAAATGCCTCAATTGTTTCCTAACCTTGTTGATCAAGCATCTTTCTGGAAGCTTTTCACAACAGTTCCTATACTAGTCACTGCCTATATTTGTCACCATAATAGTAAGTTTGATTGGAACTCGTAATCATATGTCTGGTTAAAATAGCCTTAAATGTGATTTTGTTCCAAGAATGCCTATATGCGGTACAACCTGAAGTTATGTTGCTTTATATATTGGCTCATCCTTACTTTGTACAGTTGTCCATATTTTCTGATAAAATTTGTACCAAAAGTTTGTCTATAGGAGATAGATTTTATATATTTCTTCATTTGAGATCACCCCCCACTCAAATCTCATACAATTAGAACTCAGTTATAATTGAAGTTCGTATAATAGTGTGATATTTCAGAGTCTAATAACTTGTTATGCTTGGAAGCAGATTTATATAATCTTTTGCATGCCATTATGAGAATGGTGTTATTTTATCATAGTATTCTCAAGAAGACTTGTTATAAGTACCTTGTGGCTCTTCTACAACTATTCTCTCTTCAACTTAGGTTGATCTGAATACATCCGGTTGATGACCCTGTGATAGCGGCATGCTGTTTTGCCATGTCTTATTTATATCATATTTATCAAAATCTTATTTCTTTCTCGATTCTTCTCCTTTTTTCTTGTTTTGCAGTTCACCCAATAGAGAATGAGCTAGAAGACCCTTCACAAATGAAGTCCATAGTCCGAACATCGATCGCACTGTGTACTTCTGTTTACCTGGCAACTAGCTTCTTCGGGTTTCTCCTCTTTGGTAACCAAACAATGGACGATGTTCTTGCCAATTTCGATGGAGATCTTGGCATCCCTTTTAGCTCATTGCTTAACGATGTTGTGAGGGTTAGCTACGCCGCTCATCTGATGCTCGTATTCCCAATTGTCTTCTATTCCCTTCGCCTAAACGTTGACGGAATCCTTTTCCCTTACGCAATCCCTATCGTCTATGATGATCGGAGATTCTTCTCAGTAACAATAGCTCTCATGAGTTTCATCTTCTTGGGGGCGAATTTTGTGCCTAGTATATGGGACGCTTTCCAGTTCACCGGTGCCACTGCTACTGTGGCCGTTGGTTTCATTTTCCCTGCTGCTGTTGCCCTCAGGTGAGTCGCACATTTACGTTCGAAAAGTCCACAGTGGTTCCATGCTTCAAATAAATCTAGACTCTTAAAAGCTGTAGGTTGACCATAATATTGTCTTTGCTGTTCAGTTTTCTGTTCCATCAGTTACATAATGTCCGTAGGGTGTAATCAAGTCGAGTTGAATTGATACGCTGCTAGGATTCGAGCTTGAGTTTGACTATAAATTCGATGCTTGATTTTTAAGTACTTATATAAATATATTATAAAACTTGTTATAACTCAATCAAAAAGGCTTGATCAGACATGATAAGACTCGCTCAGTTACTTATATAAATAAATATGCGTATATAACTAAATATATCGTGTATAATAGTAATGTATGGTCGATTTGATAAGGGCTGCAAGCCTACTGAGTCAAGTGTTTTTCTAGCTCGAGATCAACTCGAGTCAAGTTAGAGTTTTTCTTGAGTCAGCTCAACTCAATGCTACACCTAATCTGCAAATGTAATGATCTTTGATTTTTCCTTCCTGCTTGATCTTGCAGGGATGTTCGTGGAATTGCAACAAAATCTGACAGAGCAGTCTCGTGGGTTATGATACTTTTGTCCGTCTCTTCAAGCACTGTTGCCATCTGCAGTGACCTTTATGGTATATTTAATAGCAGTGAAGGCGCCAACTCATAGCTCGCACTCGCGTGATTTCTTGTGGCGCTCGCCCAACTAACTCAAGCTATGCTTCAGGAGGTATGACTTGCATTTTTAGCTGACTGAAACAGAATATGAATCAAGCTTACTGGTCTCTCATTCTTGGAGAATCTGATTGTCCCTCACTTCTTTGATTCATTTGCAAGTATTGTATCAAATACAAAAGATGGGACCTTAGCGTAGATGAAGACTTGAAATGATTCAGTTATGGAATATCTTGTTATCACTGATTTGAGGCAGTCTTTCAGACCCTTCACTAGATTCTGATTCTGCCTCTCTTGTATAACGCAGTTTGGTTTTAGGACAAATATCTATTATGAAAACCTTGTATGCAAGACAGGAACATCTAGCTGTATCCTTCTGAATTGACAATCTCTCGTCACATAATTGCTAAAATACTCTTTTCACATGGCATGAATTTTTTATGCCCACGTTTTAGAAAGTCATACTTCCACCCGTTTCTCGAAACTTATATGAAATTCGAGATATGTTGGTGTACTTCTTGAAACTCTTTAAAATATTTCAAATGTCATGAGCATTGATGGTTGTATAGGATAATTTTGACTAGTAATGGTCAAACGGGCAATATGGCTTCTGCCTTTGAGACATGTATGAGCTTTGATGAAATTCGAGATATATTGGTGTATATCTCGAAATTCTCCAAGATATTTTAAAGTTCATAAACATTGATAACTGTGGGACAATTTTAACTTATTTTCAAGCGAACAATATAGATTATGCCTTCCTGACATGTTTGAGCAGTGTGAAGCTGAATATAAATTCAAAACAATTACTTCCAAAATAGCTTAAAATAGAAGTTGAAGAATTCACAATTTATCATGAATGGATTCATCGATATAAATTCAATGGGTTTGTTAATTATTTTGAAAAGGGTATTTATTATTTTATTTATCTCATGTAACCGTAGTTTCCAGGTCCAATATATAGATGTTGGACTGGACCAACAGCTTCGGCCCATTTAAAACCTTTTTTTTAAATCCCAATTTTAGCCCATCAAATAGGCCCAGTAACCATGATGGGGATTCGGGACAAAATCTTTTTTAAGGTTTAGGAAATATAGTATTACCTCTCTTTAAAAAAAAAAAAGTAGTGTTTTAAAAATTAGTCTTTTTTATTAATTAAAATAAAAAATATATAATTAACAAAAAAATAAAGAAAGAGTAGTGTTTAGAAATTATATTCCTATCTAATTAACAAAAAATAAAAAATCGTACTTTTAAAAAAAAACATATTTTTTGGGAATTCGGAAAGTAATACACTATAGGTAGATAACAATTATTTTAATTTAAAAAAAAACTGTGGTTATCTTAATTCTAGACGGTTTTACATGAGTTTTTATTAATTTTTCATTTTAAAATTTAGTGAATATTTATGTTTTTGAAAATTAATTTATTATATTTTCAATTTTAAAATTATAAATTTAAAAAAAATCAGAATCATTATTAATTGAATCGGTCCAAGTCCAACTCTACCTATACCAAGGCACCTGCCCATTCCCGTGTATTCTATCAATGAGAGACCCCCAAATTAAATAATTAGTTAATAATTAATTAATTAATTAATTAATAGTAAGGGGCTACAAAATGTCAAAAAGTGCAATTAGTAATGCTCCAAACTCCCATTAGTCCAAGTGCTTGTTTCTAAATTATCATCATTATTTTAATATTATAAATTAATTAATATATAAATATACACAAAATTGACATTCCAACTAGAAGCTTCTACTTCGACTACAAGCTTCATCACTTCACTAATCTAACTCAAAAGCTTAATATTCTGCAATTATGCGGGAGATTCCCCATTTAATATATATAATTATATTTTAATATTTTTGTTAAAAAAAAAGTAAGTTATAATATAAAAGAAAAAAGGGATTTAAAAATATGGGTAAATAAAAATAGAAAAATCTTGTGTTTAGAAAACTACTAGTATTATTTTTACCACACGAATGTTCTATGATTTTCAAGAACAGAGTATCTATCCTATTTCTTAAAATATATTGTGTAATATTTTAAAAAGAAAATATAATTTTGGGTTAATCAATAATTAAAATAAATATTAAAAAATATTTATAATATTTTATTATTTTACTGATAAAGATGGATAAACAAATATAACATTATATAAACGTCCCAAAATAAATAGTCTTGTTTACATTGTATGAAAATTAAATAACCTAATATTATTTATAAAAAATATTAATTGATATTATTTATGTTCCAACTTCAATACAAATAATCTAATATAAAATAAATATTAAAATCTGCAGCAAATGATTAACCAAAACTAGCTATACTTTGCATCTAATTTTTTGTTTTATTATATGAAATGTTGGTGAAAAAATTAAAGATAATAAAAAAATAACTAATTTTATATATTATACATAAAATGTTGGGTAAAAACAAAAAAAAATATTTATAATTGAAAAACATATAAAAAATTCAACTATTCAGAAACTCACATAACTTTTTTTAAATTGAAAATAAACAAAAAAATTATACTTAAACTATTTTATTATTATATTAATATAAATGTGGATATATAAATACATATAAATATCTCCATACAACAATAATTATTTCTTTTTAAAAATTATAATAATAAATTATAGTGGTAATTGGTCACAATCAAGCCCACATTAAACTTTCAATTTGTATCAAATGTAAAGCCAGAAATTAAAAAAATAATAATAATAAAATAAAATAGTTCCACACGTAACCCTTCATTAATATATAAAACATAAAAAGGTAGATTGCCAATAATTAAACAATCAATCAGCTTAGGAAATATCCTGTATATGCATCATGCCTAATCACATATTTTTTTGTCTCAATTATTACTCAGACATTTCTTTATTTTCTTGACTAAATTCACACAATTAAGTAATTTATATTTATATATATGCGCGCGTGTATATTTATATATCAAAATGTCAACTATCTATAATGAGCAATTTTGTATGATTAAGACGGTGTTGTCACATAAAGATACATTGCTTTATTAAAAAATAGAAGAAAAAAGAATAAACGTGCAAGAATAAAACTCGCTCACAGAGCATAGGTTGATGTAGAATGTAAAGATAGCCGTCTTGTTAAAATTTACTTGCATAGATTTATGTAGAATGTAAAGGTAGCTGCCTCGTTAAAATTTACTTATGGTAAATTTGGTGAGTCAAACATATAAGAAGGAAAAATAATATCAACTTTATAACAAATTAAGAGACTTTAGAAATATCTTAATGGATATCTCTAGTAAAAAAAGTCCAAATAAAATTCGGAGCCATACCATCAAATAAAAGAGTGTTGTACATTCATTCATATTACTGTTGTTCGGAACTTGCTCCATCTAGGTTAGCCGTGCTTGGTCTATAGAGCTCATTTTTGTCCTCTTGAGACTCACATCTTCATTCAGCATCGAGGATCTCAACCACGATGGCTCGTTTCATGATCATGGCTCTGGTATCACTTGTTAGGTCTATGATTGACTTGAATCTCTATATTGAATAATATTGTTCGTCTTATGCTAGACAATTATTTTTTAGACCATAGCTCTAGTATAATTTGTTAATTTTATGATTAACTTTAATCTTTACATTGATATGATATTGTCCGTCATATGCTAAACAATTATTTTTTAGTTTCACCACAAGGCAACATGCCAATGCAGATCTATATAATTGTAATATCCCTATAATTTCTCTAGTATATATTTGGTGTAGAATATATTTAACTATTCCAACAAATCCATCATCCTTCTTAGTGGAACAAACTTTGGGACCCAAAAAAAATTGGAGAAATATATTTTATTAATATAATTTTCATATAATAAAATAAAAATTATTATTTTGGTATCTCTATTTATAAAAAGGAATATAATTAGAAGTGCAGACAAATTTTACATTGTCCAAAACGAAATTCTCACAAAAAAATATTAAGTTGATTTGATTCATAATTAAATTAGGTGAGAATGAACTTTATTCCAAAATGAGGCGAGTACAATGTGTCGCTTTGGATGGCATTATGACACTTTCACATATAATTTACTAATAATTACTTTTGGAGACACCTAACACAATATCAATTAATAAATCGGTCCCTTATCAGGGCCCCACAATCTGGGAAAGATTTTCCAATATTTATTTCCATTATCTTTTTCTTTTCCTTTACTTAAATAATTTAAATTATATGCTTTAGGAATATTAATTTCGACCCACCCCTCGCACTCATTCTGTCTTGGGGCTCTTGGGAAGGCCCGACCTAATTCGGTGTGAGATGTGGGGGGCCAAGCCCGACTCGTGCTTAGATCAGGCTAGATATGAGCCCTATGCTTGCATCGCCCAGCCCCCGTCTCATTTGTGTAAAAATTATATATATAGTTTATTTAGTTAAATTGAATACAAACTAATTTTTTTAATTTTCATTTATTCTTTTTATTATGTGTGTGTGTATATATATATATATGTGTAAATTGTGAACCTAATAAATATTAGATTTTATAGATACAATAAATAATTTATTTATAAAAAAGAATAGATGGAGCGGTGCCCGTTCGAAAAAGAACAGGCATGAGTCAACATTTGCTTGTCTGAAACCCACTACGAACCAAGATAGAACATAATTTAAAATTTATGAAAGGGTCTGAATTTTTTACTATCCGACCCACCCCGCTCTATTGATATTCCTAATATGCATTATTTTAGAATTATTGAAACAACGTGAATAGTGTCGACAATTAATAGATATGATAAGGCAAATTATAAAAATTATGTGACATTTTTTCTTATTTAAAGAACATTAATGGTGAGAATATTTCACTTTACTTCTTAATATATACATTTTATTTGAGTGAGTTATATATTTATTTTGAATATATTACTATATTAGGTATGGCATGTGAAATTTATAGAATGTTTTAAAAATCATAATAAAGTAATTGTTTTTATTTTATAGTAATTGAATTTTAATAATTATTTCATATTTTAGAACAAGCATGTTTTTATTTAAATTATATTATAATTTTGGTTGCTCAAACAATAATATTGGTAGATCTGTCGTGCGATGCATGAAATATATAATTACTTTAAATTATTTTACAAAATAAAAATGGAATATAATATTTAAAATATAGCAAATTGAAATTAATTAATACATGTTTGAATTTCAAGCTCATTAATGGTCGATATATATCATTATAGACATAAGTTAATCACAAATATTTTAACGAACTCAAATATCTAAATACATACGAATAAATATAAAATAAATTAAAAAATATAATTATAGAATATGCATATCAATATGTGCTCACGAAAAAAAAACACAAATAATGCAATTGAATTGACCCAACTCAAAACGAATATTATGAGTTATACAAGAAAATATCCTAGAGCACCGATTTCGTAAGCATAAGTTATGTAGAATTTACACAAATAAAAAAAATTTGAATTTTATATTTTATATCGTGTCTTTTGTATTATTTTAAAATACAGAATAAAACACGAAACAAAATAAAAAATCGAAATCCAATTGAATGGCATAGGTTTTATTAATAAACCAACCAAAGTCAATTGTGCAGTGACATGCTTTTACCAAGTGTGAAAGTTTCAATAGATCCAAAGGGTATCTTCTTGACCAATGTCTGAACATGGTTACAACTTTCATACAGACTACATCCCACCAAATTAATTAATACTTTTTATTTATTTCACACCATATAATAAAAAGAAAAAATAAATTATTTAAAGTGACGTCATTCCATAATCCAACAATCAAGAAAAAGATCCTAACAAAGTAAAACATAATTGGTGATTGAAATTTTATATTCAATTAAATATGAAATTGATATTTTAAGTTATCGAAAAGATAATTTATACATTTATTAGAGGAAAAATAATTTAATATTTAATATTTTGTCTAATTTTTAAGAGTTGGGGAGTAATTGAGCTGTGGTTACATAAATATTCATCATAATATAATTTCTCTTAAAAACATTTAAATTTAAATTTTAAGTTCGTATACCAAAGTATATAATATATTTTTTACGTAAATAAATAATATCGGAATTAAATTTATAAAATAGCGATTGATAAATAAAAGATAATAGTAAAAAAAAATGATATGGTATCTACACGTGGAATATTCGTTGATTTGATAGTTTCGTTCCAATTTGAGGGTTTACTTTCATTGACTTGACTTAGGAATTTATCAAATAAGACCAAAAAGACAACAATCCATGGAAAATTACTACCATAGTCGTAATATGTTTTCTAAGTAATATATATATACATATATATATTGTACCTTTACTTTTATAAATTCGTATTGTTTTCGTACAATTTGTAGTATTATTAAAAAAATAAAATAAAATATATTAGTAAAACGATGTTAAGTGAATTTATATTTAAAATATTTAAAAGATTTTATAATTTTATTGGTAAAGGAATGTGAAATTATATAAATTTTTAATAAAAAAATTATATTATATACGTTTTGAAATACATGTTTTATTTTTACAATAAACTGATAAAATGTATTAAAAACAAATAATTCAATGCACCATAAATAAGTAATCTAACTCAAATAATCAATTGAAAAATAATTGTATTTTTTAAACTAATATCTTATTTTAATATATGCAACATGAATATTAAATTAAAGTGAAATGATAATTGATTTGATATACTAATTAAAGTATAAATGAAAAAAATTAATTATATTTTAACCAATTAAAAGAAAATAATATTCAATTAATATAAAAACAGACACATCCTTTTTCACAATTATTTCTAATTTTAAAAACTAAAAATTGAAGAAAAACTACTATTTTAAAATTATTTAATTATTATATTAATATAAATTTTACATATTTATCTCCCACACTTTTACCATTTAAAATAACAATAAAAACTACAAAAAATTGTATTTTTCAACTACTATTTCTTAATTATATAATTATTATATTAAGATTGTTGTTGGCATTTCTTTCTTTATTCATTAATGATGAGTCTCTTTGAATTGAACCCCCATGCGCACGTCCGCTTCGTGTAATTACAAATTTAGACATCTCTTTCCTTCGCCACCTGGTCCAAAAGCTGTCGGTGAGTAGATGACACGGGGACTGTTTTGGACCATTCACACACCATGTCATCATTAATTGCACTCACAAGTCTTATAGAATGCCGTTACACATTACGTCATCGTGTAATGAGCATTATTATTTTTTATTACAATTCTATTTTCTATTAATTGTTCATTAAATTTCTCGGACAAATTAAACAGTTATATATATATAAACACACACATAGTTTTATTTTATTAAAATCCGAAATACTTCAGATTATTGGCCATCTCAAATTTTAATTATTTATAAAAGTATTTTAATATTTTTTAAAAATATTTTAAGAATTAGTTTAAACAATTTACAAGTTCTTACTAATAAATTTAGACTAGATTTTGATTGGTCTATCTCTATCTGCTTGTGATACATATAAATAAATAAATATATATATATATATATATATATTATGCAAAAGAAAATTAATTATTTATAGGCAAATCTTTATATTTAATGCAAAAATTTATGTATATTTACTCCACAATTTAATTTATTGTATTACTTATTTAATTAAAAATTATTACTTATTTATTTAAAAAATATTAGTACTGTTGTTACCCTAAAACATGTAATATTTTTCAAGTAAAAAGTAATGTTTCAAATAAAACAGATAATACTATAAATTGGGTACACGGTGCACCTGATGCACGAAAAACTCATTTCTATATTTAAAATTTCATGCATAATTTTTATATATTGGTTTATTTATAGTTTCTTGAACAATAGTCGTCATATCTAAAATTTGGTAACATCTTTGATTATATCAATTTTATAGAAGTAGAAATAATTTATGATTTTATTTCTAAATTAATTTATATTATTTATTTTAATATTATAATTAGGTTCCTGGCTGGAATTTCTGGTTCCGTCGACAGACATTAGAGATCGTCCAAAGTACATGCCACCTAAATATACATAAAATTATATATAAATTATTTTGAATATTTTATAATTCATAAATTATAAAAAATAAAAATAAAAAGTTTTGAAGTGGCAATGGTTTGCAGAAATGTATTCGGCGAATGATGCTAAATTATAGTCAAAGAAGAGACACAAATTCCAAAATTAAATCTATTCAAAACCCATTTCTAGTTAATGGTCGATCTACCTTTCACTTAGGCACATTACTGACTAAGTCATTAAATTCAATTTTTTTTTTGGCAAAAAAATGTTATTTTTTCTTAATGTTAATTAATTCGGGATAAAATATACCCAAAAAAAGAATTAATGTGTAAAGGCAAAGCAGCATGAACATCACAACCAAAAAAAAAAAAAAAGGAAAATGGGATAAATGGCAAATGCCGTATGTGTATCCATGTTTAATTTCTAGATTTATGCTAATTAATTGTGGATAAATTCAAATATTAAAACGCGTTAATCTGAAAAATTGAAGTCTTGGAGGAAGAAATGATTACATCTTCCATTATTAATTATAGCTTTTTTCCCTCTTAAATCCAGTCAAATCTCATGATGGTTAATTATTTTTTTCTAATTTTTTAGTAATATATGCAGTCTCTTGAAATTCTTTTTTATTTTTTTCTGGGTTGTTTTCTGTTTAACACATTCACACACATTAGCCTAGATTAAAGAATTCTTGCCTGCGCACAATACGTTTGTAGATAAATTTCTTTGCAGGCTGTGTTGGTTGTATTTGTATGTTATAGAATTCAAAAACAGTACAAAATCTAGAGAGAGGGAGAGGGAGAGGGGAAGGAGGGAGAGAGAGGGGGAGAGAGAAAAAAAACCCTATTGCCCACAACTTATTGTCGGTTTATCCAATTTCTTTGTTGTATGATCCATCTTTTTGTATTCCAACCTTCATTGATTGGCCTTTTTATATTTTTTTGGTTCTTTTTCAAAGGCCAGAAGAATCCCATTTCGTTGGCATTTGTGTCTTTTATTGTTCTCTTCATGCAAAACTTTTGTTTTTTTGAAGAAAAATATATTCTTGATATAATATATTTCTTCTTTCTTGATTTTGTGGAAGGTGTTTGGTGGGGGTGGAGGAGATAGTGATTTTTAAAACACAGAACGTGCTGTCGGTTTTAATTTTGTGTTTATGACATTGATTTTTTTATTTTCTTTTGGCCGGAAATCCATTCCATAACGTGTTGAGCTGTGACCCTTTTCCCCTCCCTCTCTCTCTAGATATCTTTTTCAGACAATAATCTCTTTTACTGCACTTGTTGCAAGCTGTAGCAAGAGATAATAGGCTTTCCCCGTTCCGTTTTCTCTCTCTCTCTCTCAAATGATGGTATTGGTACACTATACAGATACAGTGTAGTATACTATACTTGTTTATTTCTTCTGCTGCAGAATTTCTATTCCCTTAAAATCTCCATACGAATGTCTCCATGTATAGTTTCTTCACACATCCCACGCGTCCTCTTTCTATCTCTGCACCTCTTCACTTCTTTCTCATTGTCATCCAAAATGAAGTTTTTGTAGCATTCTCTGTCACTTTTGCTCAAACCAACCCCTCTTTCTTGCTGCCTCTTTCTCTTCTTGTTCAGCTGGAAAAACCCACTTGGAACAGGCTTCCGTTTATTTAAACCCCTTTCTCTTCTGGTTTTCCTGTTCTAGAACCTTCCATGTTTCTTGCATTCTTGGATCCCCACTAAAAGCCATTCAAAATACTACAAAGTTGGGCTCTTTGTTGAGCAACTTCAGCTTAAGGGTCACTGAGAAATTCGAGCTTTGGACCATTTTCGGAGCATTCTTGAAAAATGGCTCCATGGTGGACGAAGGAAAGTCTTAGAGGAACGCCGGTAGTAGTGAAAATGGAGAACCCGAATAATTGGTCTATGGTGGAGCTAGAATCCCCCTCAGATGAGGACTTCATCTACCCAAACGACGCCGTTCCCAAGGGCGGCCGTAACAAGAACGCCAAGCAGCTCACTTGGGTTCTCCTCTTGAAAGCCCACAAAGCAGCTGGCTGCCTCACCTCCATTGCCTCCGCATTCTTCTCCCTCGCCTCCATCGTCCGCCGCCCTGTCGCCTCCGGCCGCACTGACTCCGCCGACACATCCTACACGGAGAATCCGGCCGTGAAATCGAGATTCTACGGTTGCATAAAGGTCTTCCTATGGCTGTCTTTAGTGATGCTTGGTTTTGAAATGATTGCTTACTTCAAAGGGTGGCATTTTGGAGCATCGGATCTTGATCTACACCATCTTTACAGCTTGACGAATCCTATTCTAGTAAAGAGTGTGCTTCATTCGATTTATTCCAACTGGGTTTTGATCAGAGTCGGGTATCTTGCTCCGCCGCTTCAGTTCTTGACCAATGTCTGTATAGTGCTCTTCCTTATCCAGAGCTTGGATAGGCTAATCCTGTGTTTGGGTTGCTTGTATATCAAGGTCAGGAATATCAAACCTGTTGCCAAAAAAGGCGTTGCAGATCCTGAGTCCGGAGATGGCCAAGGTTATTTCCCAATGGTCTTACTTCAGATCCCCATGTGCAATGAAAAAGAGGTAACTCTTTCTTGCAAGCTACAACCACTCTTTCTTATCATAGTTTTCAAGTCTTTCTTGTAATGAAAACAAGTTAGTAGTGGTGTGAATTGAGTGGTTTGTTGTTGGTCTGAACTGTGATAGGTTTATCAGCAATCTATTGCGGCTGTGTGTAATTTGGATTGGCCTAAAGGGAAATTGCTGATTCAAATTTTGGATGATTCTGACGACCCGATAACACAGACGTTGATAAAGGAGGAGGTGCATAAATGGCAGAAGAATGGGTCAAATATCATATACAGACATAGAGTGATTAGGGAAGGCTATAAAGCAGGCAATCTTAAGTCTGCAATGAATTGTAGCTACGTTAAAGATTACGAATTTGTCGCAATTTTTGATGCCGATTTCCAGCCTAATTCCGACTTTCTTATGAGAACCATTCCTCACTTTAAGGTATCTTTATCCCATCCCATGTTTGATCTCATTAAGTTGGAAGAATTTGCCTTCATTCAATATGCTTTCTTGAATTGCTAGCATTTGTCTAGGTTAACTATGTTTTTTTGTCTACTTTGATGCTGTTGTGTAATAACTCTAGTATTGCAGCTTTCTGGATTATTATTTATTGCATATTTGTCCTGATGCATGATATGAGCAAAATGAAAAAAAATTTTTTACTTTGAATGTGTAGGATAATGAGGAAGTAGGATTGGTTCAGGCAAGGTGGTCATTTGTGAACAAGGATGAAAATCTCCTTACCAGGCTGCAGCTCATTAATCTAGCTTTTCATTTTGAAGTCGAGCAGCAGGTTAATGGGATTTTCCTCAGTTTCTTCGGGTTCAATGGGACTGCTGGTATATGGAGGATAAAGGCATTGGAGGAATCGGGTGGGTGGTTGGAGAGGACGACCGTTGAGGATATGGACATTGCTGTACGTGCCCATCTTCATGGATGGAAATTTGTCTTTCTCAATGATGTTGAGGTAATTCAGTGCGCAACACTAAGAATGACCTGATTCCCTTTACATAATGTGTGTGTGAAGTAATTGAGTAATTCTTTTTTTGAATATTCAGTGCGAATGTGAGTTGCCAGAATCATATGAAGCTTATCGCAAGCAACAACATAGATGGCATTCTGGGCCGATGCAGTTGTTCCGTCTCTGTTTGCCTGCCATTATTCGATCAAAGGTAAGTGGAGATACTCAGAGGAGCATTTTTACTTTTGATGCTTGTAAAAGGAAATTTTCTTTTATAAACACAACTTAAGTTTTATTCCTTTTCAGCAAAGAAGAAGTTTTTTAAGGTATGTCTTATTTTGGTGGTTTTGGACTGAGTAGAATAACATGGTTTTTTACTGTACAAGTTAGTTTAGATGGAACGTTTGGTTTCTGCTACTCGCTTGAGCGGAATGGCTTGGGTTTTGTTGTTATGGGCTGGTGTAGGTGGAACGAATGAGAACGGATATCCGCATAAGAAATCTCTTGGCAAGTGCCTAACAACCTACATTAAATTTTGAAGTATTAACTAATTAGTCCTATCTAGTTCCCTTGGAAAAATATTTTATATTGTATTTTCTTGCTTTTGCTGTCGAATTACCAATCATACCCGTACATGCATGGTTAACAAATACCCACGGAGGGGCACATTATAGTAGTTGTATGCTTCTAGCTGGAATCTTATTAACAACGGGAGCATATAGATTGGTTCGGATTAATATGGAATTATAAAGAGGGTTTCTCTTGACTGCAGACTAAAATGGAAAACGGTGCTTTACTTTTTTGAATGAAAAAAATTGTGCCCTTCATTACGAGCTCATTGAGCTTCAACTAGACATAGTTAAATGATGCTATCTCTTTTCTTGATTCCATCTATGCAGATCAGCATTTGGAAGAAGGCCAACATAATTTTCCTCTTCTTCCTCCTAAGAAAACTAATCCTCCCATTCTACTCATTTACGCTCTTCTGCATCATCCTTCCAATGACCATGTTTGTTCCTGAGGCTACTCTCCCGTCATGGGTCGTCTGTTACATACCCGCCACCATGTCATTACTCAACATACTCCCTGCCCCGAAATCATTCCCGTTCATTGTGCCCTACCTCCTCTTCGAGAACACCATGTCCGTGACAAAGTTCACTGCCATGATCTCGGGCCTCTTCCAGCTCGGAAGCGCCTACGAATGGGTTGTCACTAAGAAATCAGGCCGATCCTCCGAGGGCGATCTCATCTCATTGATTGAGAAAGAGCAAGAGCCAACAAAGCAAAGAGGTAATTCAGAGCCGAATTTAGAGGAAATGTGCGAGGAAATTATTCAGCGAGAGGAACTTGCGTCTCGGAAGAAGAAGAAGAAGCATAACCGGATATACACGAAAGAGTTGGCCCTAGCTTTCCTTCTGTTGACAGCTTCTGCCAGAAGTCTTTTATCGGCTCAAGGGATCCATTTTTACTTCTTGCTTTTTCAAGGGATATCGTTCTTGCTCGTAGGGCTTGACTTGATCGGCGAGCAGGTGCAGTAGGCAGGAGTTATCCAGCGTGTTGTAGGGCACATGTACATTCGTAGGGCAACCAATCATCTTGGATCAGATGCAGATACTGAAAATGGTAACACAAACATGAGAAAGGTAAGAGATATATGGAAAGAATGCGGTATCTCCTCCTTGCCTTCTCCTGATATTTGTTCGTAAAAAGCGACTGCGCGTGAAGGGTAAAGGAAGGCGATGTTGGTTACCGTTTTATTTTCTGGTTCCTTCAATTTCTTGTTTGGATTCTTTAGTTTTTTCGCTGCGTCAATGGGTATATTTTTTTGTAAGAAGAATTGATGGTCGAAATTGTGAAGCCACCACCCAGTTTATTCACTGCAGGTGAGGAGTGAGTGAGTAGGAGTAGTGATGATACATATATTCTCAATCTCATAATAATGTATGTTCACTTGTTTTTTGAGCTGTGGATTGAGAATCAGCTCTCTCTGTCCAGGAATCTTTGTTCAAGGGTATATAAATTATAGTACTTCCATTTATTTCTTATGAAACTTCAATTTTTTTACCCAAATTTTATCCGTTCGAACATTGAATTTTTTACCTACATCATTATTTGTTGAACTCGAGCTTTTGTGAGTTTTAGAAAATGTGAAAATTGAACTTGGATATACGAGTGCACGTGTATATATAAAAATATTTGTCTATCCACCGTAAATGTATGGACATTTGTTAATATGACAACTGCTGATGTGTTAGGATAACACTTGTTCGGGGTCTATATGTAGTGTACTATAAGAATGATGCATTGTCGGTGTCGTTGGTGAAAAGTACTCGTGATGTTGCTTCATTTTGTGGTTGGTGGAGTATATTGTAAACTATTATTATTATTTAAATATAAATAAATAATTCATATCTTGGGGAGTGAAATTTAATATTTAAAATTATGAGATTATAATTCAAATTTATCACTGAAGAGTTAAATTGAGAATATGAAATAGGTTTTATTACAATACTCTATAAAATTTAATAATTAATTTGTGTTATGTCTTATCAAATATCAACTACTACAAAATAAACAATACAACAACTTGTGTTGTAATAATCATTAATATTAATTTTCAGATAGCCTATATAAGAAGTAATACCAAAATTCAGTGGAATTCAATTACAACTAGCTAATCAGACGCAAGCCTTTAAGGTAGTCGCCACAATTCAGGCTTACCCCCAGCATTTTTGAACGGAAAGAAAGTAAAAAACTACAACCTACCACTCAACCATCTCTCGACAAGACAATTTTAATTTTATTCCTCCGCTTTCGAGATGATTCTCAAAGAGAAAAAACAAATTTTGTGATTATTTTTTAAGTGGGGTAGCTGAATATTAAAAGGCGGAAAATGATCCAATGAATTCGATGATGAAACCGTCACTGGAATTGAAATCTTATTCAAAATGAATCGGTTATCGTTTTTTGAACAATTTCTCTCAACGTGGATCCCATGAGGTGGGCCTTGGAACGAAAGAAGAAAAAATCCAAAAGCTCTTCTTTGTAAGCAATACCTATTGTGTCGGCCTGCCGGGCAACCAGATTCTTCGTCCCGCATTAAATGTCAGGCTCTACAGGATAGACCTCAACAGAAAACTTTTGGACAAAAAACTTATTAGATACCATTGACTCTGGTAAAATTTGAAAATTAACCTACAAAACCCCTCCGTATTTTATTCTTCACGCCACGTTCAAATTCTCTTTCTTACCATTAGCAATGGTTGGAAGTCCAACCCAATCGTATGTACGTACAATCAATTTAAATATTACTTGTTTAATTAAAAAAAATATTATTTGTTACTTAAAAAATATTACTATTGATTTGTTAATTTTTTTTAAATGGTTATACTTTTCTGATAAATAAATTATATCTTTTAGTTAAATAAATAATATTATAAATTAAATGCTCGATCAATATGATACAATAAAGGTTGGCTAATAAATAATAGTATTCATTTATGAGGATGACATATAATTTTAACTCATAATTCTAGCACCTTTTAAAGAAGGATTCATGTGTCTACTTTTTCCTCTCTTGTATCTACCTTCTTTAAGCAGCATTTAATTTTTTTTTTTCAACATAAAAGGAGTTAAAATCATTAACCAACCAAACATTATGGATATTTATGAGTGAAGACCCTTTTTGTTGTATGGCAGCTAAGAACTTGAATGAACATTCATACAAAAAAAAAAAAAATATATATATATATATATATATATATATATTTGTGGATTTACAAAATTTCTTTTATAATAATAGGTGTGAAGTTTACAATATATATATATATATATTTTTGTGGATTTTACAAAATTTCTTTTATAATAATAGGTGTGGTGTGAAGTTTACAATATATATATATATATATATATTTGTTGATTTTACAAAATTTCTTTTATAATAATAGGTTTGAAGTTTTAGGTCATCGGATGATGTTTCATAGTAATTTGGTCGTTTATCTTGATTCAGAATTGTCTTCCATGCGAATATCAAATTAATCAACTACATTTTTTGTGAGTGTTACCAACTTAAAATATTCGATTAGATTCGGAGGCACATAAAGAAACATTTACTATGTTTAAATATCATTATACAGCTATTCTGAAGGGCAAAATTGGAAATCTTATTTGTTTAATTATATTTTAGGTGTGTGCGGCCATAAATCAAGTGGTTCCTGAATTGAAAGGCTTGGCAGATTTTGGTGTTGCCAAATACATGTACAAGAATATGACATTTGTACTAAAATAAATTTTGTATGGACAAACATGCCCTTGCATGTCACCCATAATAGACAACCTAACTAAAAATAATGGGGTCAGCTTTTAATTATTTAATTTTAAAAAGGGGTTTCATTTTTTATGGAATAAAAAAATAAAGAAAAGGTTGAGTGGAATGCTTTTGGTACAACTAATGGTTTTGATAAATTAATTATTCTATAATTTATTATTTCCAGGAGAATTGATTCTCTGAAAATTCAAATTAGATTTAATTTTTTATGGTCCCATGGAAGTTTCAAAAACTCAACTGATATATCAAGTAGATCAACTTGTTTTTCTTTATTATTATTATTTTTTTTTTTTAAATTATGTCATCAAACGTAAACTCTTTAACTACTAATAACGTATAGTTTGATCCTTGGAGATATTAAAATAAATTGTCATGTCTTTTGATCTTATGGTGTTAGGAAATGTTGGAAATTTGGTTTTTAGAAGTGGAGTTTTTTTTTTTTTTTTTTTTTTTTTTTTTTAATTTGGATCCAATTTAAAAGATTGGGATATTTTATTTCATTCTTTAATTTTTTTTTTCAAAAGAACCTCCATACGAATTGTGTATGAAAATAACAACACTAATTAACATATGTTGTGTATTAAATTATTGGAAGAGAAGATGAAACATCAAAAGGAATAGAGGATTCAAACCTAATTTTAACTGTAAATGATTTAAATTTTAGTGAATTAAATTATGAAATACTAATATACTTTTTCAGTAGATTATCGTAATGTATTAAACCTTACAAAGTAAATATGTAGCAAGTAAAAATTTAATGCAAAAAATTTAAACCGTCATTTATGGGTTGAAGTTATTGCGAACGATGTTCATGTGAATAATTGATTTGCTAAATTTTGTTGAAATGTGTTACATTTCAACATAGAGTAAAAAGACCAATACCTAAAAATATGTACAATTATATTGCGTATCTGTGTTAGGTGTTAAAAAACATTGTTGGATTGCATTTATAGTATTCAATGCAATTCAAATGTTGGAATACAACAATTACAACACTCATAAATGTTAATCCACCTTCCCCAAGAAAAAAAAGAAAAAAAAAAAAAGGTCATTTTTATCTAAATAAAATTAATTATGAATCAAGATTCTGTTTTTGAACAAAATGATTATTACGTTTAAACATTGAGTAAATATGAACTAAGTTCTGTATCTTAGGTCTTTTCTACACAAACTCATTTTAGGATATGTAGATATTCATTTGTTTGAATATGATACTTTTAATTTTTAAAAAGCGTAATTTTTAAACAATAACACCCGACCTAGTAGAATGACACAAGAAAAGCGTAATATAAAAAACACCACACCACAAATAATTGATTCTACATGAATCCTAGTATGCACTAAATATTTGGGGGAAAACTCGTTCTTTTTTTTTTTTTTCATAGACCATAAACCAATCAAAATTTGAGTTATGTAAGGTAATACAAAATTTGAATTTTTCATTCAAAGTGATACACTTTGACATGATCGGCAAAAAAATCATAAATGTGGAATTTGTTTTTTAAAAAAAATAAAAAATATAAGGAGATAAACAAAGTTAAAAAGAGGACAAAAAATGTGGGAATATTCAGACCTCAAAATCATCTAAATACATTCCAATGGCTAAATACACCAATTTAAAATTGATTTTGTTTTTTACTAAATGTGTCATTTTAATTAGAAAATTAAATATTGCAAAAACAAGAACATAAAGAAAACAAGAAGTTTGTCATCCAAATCAATGGAACATCTTTGAAAGTTTATATTTTTGTGTGTTTTATAAGTGTTTTAAATAAAATCTTGGTCAATTCTTGAATTTTTATGTATTCTAGAAATGTTTTAGATGAAAATATGCATTAGGGGACGGATTTGGTTTAAAACTTTTGTGTTTTGTTTGTTTTTCATACTTTTTATCTTGACGTTAAACTACTCATATTTGTTCAAACATAGTTTGTCGAAAACATCAGTTTTGTTAGGCCTCAAACAAGGATGAGCATAATATAGGTCAAGGCTCGTTCGGAACATCTTGCCGACCACCTAAAATAATGTTCGGCAACACTTATGGAACACTACTTCACTAGGTCAGCAGAATATTTCGAACAAACTTTAGACCGATTAAGCAATTATTTAAAATATATATATATATATATTAGGGTATGTTAATTATTTTAATAGTGTAATTATATCTATAGAATGTATAGATAATTCGAGAATGCATAGTTGGACCTAAATTAAATAATGTGCTATATAACTTATAAAAGTTACATAAAATATTATTTAAATATATTTTTACTATAAGTTATATAATAACTTTTATAAAAACATAATTACTAATATAGTTGTGATTGAAATTTATAATAAAGCAATTGAAAGTAGCACCGACAGATTTTACAGGCTACATCATATGTGACTAAAAAGTAGGATCACATACTTTTATTATTATTATTATTATTATTATTATTATTATTATTATTATTATTATTATTATTATTATTTAGATGTGGGACATTGTGAAATAAAAATTAATTATAAATTTAATTTTTTCATACAACGTGTCACACTTCCATCGAATATCTACAATAATTACTTTCTGAATATAATATTTGTTATCATCCTAACACTCATATTATGTTCACTTAATTCATTTTCGTGAATATTTTTTCCAAATTAATCATTACGCCTAATATTTAAAACAAGTTTAGCTACAATCAATTTCATAAATATAATACTATTTTTAAAATAATTTGAAATATTCATTTACAGAGTAAGAAATCAGAACATTGGTGGACTGCTAAACTCCTATCTTATTGGGCCTAGGATTAAAATTATGGGCAGTTTAATTTGGGCTTATATAGAGACTCCAAAAGCCATTGGAGATATGGGCCTTCCTCTTTTGATCTCTCTCTCTCTCTCCCCCTCTCTCTCTCTCTCTCTATATATATATATATATATATATATATATATATATATATATATATGCAAGCCCTTTAGATGCATCTAATGATATTTTTCTTTCTTAAATGGTGAATTTAGATTAATTTATTGCATGAATCTAAACTCGTTTAACTAATGCACAAAAAACTCGCTCATTAATAAATAGCTTAAAACGAACTTCATTAGTTTTATCTTTAATAATAATTAATTTATAATGTGGGGGTAAATTTTAATTTGAGAAAAAGTGCATTCAACCCCTTGAGGTAATGGATTATTGCTATTCGGTCAAATAAGTATTTAATTTTTATTTCGTTTATTCAAATCACATAATACATCATATAAAAAATAGATTTTTTAAAGCAATTTTTTTATTATTTATTATGATTATAAACATATGAAAGGTTTGTATAAGAAATATAATAAAATATATTTATTTTGTTTTATGCATTATAGAAATAAAAAATTAACTTTTACAATTGTTCAAATAAATATTCAAACTTATGTGAAACCATAGGTATTAAAATAACTAAATAAATTTAAAATATGATTATTACTTTAAATAATAAATACTTTGAGAATCACTATTTTTTTTCCTTTTTTCTTTTTAAAGTGGGTGAAATTGAGGGAGTGGGACCTGGGGTGGAACTTTGCTTTTCACCAAATAGTGGGGTGGGGCCACATATATATTATATTCCCAATTTTTTTTCTTTTTCTTCATTTTAAATAATAACTATATATATATATATATTTTTTTTTTTATTTTTTTTTATTTTTTTATTTTTTGTTAAATCTCTAACAAAATATTTTATGTGTTGCCTGGTGACCCTGCTTTTCAGGGGCGCTGTAATCCACCAACTAGTATCAATATGATCCAAATCCACCTCAACATGATCCAACTACTCTCATGTTTGGCCCAAATTGTGGAAGCTGTCCCTTCCTTTTTTTTCTTTTTTTTTTTAAATATAAAACAAACACAAATATATTAGGTTATGATTAACTCTTCACAAATTTCACCAAAAAGTAGATCATATCCAAATAACACGAAAATAAAATAGGTTAGATCGAGTCAATCCACGCACCAACTCGATAACCTGTATTATAATTATTTTTATAAAATAATTCAACCTAAGATATTCCAATTTATTTATCCTCCTTGTATGCAATTTATTAAATACAGATCAATTTCTTTCACATCCACATTCGTATAAGCA